>JADMLD010000338.1:0-37616 GCA_017589585.1 Phylloscopus whistleri | reverse complement strand
GGCTGAATGTTACTACCATTGTCGGTGCGTTAGATCAGTCAGACATGAAACAGAAGGAAACGTATAAGTGTCAAAGGTCTGAGCAAGTAAGACGGACGGAAATGTATGTGTCGAAGGTCTGAGTAAGTGAGATGAAAGTTTTATTGTGTGTCCACTATATGGGATAAGGGGTGGAATGTTCTGGGTTGACAGTGCCTCCTATCCCATATCGTGGACTGCATTGTTATGTCTAACAGCTGCTGCTTCGCTCGCGTGGCTTTTGCTGCTGGCTGGGCTGCTGCTTCGCTCGCTGCCGCTTTGCTGCTGCTTGCTGCTGCTTTGGCCGCTTTTTCTCTCTGCTGCCTGCTTTTCGCTCTTTCTGGTTTTTTTCTTCCCCCCTCTTTTTTCCCTTCCTTTTCTCCTTCCCACCCCCCCCCCCGAAGATTTGGACCAGCTCCGGACCTGACCTGACCTGAGAAATCTGAGAATCTCTGGGGCCCGTGGAAGAAGCTTTGTGTCCTCCCCCTGACAGTAACTTGAGCTTTTCCTTTTCCTTGTGGTGGGGAGTGTTTTTTCATTTGTCAATAAAACCGGTTTTTTCCACTTTTCTCCTCCAAAGAATTTCCTTCCCAAACCCAGGGCTGGCGGGGGGGAGGGGTGGTGGAGGTTTGTTTTAGGGGACTCCCTTTAGAGGTTCTCCCCTAATTTATCCTAAACCAACACACTAGAATAGGGTGAATGGGGACGATGGATGGAGATTCTGGGCGGAGCCCTGGGGTCTTCTTCTTCGTCTCCATCTTCTGCTGTGATGGTGGCACACAGTAGCTTTAGAGGGATTGGGTTAGTGTAGAAGTAACCTGTTTAGTATAGAATGTAGATTTGGTTTGTAATTGTAAATAATCAGTACGTAATAATCTGTAGAAGAGATGACGAGCCTTCGTCAGAGCAAGGAGTTGTCGCCTGTTGCCCGTGCTGGACAGACCTTGGCTGGGCACAGAGAAAAAGGGACAAGATAAGATATAATAAACAAGAGAAAAACCTTGAAAAAGAACATCTGAAGACTCCGGTTCATTTCTGCATTCAGCTTGGGGCTTTTCAGAGGGCAAAGGACATTTAACCACCCTAATCTCGGGGAAAGGGTGACCAGCACCCAAACCCGAGAATTGGCATCCCTTGGGGTGGGCACCACACAAACACAACAAGCCCTCT
Source organism: Phylloscopus whistleri (assembly GCA_017589585.1). Classification (NCBI taxonomy): domain Eukaryota; kingdom Metazoa; phylum Chordata; class Aves; order Passeriformes; family Phylloscopidae; genus Phylloscopus; species Phylloscopus whistleri. Next base: position 36,428 of record JADMLD010000338.1, on the reverse strand, counting down.
GAAGCCAGGAAGCCGAATTGCCAGCACCTGAGAAGAAGAGGACCAGAGCAGCTGATCTCAGATTCGTCTCGGACCGACAGATTTCCAAGGACCCTGGAATCCGTCATCCTGACAACTGCTGGTCAGTGATCAGGACACTCCTGAGCTGAGTTTGACAACACCTGCACCCCATTCTTCAAATTTGGGAAGACGGTTGAGATATAGAGAACACGGGAGGGGTCATGTCTCTCTCCCACGAGCAACCTAGTATCCTATCCGCCTTACAGAGCATGGTGTCTGCACATCCTGCAGGCCTTTCTGACAAGGAGCTACAGGCTCTGCTTTTTTGGATCAGATGTAATTACCCATATAGTGAGACAAAAGTTTTATTAGAGCCAGGATTCTGGCAGAGAGTAAATAGAGAGCTGTATCACAGAGCAGCAAAGAAGGGCAAAGCTGCTACTAAGCTTTTGTCCTCAGCAAAAATTGTGTTAGAAGCTGTCTCAGCAGAAGACAGGGAAATTTCCCACTTTGGCCAGCCGCGGAGTGGGGGAGAGGAACATATTAATATTTTATCTGCTAGCCAGCCATTAGCAGAGCCAAGTGTTGGCCATCTGCCAACGGTCAAAAGATCTCCTATTGGAGATGAGAGAGGTGAGCCAGCAGCTCATCTCAGGTAATCAAGGGGAGAGTAAGCAGCTCACCCCAGGTAAAGCCAAGGGAAGTCAGCAGCTTTCCGTAAGTTTGTCACAAGCCCCAGACTCTGATTCCCTGAAGCTAGTCCCAGGAAAATTGAAACTTTTACTATTTCCCAGCGATCATGAGGACATGATCTTCGAAACGCGTTCTCTGGGCATCTCTCTCTCACATGCACCCCTGGAGGGGGGATGGGAAGATTGGGGACCCAGTCCACCTAGGAGTCTCTCCCCCCCATCCCAAACGCCGCGCGAAAGCTGTGTCGGCACTTCCTCCTTCTGCGTTTGAACAAGCGGGGCAGAGGGGGAGGCAGCAGGCGGTGGGCAGGGAGCGGTGGCAGAGGAAGGCGGAGTCGCGGTGCAAACGTGTGGAGACGAGCATGCCCAGGGGCGATCGGGAGGTGTACCGAGTCGGGATACGCGGATCACGGGGAGACGGGGGCTGCAGTGATGGGTGGGGAAAAATTGGCATTGGCAGCTCGTCGTGCGGTGATGACGCAAACTACAAGAAGCAGCGTGGGCCAGGCTGTGCCCACTTCGCAGAACGTAGACACGGAGCGGTTGGGGTGGAGCCCGAGCGGTGAGCTGGTTTTGGGTGGGCAGCACCCCGATGACGAACGAGAAGGGGCGCGGCCCCAGCAGGCGGGTCAAGAGGGGACACCCTCCCAGGCGGTGCCAAGGTAGTGCAGGCGGGGGCGGGGTGTGGCCAGAGTGGAGAGTTTCATCAAAGAACCGCCCTTTTGGAGGAGGCTCCGTGGAGCCTGTCTCCGCTCACAGGCAGCCTTGCTGTCGCTTTTGAAAGCATGGGTGCACGTCCAAAAGCTCGCACAAAAATGCAGAGAGATTCAGAAGCAGAAAGCATTTTACAAGCAGAAGATTTATTGTCAGAAATGCTGGAAGAACTGCCTGACATACTGGGTTTGCGATTCGTGGCAATTGCTGCGCCACCTGGTGGCTGGATTGAAAAATTACAGCGGTCACAACAAAAGCGACATTTGACACGTGGAATGACAGCTCCATATAGTGGCGAAACCCCCACATTACACCATTTTTTCCCAATTTCGTACAAAAGACAAGCCTTTTCTCCAAAGCAGCAGTTTCAACAAAAACAAATGGAGCATTTGTCATTCTTGGAAGACCGTGAAGCAGTTCAAACAAAGGAACAAGCATCAAACACCGATGAAGGCATGATTCACATCACTGCGTCACAAGGCGTTCCTGTCTGGTCAACAGCAACAACAACTGCAGGTCTTTCAGGTCAAGCTCTTTCATTTCTAATGTCTAAAGATCTAATGAAACAATTTCTTCTGCAAGTTAAAGAAACAACTTTGGAGGTTTTTCCTGATTTATCAACACAATTCCCTCAACTTCTGACATCATCAAAGGGTAGCCAAGTTTCCCTTGACCCCACTGGATGGGCTTCTTCATTTACCTTTCGGCTACCTGATGGATCCTCCTTTTCTTTTGGCAGTACTGTACAAGAATCATGTACTGCACCAGAGCTTCAGGTTTCCACTCCTCAACCAGGAAGTGGAGAAATGCCAAGAAAAGAAATAGCCCTCGAAGATGGAGATACCACATCAGTACAAAATGTGGAGAAGCCTCAGAAACAGGCAGACCTGGGAATGGCAGCAGCATCAACATTGAAGATTCAGCAATTGACTCCAGTGCCTGAGGAGTCACAAGCATCCAGCTCACAGGCATCCGGTGCAATGGGTTGGACAGAAATAAAGAGACAAGCACCAAAATATTCTAGTTCTACAGATACGACAATATTAGCATTACGAGTGACTTATGATGCCCAAGGGCAGAACCCAAGGTGGGATTGATTGGATTATGGAGTGATCAAAGATCTAGCACAGGCAATCTGTGATAATGGACTGGGATCACCATATTTTAAACAGATTTTAAAAGGAATATTTAGCATTTATGACTTTACACCGTATGATCTCAGGTCAATCGCTTTGATGATTCTCACAGACTCACAGCTGATCATCTGGAATGTGAGGTGGAGAAGAGCTCTTGAGGAGCTCAGAAATAGATATCAAGGAGGGCCAAATGCAGCCATCACTGTGGCACAAATGGCAGGCGATCCACCGCATGACAATCCAATTCAACAAGCGCAAAAGTTACCAAGAAATGTCTTAGCAGATATTAAGGATGCGGCGCAAAGAGTGATCACACAGATTCCACCAGCAGGGGTTTCAGAATGCATTTATACAGACATAAAGCACGGTTCTTCAGAACCTTACAGCGACTTTATTGACCGTCACACACAAGCAATAGGCAAGTGAAGGATGAGAGGGCAGGACCACACCTGCTTTGAAGTCTTGCGTTTGCAAATGCCAACACAGAATGCAAACACATCCTCAGCCCAATGCCTGGTCAACCCTCTCTGGCAGAAATGATAGAAGCCTGCAGCAAAGTAGGAACACCACAACATGTTGCATCAGTCCAAGCAAGCATCTGGGGAGAAAAAATGGAGAAGATCATCAAGGCCCAAAATGAGAACTTTAGAGAGGCCCTTGCAATGCTTCAACAAAATAATGCCGCAACAGCAATGGCAACAAGACTTGTAGGAGGACATTGCTACAAGTGTGGAAAACCAGGGCACTTCAAAAGAAACTGCCCAGAACTTGCAAAAGCCGCGATCTCACCAGATGTTTGTCCAAGGTGCTGGAAAGGAAAACATCCTGCAAGCCACTCTAGAACAGATGCGGACAGGAGAGCTTTACCCCGCCAGGAAACTTCAAGAAGAGCGCGGAATGTCAACGCGCAACGACACAAATGATGGCGGTGGATCAACGCCAAATTCCACAAATGGGACAATTGTCAGGGAACATCAATCCGATGCCCTCAGCAGGACAATCTGCAGCATCCCCAGTGATCCAGACTTGCTGCCACCAGGGGCACAATGCAGTTTGGCAGCTTCCAAAAGGACCTGCTTCCTAAATGAAAATTATGCAGTGATACTCACAGGGGTCACTGGGACCTCATGTAAAAGACAAGACTTTTTGATAATAGGCAAGGATAGGAGTGGTATCCTGGGACTCATTGTCTATCCTTCAATCATCTCAGCAGACTGGAATGAAGAATTAACAGTTTTAGCCAAACCTCTCAGACCACCATTGACAATTCCTGAAAACACACCAATTGCCAAGGCCGTTGCCTTGCCACCTCATGCCGTGGAACAGGTCATGCCCATTTTTTTTTAACAGGACTTCCCTTCAGGTGAACACATGGAAGTTCATGCCACATGGGTGAAACACCTTGGTCAAGATTGGCCAATCATCGAATGTACATTGACCTGCGGTGAGAAGACAATCACCCTCAAGGGAATGCTCGACACAGGGGCAAATGTCACCGTAATTTCGTACATTTTTTGGCCCAAATAATGGACCTTGATTGCACCCTTGAGTTCTCTTTTGGGCATAGGGGGAAATTCCTTATGTGCGCAGAGTGCCAACACAATTGTTGTTTCAGGACTGGGAGGAAAGACAGACATCATACATCCCTTCATTGTGCAGAGACCAATTACAGTCTGGGGAAGAGATGTCTTAGCACAATGGGGCATGAGAATGGAGGTGGATTTCTAGTGGGGATCACTGTGGCACTCACCACTTTGAAGTTGACCTGGAAAACAGACAATCCTGTCTGGGTGGATCAGTGGCCCCTTGAATGGAAAAAACTGAGGGCACGTCAAACCAACAAACAGCCCTTGGAATTCTCCAGTGTTTGTTATCCGCAAGAAAGCTTCTGGTTTGTGGAGATTGCTTCATGATCTCAGAAAGATCAATGAGGTCATTGAAGAAATGGGACCACTTCAGTTGGGACTTCCGTCTCTCTCAATGATTCCGAGAGATGGGCCACTTGTGATCACTGATCTCAAGGATTGCTTTTTCAACATTCCGCTTTATCCAGATGATGCTCCTCGATTTGCATTCTCCATTCTAAGCATCAACAGGCAGAAACCTCTGCAAAGGTACCATTGGGTCGTTTTACCACAAGATCTCAAGAATTCACCAACTATTTGCCAATGGTTGTGGCGCGAGCTTTGTCTCCAGCGCGGAAAAAACATCCAGAAGCGAGAATCATTCATTACATGGATGATCTGCTGTGGTAGCTAGGGACAAGTGACTGGAAGATGTCGAGCTGTACGGGTAGATAGGGTTACCTTTTTCATATGTAAGTGCTTTTTTAGTTGAGCTTTGTTAAGTTAGCTAATTGTATGTAAGTGATGACATAAGCAGACGGATGTGACGCTGCTTGCGTAAGTTATAAAACACTGTGTAACAAGAATAAATGCTATTTTGCCATCCACCACATTGGTGTCTGTGAGCTATGGACCGAGCAGACTTAGGGTAGTCGCCGTGCCGTTCCTGAACCAGGTTGCTACGCCTCACGGAGAGGCAACAATCTGCTCATCACAGCGCTGACTCAACAAGAGTTGCAGAAAGCTCGTGATTGTGTGATTGCAGAAGTGCAAAGTGCAGGATTGGAAATTACCACTTCAAAAATTCAAGAAATTGTGCCACGGAAATATTTAGGATGGAGAATCTCAGGACAAACAATAAGACCGCAGAAGATTCAGATCAAAGCAGAAGTCAAGAATCTGCGAGATTTGCAACAACTTTTAGGGAAGATCAACTGGATGAGACCAATTCTGGGAATCATGAACGATGAACTTGCATTGTTGTTCAATCTTTTGAGAGGGGACTGTGACATCAAATCTCCCAGAGCTCTCACACCAGAGGCTCAGGAAGCACTTGGAAGAATTGCTGAAGCTCTCCAGCAGAGACAGGCACATCGCTTTGTAGCATGTCTGCCTTTTTTTCTTGTGGTGTTGGGAGAAAAAATACAATTGTATGGCTTGATCTTTCAGTGGGATTCCTCACAAAAGGACCCATTGTTGATTTTGGAGTGGATCTTTTTATCTACAGGTCTCCAAGGACAATCCTTACGAGCTTGGAGATGACAGCTCGAATTATCATCAAAGTTATATCTAGGTTGCTGACAATGACAGGCAAAGATTTCACAACAATTTACCTGCCTTTGAAAAAAGAATATTTTGATTGGGCATTGCAAAAATCGGAAGATTTGCAAATTGCGTTGTTAGACTATCCAGGTACTTGCACGATTCTCTTTCCAAGCCACAGATTGTTAACGGCAAAGATAAGTTTAAGAGAAAAGCCGAAATTAAGTGAGGTGCCGTTGGACGCAATAATGTTATTTACCGACGGCTCAGGAAAAACTCACAAATCAGTAATTACGTGGCAAAATGCAACAACAGGAGAGTGGGAATCAAACATAGAAACAGTGCAAGGTTCACTGCAGATAGTCGAGTTGGCAGCTGTAGTTCGAGTTTACGAGCTGTTTCCGCAACCTTTCAATCTGATCAGATTCAGCTTATGTAATGAGTGTGATGAAAAGACTTGAAGGGTCGCTTTTGAAGGAAGTGGATAATGAAAATTTATACTCATACTTACTTTGTATGAGGACACTGTTACAGGACAGGAAATGTGAATATTTTTTCTCCCACATTAGGGCACATTCATCTCTTCCAGGTTTTTTAACGGAAGGCAACGCACATGCAGACAAATTGGCCATGCTCATTTCAAACACTCTGCCAAACATCTTTGAGCAGGTGAAATTGAGTCATGCATTCTTCCATCAGAATGCCCAAGCGCTGATGGATGGTTTTCGCATTTCCAAAAGCCAAGCGAAGGAAATCATCAGTGCTTGCCCAGATTGCCAGCTTGTGCAGCCTCCTGCATCCATGAGAGCAGTAAACCCGAGAGGGTTGCACAGTCTGCAGTTGTGGCAGACAGACGTCACCAAGTACCCTTCTTTTGGGAAACTCAAAAATATTCATGTTTCAGTTGACACATTTTCAGGAGTGATCTTTGCATCGTTGCACCCAGGCGAAACAGCACAACACGCTTGTTGGTATTTTTACAAGCGTTTGCATGACTGGGTGTGCCGCAAGAGATCAAAACAGATAATGGACCAACATATACTGGAAAAGTGCTTGACAAGTTTTTGAAGAGATGGGTTGTTCATCACACTTTTGGTATCCCATACTCTCCAACTGGTCAAGCAATCATTGAAAGATCACACCACACACTGAAGACCCTTCTAGACAAGTAGAGGAGGGGGGAGGCGAACGCAACACCTTACATGCGCTTGAATAAAGCCTTGTATGTGTTGAATTTTTTAAATGGCTCTTTTACAGAGCCCATTCCGTCAATTATCAGACATTTTTCAGATAGTATGAAGGAAAACGAAAGGAGAATCCTTTGGTTTTGGTCAAAAACATAAACACGGGACAAATTAATGAACCATTCAAACTAATAACTTGGGGCGAGGGTATGCTTCTGTCTTCACAGGTGTTGGACCGGGACAGGCGGCAGCCAAGAACATGAAGCCCTGTCGAGTCCAAACACAGGCAGATGCAGGCCCCAGGACCGAGACCGAGAACAAAGAAATGAGCACGCGGACATGGGCAAGGGTCAGGACAACAGACATCCCTTCGTTCAGCATGCAAAAGAGACTTTAAGACTTAATTTCTTTTTGGGTCTGGGATGGTGTCGTGGTTCAGGGATTCCTACGAGAAGGAGGCCTTTCACAATATGCATGTGCCTCGTCTTTTTGTTGGTTGCCTTGAGCAATGCGGCAAATCTACCCATAGCCCCACCAAAAAGGAGTGTTTAGAAGACTCTAGCCAATGCATCAAGATGGGACATCATTTGCTTGATGCATTCAAAGCCAGAAAAATCCTTTTTAACATACTTCGTGAGATAATCGGTGAACGAATGGCCGATTCCAAAAGACATCCCTCTAATGATTTCAAATGTCATCTCAAATTCAGTTAACAATCCGGTTGAAGAATGGGATGTGAACTAAAAATTCTTGGGTTAGTCAGAATGAATTTCTACATGAAATTCAATCGTTCAAGGGTGGCAGAAAAAAACAGAAGTCACTCCAAATCTTTCAATTTTTTAGAGACACATCATCTTGGTGTTATTACACTGGCATGTTGAACAGGCCATCCAACCGTGTTCCAACGCAATTGCCGAGAGGAATCTTTTTCATTTCTGGGGACAGAATTTGGTGTGCAATCCCTGCAAATGTCAAAGGTGACCCATGCAGCATTGGGAAGCTTTCTTTACTAACACCCAACATGATGTTGATAAGAGAGAAAAAACATAGAGAAAAAAGGTTTGTCATTCAATATGATTCTAAATGATGATGATAAGATTGATATTTGGAAAAAAGGCCAAAGATTTCTAACAGCTCTGCTTTTACCACAGGCAGCAGCAGGAACGGCCTTCAAACAATTGGATCAGGTTGTTAGTTGAATAAGCATTCCTGGGATTATCTCTCTCGCACTGAGATTTTTTAACTGATGTTGACAGTTTGAGACGAGCAACTCTTCAAAGTAGAGCCATGATCTGTTGTTAGTACATGGACACAGATGTGATGAGTTTGAGGGAACGTGCTGCATGAAATTGTTAGATCATTCAAAATCCATTCAAGAGCACATCAGGCAATTGCGAGAAAGCGTGGAACAAACTTGGAGAGATAACTGGGTCATGGATAGATGGCATGTTTGAATTTTTTAACCTTTCACCATTGTGGAAGGAAATTTTAATAATAGGTATGTATATATATTTTTTATATTTTATTGGGACTTGTAGTTCTTCTGATTTGCTGTGTTTGTTTCAACACATACGGCGAACCATGGACAAAGTTTTACAGTATTTAGCAATGTGCAATAAGCATATGTTAGGGCTTAGTTTATTGCAATGTTTTTTTTTTTTTTTTTTTTTTTTTAGAATTATTATGGTGGGGTTTTTTTAGATATTTTTTATTTTATTTGGGTTTTGAATTTGTTTACGTGAAAATTTTTCAGTTGGGGATCAGAAAATTTTTTTAAGGTTCGGTTTATTTTTATTTCTTTTTACACTATTCGGGATTTTTTACAATTGGGTTATTTTGGGGCTTACTTTTAGGTTAGCAGTTTTATCAGCCTTTCTGGAAAACTCAGACTTCATTTTAGACAAGCTGTAAACTGTATAGAGGAAGATTACTAGGTTAAATATTGGGAGAGTGGTTTTTTAATATTTAGGGGATACTGACCATTTTTTAAAAGTGACATAACTGATTTAAAGGAGAAGAAGGAAAGAAAAGACTGGGAAGATTTATTTTTTACTTTTTTTTTAACAAACTGGGTGCAATTATTAACAAGTTTTTAAAATATGTTACTGGAACTAAGATGCAGGATAGGACGAAGAAGTTATAAACTAAATATACTTGGCACCAACTCCAGTACTTGTATAAGCCTTTTATAAATTATAATTACTGAGCTTAGGAGAAGAGCTATTTTAATTTGTGTATTTTTAGTGTCAAAGTTATGTGTTAGGGGCACCATTGGAGCTATTTTTGGATAAGAAAACAAATTTAGTGACTAGAAAGGTATTAAAATTTTTAAAAAGCTTGGGAAACAGAAACACAGAAAGGATTTTATTTTAAGAGACATTAGAAATTTAAGGAGCAACACGGCTACTGACTATTTTATTTTTATATAAAGTATAACTAAAATGTAATTAATGTAAGTTTGGGGTTTTTTGAGCCTCACATTGGGCGACAAAAACAATATATGTCTTGGTTTAGGGCAAATTTGGGAGAAAACCTCTAAAGGGGCTTCCTCTGAAAAGCAAGCTTAAACGGCTCCTTCTCTCAGTCAGACTAAAAAAGAAAGAACTTCTCCAGAGAAAAGTAGAAAAACCTATTTATTTAACAAACAAGATGCCCACAAGCACAAAAAATGAATAATATAAAACAATAAAACTTTTTGCTGCTCTGAAAAAAAATAACGAACTAAAAAAATCTTTGCCGTAAATATAGCTCAGCTCACTCCGTCTCTCACTAGTCCCACTCCCTCTAAAACTCCAGGCCCCAGCGGGCTGCAAGTGCAAGCCCTCGCTGGTCTTCTAATGTTTTCCATCGAGAACAAATGTAAACAATCTCAAAAAAAAACCCCAAAAACCAACAGTCCAAAAAAACTTTTCTACTTCAGCTAGCTAAAACTATCTAAAACCATAAAATATCTGTCTTACTACTGACTGTATCTCAAATAAACCACCAAAACAAAAACATCTAAAATTCAAATAGTTTTCTCCAAACAAACTGCGCTCTACGTCTTTTTTCTCCTTTGCTCCCAAAATTAATTTTAAAAATACAAAACTTAATATACAACACAAAAAAACCCAATTAAAAATACAAACATCAAAGTCATCCTAAAACAGTCACATATCTCCTTCACCCAATCTGGTTGGTTTCTCTCTGAGGCAGGCTGTGGGGCAGGGTCAGGCTCTGGGACAGCATCCCTATTTTGTGGGGTAGGTATCAGAGTGGTTATCCAGGACAATCTCCCCTTATCTCTGAATGCTAAATAGAATAGGCCTATAAGCAACACCAGCCACTCTATGATATCATTAGCATTCAGAGGAGATTTGAACCCTTCAAAAACTGGTGGGTCCCAAAGAGCTGGGTGAAGGGTTGGGAAAAAATTTCCTCCAGTGTCATCTTCTCACAGAAGGTACCATTGTTAAAGTAACCCCAAAACCACACAGTTAGTGTGTGATACCTCAGAATACATGTGCCTGCCTTCCTTAAGCAGCTGCCCCAGAACCTCCACCAAGGTCTCCCAGCGCTGCCGGAGCCGCTCAGCCTGGGGTCCCCAAAGCCCTCAGCAAGCCCCAAGTCCCTCCCAGGAACCCTCAACTGCCTCACTCCCAGCATCCCCCCCAGCCCCTGCAAGTTCCTCCCATGGCACCGGCCATGGCCATGTCCCACCATGGCCACACCCATGGCTCTCTCCCCACCATGTTTCCATCCCTGTCACTGTCCCCCACATCTCCATCTGAGCCCGTGTCCCCATTAATGGCCACATCCCCCTCCATGTCCATGTGTCCCCATGTCACTCTCCATGTCCATGTCCCCCCATGTCCTCAACCAGGTCTTAGTTCAATGTCCTAATTTTTACCCCAGTATCCGATATTTTTAAAGGGATGAAGAGAAATGAAAAGTAAATCAAGGCCAAAAGAAAAGGGTTTCTGTGTCCATGCCAGATAAGGATCCACATGCTTGGGTGGGAGGGAAGAAACGTTTTTTGGAGGGGTTTCTGCCCCACTGTCTCCAAAATCTTGGTCTTTGCCCCAGATCATCACATTTGGCTGCGGAAGATGCCCTTGGGCAATAGGAAATCAAAATTGTGGAATCCCTGACGTTGGAAAAGACCTCCAAGACAATCGAGTATTCCTTGATGCCACAGAAGATAGGATTGAACACAAAAGATTTTCTGGGGTTGAAAGTCAACAAATCCACTCTTCCCAAGGAATTCCCAATGTTGGTCTGTGTCCTGATGGATGTTCCTGCCCCTGCGTTCATCCAGGTGCCCACGGGGAGACAGGAAGATGTGGAGCCCCCCCAGCCAGGTGTCTTCCTAACATGGATCACCAGGACCACGGACCACCAGGGCTCTGCCCAACGGGGTCACTGGGGATCATCCAACGCCAATCCTCCCACGGGGGATGGAGCTGGAGCAGCGCACAAAGCTCTTCCCGCTCTCAGGGCACTTCCAGGGCTTCCCTTAGTGGTGGCTCTGTTGGTGTTTGGTCAAGTGAGAACTCCTGGAGAAGCTCTTCCCACACTCAGGACACTCGTAGGGCCTCTCCCCAGTGTGGATGCGCCGGTGGATGGTGAGGGTGGAGTTGCGGTTGAAGCCCTTCCCACAGTCGGGGCAGCGGAAGGGCCTCTCCTCTGTGTGAATCCGCTGATGTAGGAGCCGATGGGAGCTGGTCTTAAACTTCTTCCCACACTCGGGACACTCGTAGGGCCTCTCGCCAGTGTGGATGCGTTGGTGTTTTCTCAGGTCGCAACTGCGTCCAAAGCCCTTCCCACATTCCAAGCAGGTGTAGGGCCCTTCCCCAGTGTGGATCACCTGGTGCCAGATCAGGGCTGAGCTTATTCTGAAGCTCTTCCCACATTCCCCACACTCGTAGGGCTTTTCCCCAGTGTGAATCATCTGGTGTTGCCTAAGATTGCCCTTCAGGCTGAAGCTCATCCCACACTCCCCACACTCAAAGGGCCGTTCCCCAGTGTGGATCACCTGGTGCTGGATCAGGTGGCACCTGTAGCTGAAACCCTTCCCACATTCCAAGCACTTGTGGGGCTTCTCCCCTCCATCAGGCTTCTCCTCCAGCTCTGAGCTCCGGCTGGATCTCCGGCCGCCCTCCTGGCACAGGGGGGGTCTTTCCTCCTCGCAGCTCCCTGGGCTGGGTTTGCAGCCCCTCCTCCTATGGGATCTCCGGGGCTTTTCCTCCTCCTCCATTCGGACACTCCTTGGGAATGAAAAATCCTGGTTTGGGGAAAAAACAAGAGGAGAGCGTCTTAGCCTGGTGGTTCCTCCTTGCCCAAGCTCATCTCAGGAAATCATTGGGCACCTTGTCTCTGTGAGAACCTCCAAAACACCAAGATTAAGCCCAAAAGTCCTCCAAACATCAAGACACAAATCAAAAGCTCCCCAAACATCAAGATTCAGCCAAATCCCCCTCCAAAATAGAAAGACACAGCCCTTGCAAAAACCCAAAGCACCAACATTTAGCCCAATAAAGCTCAGAAACACCAAGATTCACTCCCATGAAAATCCTGGATCCCCCTCCCCGGTCACATGCTGCATGTGGGGGGGCAACGCTCCCGGGGCTGGGGGAGGCTGCAGATCCAGGGAGGGGTGGAACCTTGTGGTGCCTCCTCTTCCTGCTCCTCCTTCTCCTGTGTCCCTACTCTTCCTCACACTCCTCTTCCTCCTACTATTCCTCCTTCTCCTGCACAATCCCACCTTCTCCTGCCACATGCATCCTTTGGCCACTTTGTTCTTCATCCCTGCTTCTCCTCCTGCCCCCAGGATTGACTGGGGACCCGAGAGTGTCCAGGACACAGATGAGAGACAGATCAGGGGCGTCTGTGAAGAGTCAGCAGGGAGAGAGCACTGAAAATCTCATCAGTGAAGACACTGGGATCTTCAGGGAGTAAACGTGGCAGGGCACCCATGCAGGGTAGAAAAGGGAAAGCCAGGAAGGGGTCCCAGCAAAAGGGATGATGATCCCAAAATATCTCTGAAGGGTCCCTTAGGAGAATGTTGAGGCAGTTTGCACATTCTCCCAGAGGTAATTAAGGACATGGACACCCAGGGGGTCAATTAGGGAAGTCAAGAAGGGATTTAGACAACAGGGGATGGATGGTGTGGGTGTGCTGGGAAGGAAAAGGGTGAAGGGGAGTATGCAGGAATATGGTTGAGGCAAGAAGCAGCAGCAGGAATCGCTGTGGGAAGAAAAAGGATGATGGAAAAGCGGAGGAAAAGAAAAATACTGAGGACTGGGATGTTCCTCAGCAGGGTGCAAAGCTCAGAATTTGCCAGCTGATCCAGATCCTTTGTATCCCCGGTTTCCAGGAGAGGAAAACAAGGAGGTCAGCACCCTCATGAGGAGGAAGTCCACCCCTGCATGGACATGGATTGGGAGGGGTGGCAGAGCTCCCATCACACCAGGGACCCACCGCACTGGAGCCCTTGAGAACATTCAGGGTGGCTCTGCATCGACAGGAGGCCTTTCCTCACAGACACAGGGGCCTCTCCATCCACTCTCAATCTCAGACCTAAGGGGGGAAAATGCCAAAAATGTCTTGGATTATTCAGGTGATAAGTGGGAAAGATGAGCAGCTGTGCTTCATTCAACCTCTATTGGGGATATCGGGATGGGTTTGAAATGTAGGAATTTTCATTTGCCCCTAAATATGATTGTTATTTATTGGGAAGGGATTTGATGGCTAAATTTGGAATACAAATTAATATTGGCAAAGGTGATACACAGGCTAGTTCTCCTGTACCTTTGTGACAAATGTCTGGCAAGGCCTGGGCTGAAGTGAACCCACAAGTGTGGGCAGCCCCAGGGGAAATTGGGAAAATCAGATCCCCAGCCTCTCCAAATTCCTTTGAAGCAACCAGGACAAGTGGGGTCTAAAAGCAATACCCCATTCCAAGGGAGGGAAGGAAGGGCTCACAGCCTGGTATTGAGCCCCTGGGAAAGGTAGGGCTTTTGGAGCCAGGGCTCTCCCTGTAATGCTCCTATGCTGCCAGGCAAGAAATCAGATGGAATCCACAGAATGGTGCAGGACCTAAGAACAACAAAAGAGATTCTGAAACCCAGGCACCCCACAGTCTCAGATCCTGACACCATCTGGAACCAGGTTCCCTCCTCACACTGCTCCCATTCAGTACTTGATGGAAAAGATGCTTTCTGGGGATGCCCACTCACACAGGATGGTGAACAGGGTTTGGCCTTGGAGTGGGAACAAAAGGAAGAAGGGAAAACAGGAAAGACATGGAGGGTCCTGCTGCAGGGATGCAGGGAAGCACCAGCCTTATTGGGGCAAGCCTTGCAGAAAACATCCAAAGAATTTACCTCAGCCTCAGGGATTGGGTTAATGCAGGATGTGGATGACTCCAGCTCCAGTCAGGAGGACAAGAAGAAATAGTAGAAGAAGCCTCTGTGAAATGGCTCCATTTTCAGGCTAAAAAGCATCTTGGAGTATTTGAAAAAAAGAAAAAAGCACAAATGGTGGAGAAAAAGGTTAAATATTTGGGACATACTTTGATTGAAGGTTTGTGGTGTATTGACCCAGGGAGGGTCCAGGGAATTTTAGAATTAGTGTTAGACAGGACTAAAATAGAGATGTGAATACTCTGAGGAGTAAGAGGGAATTGCAGGACCTGGACTGAGGATCCTCTGCTGCAGCCAGAACATTGTGTGACTTTGTAACCCCAGACAGCCTCAGTGTTATGGTATGGACATGAGAAAGAGAACAAAGCTGGAGAAAATGAAAACACTCAAAATGTTTGATGCCCCAGCCATGGCTCTCCCAGGCTCAGCAAAGGAACTGGAATTGCCTGTGAATGTCAAACAGGCCACGACTGCCCCTGCACTGAAGGCAAGGGAGCAGCAGCCAGGGCTCCACAGCCCCGGGGGAAGCCCCTGTGCCTGCCCACAGATCCTCTGCTGGAATGCTCTGCCTGGGCACCCTCCCTGGGCACCTCCAGGCACTGCGGGCCAATCCTTGCTGCCACTGCTGCAGCTTCAGTGCTTTCTGTGCCTGCACTGCCACAGGGGCTGGGGAGACAACGGGACAATTCCACTCTGGGGCTCAGGCAGACTCACACACTGGGCTGGATGGGATTAGATGGTTGGAAAATAAACCGACTTTAAAATAGTTTTTTATTTTATTTCTCCACTCAGGCTCGGTTTCCCTTTTCCCTGGGGAAAGGAATTTTAAAGGTTTTATTTTAAGGGATGTTACACCACTCAACAGAGATGAGTTTAACATCTCACCAGACTGGGAAGAGCCCAAAAGATCCCCACAGAGAGAACGACCATCAACAAAACATCAACGACCATCAGCAAACAGCAACCAACACCCACCCCAGACACTGCCCCTGGGAGAGCTGCAGACACCTGGTCTGGAAAAGGCTGAGAAGGAAATCCAGGAGTGCAGACCTAATTAACATCAGAGGCAAAGGAATCCGGGTCCAACAGGAAATCAAATCCTGAGAACTCAGCAACTTGGAAGCAATGAACATCAAACCAAGGGATTTCTATGTGTTCAGACTGTAGAATGTTTAGGAAAATCCAGTAAAACTCCCATGTCATGGAATGATTTTATCTGCACACCGGGCTATGTGTGGATGAAATGATTTCTGTTGCACATCCTGGCCAGAATCAAGAAATGCCTTGACTCTCTAACACTAAAGATATTGTTGGAGAGTTTTTGAGTTTTCCTGCAGTTTCAGTGACAAGATTACCATTAGAATAATTTTTGCAATAATCCTACTTCTATATTGTCAGTGAAGTTTGGGCCAGGGGTGTGAGAATCCATTTGTAGTCCCAGGAGAAGAAGTAGAAAAACCTTGGTTGCTTTGGAATGTTTTTGTGTGTGTTTGTGTGTGGCTCTCAGTGATCACAAAATTTTGGTGTATGGGTTTTTCAAAGTTCATCTTTAGGCTGCATTTTACAATACTAGAAGAGCTTTAAAGATGACACTTTAAATCATAAACAGATAGTAGAATATTGTTAAGAAAAGAAGAAAAGAAAAGAAAAAATGCAGATTGTGTGGGGGCCACATGTGAGTCATTCAATGGCTGCTCTGGAAGAGAAGCTTTAGAAATGCAAATTAACACTGCTGGGGAAAAGTGTGCACAATGCACCAGGGGCTTCTTGCCTGGGGCAGGAATTGGGCTGATTCCCTCTGTCCCTCAGCCCAAGCTCTGCCTGCTTGCACTGATGGAATTGGCACAGCCAAGGGCAGAGCCCAGAGGGAGGATCTCTGACTCTGCAACACAAATTGGTTCAGCTGCAAAGGGAAACAGCAAATGGAGAATGTTGGGAAAGCTTCACTAAAATCAGTGGGGGGGAATCATCCCTCTCCCCACTCCAACATGTGCTGTCACTGTCTGTGTCACACAGGGAGCATCAGACCACTGGGGGGGTTCTGCTACCACAGGTTCAGAGGAATCAGTTGGGAATCCAAGTCTGTGATGATTTAATCAGAGAGAAGAGATAAATTGATGCAGCCCTGGCTGGAGGGAACACCCAAAAATGGGGAAAAGATGAACGGCCACCAGAACAAATCCCACAATACCACGGACCAGCCCCTGGGAACCCCAACGAATTCATATCAGGAGCCAGAGAACCCAGTGATCATTTCAATGGCATCATTGAAACGGATACAAAAGCACAGGGAATGAGGTCACTGAAAATAATCCCAAAACCAAAGAGAACCCAGGAAGAAAAAACAGTCAATGAGTGAATCTGCTTGGAGATTGGGCCGGGGACTTGGAGATAAGGAAGGAACGGGAGAAACCATCAGTTTCAGAAAATGTTACTCATTGACACGGACTGCTGCTCAGCCAAGATCCTGCTGAATTCCTGAACACGGAGAAGAAGAACAAAGCCTGAACAGAGCCAGGAATATCGGATGTTATACAAAAGGGGGGTGCATATTAACGAGGACATGCAGCAGGCGGATCGGGAAGTCTGAACTTTCCAAGGAACTTCCCCACTGGGCAAACGGAGAGAGAGATGCAGAAGGGAAAATCAGGATAAAAAGGAGGCTGCGTACTACAACAATTGGAGAGACCGCATGGGAAATGCCGCATGGCCTCTCCCTTTGGTCATCAAGAAAGTCACTTTGACAGGACTCCTCTATCTCCTTCGGGCACAGAAATCTCTGGCCATGCGAATTTTCCCGCACAGGCCCGGGGACAGCGCAGCCGCCTCCGTCCCACCCACAGGAACCGGGACGAGCCAGCGCTGCTCCGGCACCGGCTCCTGCCCAGGCACCCGCGGGAAGGAGACCGCGGGCAGCCGCTCCCGCAGCGCCCTCAGGGCACGGGGAACACGGCGCGGACACGGCACAACCCAGCCACAGACAGAGCCTCCTGCCGCCCCCTCCGCCCGCAGCCAGCCCCGAGCCCCGGCACAACCCAGCGCGGCTCCCACCTGCGCCGGGGCCGCATCCGAGCTCCGCCGCTCTGCCCAATCAGCGCGCTGCCAGAACCAGGAGTGACGGCACCATCATCCAATGGCAGCGAGGGAGGGGCGGGCTCTGCACACGGCACAGCCTCTCAGGTCCCGCGCTCTCAGGCCCCGCCCCCGGGCTGTGTGAGGTCAGAGCCGGAGATGACGAACATGGCCCGCCCTGTGCTCCCCCAGTCCCGCTCCGGCCCCGCCATTCCCGGCGCTGTTCCCGGGGGTGGAAGGGGAGGGGTCGAATCCCCCGGGATGGGTGCGGGGCTGCACCTCACTTGAGATTGGTTTCTTCTTCTGAATTACGGGGAAAAACGACTTTGGGAGTTTTCCACCAGAAATCTCCTCCCGCCTCCACTCAGCCGAAGGGGGTTGGGGGTTTCCCTTTTGGGGGGAAATCCAAGCCGTGCACTGACGCTCCTTATTAGGGGCAGGAGAACTGACGGCTTCCTCTGAGCCGGTGCCAGCGAACACCCAGGGCTGGGCAAGGCGGTCCGGGAGGTGCGGAGAACTTTGTGTTTTCAGCTCAAACCCGGCTGGGGCCCGGGCTCGTCCCAGGGCGGTTCCTGATCTGCGGCTTTGCCCTCAGACAGCCCGGGGGCGGGGCCTGAGAGGCTGTGCCGTGTGCAGAGCCCGCCACTCGCCGTAATTGGCTGGCTCTGCCGTCACTTTTGGCTCTCGCTGCGCGCTGATTGGGCAGAGCAGAGCGGGGACAAGCCCGCGTCCCGGCCCGCACCGGAGGCGCCATTGTTGGAGCGTCTGTGCGGGCCCGGCAGCGGCGGCAGCGGCCGGAGCCCGGGGAGGCGGCGGCGGAGCTCGGAGGCGGCCCCGGCGCAGGTGGGAGCCGCGCTGGGTTGTGCCGGGGCTCGGGGCTGGCTGCGGGCGGAGGGGGCGGCAGGGGGCTCTGGCTGTGGCTCGGTTGTGCCGTGTCCGCGCCGTGTTCCCCGTGCCCTGAGGGCGCTGCGGGAGCGGCTGCCCGCGGTCTCCTTCCCGCGGGTGCCTGGGCAGGAGCCGGTGCCGGAGCAGCGCTGGCTCGTCCCGGTTCCTGTGGGTGGGACGGAGGCGGCTGCGCTGTCCCCGGGCCTGTGCGGGAAAATTCGCATGGCCAGAGGTTTCTGTGCCCGAAGGAGACAGAGGAGTCCTGTCAAAGTGACTTTCTTGATGAAGAAAGGGAGAGGCCATGCGGCATTTCCCATGCGGTCTCTCCAATTGTTGTAGTACGCAGCCTCTTTTTAAAAATATTTTATTAGTTGTTTACACGTTAAAGTGTCACGTTTAAAGCTCTTCTAGTTTTGCAAAATGCAGCCTAAAGGTGAACTTTGAAAAACCCATGTACCAAAATTTTGCGATTACTAAATGCCACACACAAACATACAGAAAAATAATCCAAAGGAATCAAGGTTTTTCTACTTCTTTTTCTAAGACTACAAATTGATTCTCACACCCCTGGCCCAAACCTAACTGACAATATAAAAGTAGGATTATTGCAAAAAGTTATTCTAATGGTAATCTTGTCACAGAAACTGTGGGAAAAACCAAAACTCTCCAACAATATCTTTAGTGTTAGAGAGTCAAGGCGTTACTTAATTCTGGCCAGGATGTGCAACAGAAATCATTTCATCCACACATAGCCCGGTGTGCAGAGAATGACATGGGACATCCATGAATGGATTTTTCCTAAACTCTTTACAGTCTGAACCCAGAGAAATCCATTGGTTTGATGTTCATTGCTTCCAAGTTGCTGAGTTCTGAGTATTTGATTTCCTGTTGGACCCAGATTTCTTTGCCTCTGTTGTTAATTAGGTCTGCACTGCTGGATTTCCTTCTCAGCCTTTTCCAGACCAGGTGTCTGCAGCTCTTCCAGGGGCAGTGTCTGGGGTGGGTGTTGGTTGCTGTTTGCTGATGGTGGTTGATGTTTTGTTGATGGTCGTTCTCTCTGTGGGGATCTTTTGGGCTCTTCCCAGTCTGGTGAGATGTTAAACTCATCTCTGTTGCGTGGTGTAACATCCCTTAAAATAAAACCGTTAAAATTCCTTTCCCCAGGGCAGAGGCAAACGCAGCCTGAGTGGAGAAATAAAATAAAAAACAATTTTAAAGTCGGTCTATTTTCCAACCATCTAATCCCATCCAGCCCAGTGTGTGAGTCTGGCTGAGCCCCAGAGTGGAATTGTCCCGTTGTCTCCCCAGCCCCTGTGGCGAGTGCAGGCACAAAAAGCACTGAAGCTGCAGCAGTGGCAGCAAGGATTGGCCCGCAGTGCCTGGAGATGCCCAGGGAGGATGCCCAGGCAGAGCATTCCAGCAGAGGATCTGTGGGCAGGCACAGGGGCTTCCCCCGGGGCTGTGGAGCCCTGGCTGCTGCTCCCTTGCCTTCAGTGCAGCGGCAGTGGTGGGGAATTGCAGGATAAGGAGTGCACAATCAGAAATTGTAAAGCAGGTTTGTTTCATTCCTGCTGGGACACCTACGGGATCTTTCCCCCAATGATGCCCACCTGATGCAGACAGGTTCCAGATTTCAATGCACTCAGATCCCACAAAGCTACACCTCCCTGCCCACCCATTCTTTGCCCATTCTCTGCCTTCTTGCCCTTTCTATTACAATTAGTCTTTTGTGATGCCATGCCTTCTGGTGGTCGCTGGCAGGGGTCTCCTGATGAAGTAAGGAGTCTTCCTCCGTGTTCACTATTTGACCTCCATCTGTGAGTAGGTGCAGAGAAGGTTTGGCGAATTCCCAGGTCAGTTTGTCCTGGCTGAAACCAGGAGTCTGGTTCTTGCTGGTTTTTTAATCAACTGGTTCTGCTTTATCAGGTCTTCACAATACCTGAGTCCCGCTTTAGTGAGTTTTAACAATAGATCTTCTCTCTGTGGCCTTTACCTGGCACCCAAATTCCATTGTATTCTGTTCATGGGTCCTGCCTTACAAGTTACACTCCTATGCCTTCTGGTACAAGTTGTTTCTCTGCTTTTACAAAATCGCTAAATAAGCTGTATATATTTCTGTTCTCCCCTTCACTTGTTTAAGCACTTTATATGTTTGTAAAATTCGGAATTTTCATATCCATACACATTTCCCATATCAGCGGCCTCCCATCCTCCTCCTGCAGCCGGGAAGTCCAAATCTCAGGGGCTTCAGAGACCCTGAGCCCAGGGTGAGGGGTCCCTCCGTGTTCAGCTGTGCTGGGGCTGCTTCTGTGCTCAGGGACACTTGCGATGGGCCAGGCCAGTTGGCCACCAGTGGTGCTTCTTCCCACTCCTTGGGCAGGACCCGATGTCCTGGTTGGATGTTGTGAGCAGCAAAGTCCCAAGGCAGGGTCTGTGCCAGCCGAGCTTCCTGTGGGAGAGATTTCACAGGAGACAGGATTCTGGCCACAGACTGCTTGAAATATGCATCCCTTATCTGCACCCTGCACGTGGTGGAGAATTACCAGGGTAAGGAATTCCAAACACCAATTCCAAGGGAGAGAATTGAGTGTCTCCTTTGAGTCTGGCTCTTATTCTTGGCAAAGCCAATGGCAAAAGCTGTACCCATGGCATCTTGGTTTCTGTCACCAGCTTCTAAAGGTGTTTCTTTATTTCCCCACTCATTCTTTCTACCTGACCTGAGCTCTGGGGGTGCCAGGGGTTGTGGAGGTCCCATTGTGTTCCTAAAGCTGCCATAACCCCCTGAAGGATCTTTCCTGTGAAATGAGTTCCCCATCTGAGACTATTGCTTCCACAATCCCTTCTCTTGGAATTATTTGCTTTAAAAATACCTTAATAAGTTATTCAGTGATTGCTGAAGCAGTCAGAATTGGTTTTGGCACCCTGTTGGGTGACATGGTGTTAGCAGAAGATATTTAAGCCTTCCTGCTCAGGGCATTTCAGTCCCAGGCTCTCACAAGCACACACAGCTCTGCTGGTTGAGCTGAGCATGTGGGTGGTAACCTGTGCTTTGCCTGATTCCCTTTCCTAAATAACAGCATGTCTTGTAACTCTTTTCCCTTCTCCTGCCCTTGAAGGCTCATCCCTAAACAAATTTTCTGCTGGCTTCACAGCCCCCCCGATCTGTCACTTCTCTGTCCCCTGGACTCTCACGGGTCCCCAGTCCATCCCCGGTGCCGCTGCCACCCAAGGGAGCCGATCACCCAAACTGGGTGAGGCACCTTCAGCTCCACTCACTGCCCGCCGCCCCGGGCGGTGGAAGGAATTCCAGACCAGCCCCAAGGTGTGTGGAAAAATTCCCATCACCAGAGGTTTGTGCCCACAGAGAAGGCAGAGGAGTCCTGTACAAGTCATTTCATTCATGAAATAAGGGAGAGGCCATGGGAGGTTTCCCACGGGGTCTCTCCAGTTGTTGGAGGACGCAGCCTCCTCTTCATCCTAATGTTCCTCGCTGCATCTCCCTCTCCCTTTCCCCACTGGCTGAAGTAACTTGAGAGGTACAGACTTCCCAATGCACCTCCCACATACCCCCCTTAATATGCACCCCACTTCTGTCTGGGTAGGGATATTCACAGCTCTGTTCAGTCTTTGTTCTTCTTCTCGAAGTTCCTGAATTGAGCAGGACCTTGGCTGAGCAGCAGTCTGTGTGGTCAGTTAATAACATTTTCTGGAACTGAGGGCTTCTTCTGTCGCTGTGGGACACGAAATGAGGACACGGACTCTGGTTTTCAGAAGGCTGTGAGACTCGAAGTCCGAACTTTATTTTTCAAACCTGCCTTATATACTTTTTTACAATGAGCCCACCTAAGAGGTGGGATCCTTTGACCCATTGGTCACCCCAAAGGGCCATCAAACGAAATCCCTCCTTTGGGAAAGAATGCAGAAAAACAAGATAGTTTATAATAACATGCTCCTGTTTACAACAGGTGCCTGTGGGAAAAGAATTTCCCGAAACCAAAACATGGCAGGCACAAGCTGTGGCTACATTTCACCCTTTTAGTTTTTAAAAAAAGAAAAAGAAAAAAGAAAAATGCAATTTTCAATGCTACTTATAGAGGAGCCACCGGAGCAATCACTCGCATCGTCTGCATCTAAGTCATCACTTGGAGATTCCTCCGCTTGATGACTTCCACGCCGGTCACGGTCCCCAGGGCAGAGTCCGTGACCAGACCGAAAGGAACCTGGGAAAATTGCTGAAATGTCAGGACAGCAGCTCTCAATTCAACCAATTTGGCCGAGGCAGCTCATGACCCCTCAGCTCCTGCCACTCAGACCCATCCCGACAAGTGACAATGGCTTTCCCTGTTTTTCCCAAACCGTTAGACGGTGGGTCCTTGCACTGGTTCTGGACCATTTTATGGTCACAGAGAAAGTTCAGCCAATTTCGCCACTTTTAGTAGCTCATGGCTGGGCATGATCTGCCTGAAAAAGGTTTGCTAGAGCACTCTGCAGGGATACAGAGTTTGTGGGGCTCCAGTCAAAATTCTCCCGTTTTACGGGATTCTCTATTAAATAGTGAAATTGCCGTCGTATGCGGCGGATGGGGCAAAAAAGACCCATTCCAAAAATGTGCAAGGAATCAGACCATTTGTCACTCCATTGGCAAATGAAGCCTGTGGGATGAAAATCTGGAATCACAGCATCGACTTTTCTGGAGATCTTGTAACAACCTCCATTTCCCAGATTTCTTTCTGATGTAGAAAACCGGAGTGTTCCACGGACCAGTGGAAAACTCAAGATGGCCTCGGTCCAGTACTCCTGGACCGATTGTCAAAAGGCAAGTAATTTTTCATTCGGAAGGGGCCACTGACAGTCCAAAATGGGTCTGTCTGTCAGCCACCATTTAAAATTCCGTCCCAATCCGCACCCCCCAAGCCGCCAGGACGTCCCGCCCCCAGAGGCTAGTAGTAGTTTCAGTGACGTATGGTCGAACCATAGCCAACTGTCCCTCTGAGTTCGTGATCATTACGGGCCGCTGGCTTACAAAGCATTGCTTCGTTCCACCCAGTCCTGCAACGGACGACTGAACAGGATCCAGAGGCCACTGCGGAGGCCACGCAGCAGAAGAAAGGATGCAAACGTCGGCTCCCGTATCTATCAAGCCTCGGAGGTGGATCTCTGACGGGGTGGCATCAGGGAGGTGGAGGGTGCACCACATCCTGGGACGGTCCTCACTCAAGACTGCTGTCCAGTGAACTTCAGGCGGCCCGGTAGATCCGAAGCAGCCGTCTCCTCGCCACCGGTTCTCAGTCCTGGAGACAGAGGACTTAAAAGGCACAAGTTGGGCAATTCGAGTTCCCTCAGGGATAGTGACAGGGGGGGTGGGTGTGGAGACCATCGCATAAATTTGTCCCGTATAATCTGCATCGATAAGGCCTAGATGCACATTGATACCCTGCAGGGTAGCACTTGACCTCCCCATGAGGAAGGAACTCTTGCCTTCACCCAGGGGTCCAAAGGCATCCAGGGGGACTTTATGCGGCTTGCAAGAGTCTATGACGACTGTTGCTGCTGTGCAGACGTCAACACCGGCTGAACCACAGGTGCTGGCTGCAAGCTTGCCCAGTAAACCTGCGTCGGTGTCGGGACCTGGGGAATGCTCGGGGCCAGCACCGGCTGAACTGCAGGTGCTGGCTGCAAGCTTGCCAAGCAAACCTGCGTCAGCATTGGGGCCTGGGGAAAGCTTGGGGTCTGCGCGCCTTTCCCCTTGGCGCTCCGCTTCCCGTTTCCCGAACTTGGCAAAGGCTGACCATTGGCAGCAACTGTTGCCTTACAAACGTCTGCGGTGTGATTTGGTCTCTGACACAGAGCACAGAGAAACAAGGGAGCTTTTGCTTTCTGCTTCTGCTTTCCTTGTTTTTTTCCAGTCTGTGCTTGTCCCTGTTTTTGTTGCCCGCTATTTTGGGGTTTCTGAGATGGCTGCAAGGCAGTAGCAAAGGCAGCCATCTTGCTGTCTGTGGTGCCTACATTGGCACATGCCTGGACCATGTCCGGTAGAGACGGATCTCCGGGGAGGGCCTCGATGAGCTTTCGGCAGTCAGCATTTGCATTGGTTCTAGCAAGCTGTCTGATCAACGTTAGCCTGCTCTCCTCATCATCCACCTGTTTCTCAACCGCTGCCGAGAGCCTTTCAACAAAGTCCAAAAAGGACTCCTTTGCCCCCTGGACTATGGTCACAAATCTCTGTTTTGGGGAGGCCACTTCAATGGTTCTCACCAATGCTGCCACGCCTGTCTTCTGGCACTGGTCCAGCACAAGTTGGTGAAAATTGGCCTGAACTTCAGGGTCAGCATATTCGCGAAGACCCATGAAGACATCAACCCCAGCTACTCGCCTGGGGTCCCCTGCAGGCAATTGGCTATTTTGCGCCATCGCTTTCATAGCCAACTTGTTCCAGTTCTGCTCAAAAACCTCAAGCTGAACTGGTCTGAACAATGCCTGAGCAATATGTCTGATATCATATGGTACCAAGAGATCCGCATTGATCAGGCGAATCATCTGCATAACTTCAGGAGAGCCCAGGCCATGTTTGTCAACCTTTTGCTGTACGTCCACCACAGCCTTCCATGATAAAACATGGTGGGTGGCAGGCTGACCTGTAGCAGGGTTTGCCCTAAGTACAGGGAAGGCCTGAACGTCACCTTGCGGGGTGGCAGGATCTGTATGTGTCTGCCCTGAGGATAAATCTGGAGCAGACAGAGATTCCTGTCCCAGGTTCTCGGCACCTGATATCGCAGCCCTGTGAGTGCCAGCAGGGCCAGAAAGACCCTCTGCAGTCCCCATGAAGCGCTCTGCAATTTCCCAATGCCCCATTTCCAAAACCTTGGATTTCACTTCGTCCCAAAAACACCTCGGGTCCCTGGGACGCACGGTGACCTGGCATGGTGGGAGCGTCCAGTAAGTGCTTGAAGAAAGGACACCAGCTCGGGGTCCTTTGCGTCGAGCAATCACAGGGGACGTGGCAGTTGTTTTGCCTCCTGCCCCAAATGTGAAAACTGGGGGTGGCAGAGCATTCCCAGAGTCACTAGAAGTCGGGGGGTGGGGGGGGGTCGCAGTGGCACCAGCGGCCGGAGAAGCCTCTGAAGCCTGCGATCCCGGAGACAGAGGCGGTTCCCTCAGTGCAGGAGGAGTGGCCGACGCCCAGAGGGACTCGGTCCCTCCCACACGCTGCACTGGAGGAGGGGTTGGCAAGGGCGGGTGTGGAAGAGCCGGTGCTGATCCGGCTTTCCGCCCGTCCAGGGCCGTGGGGACGGAGGCAGACGGAACCGCGGCTCGCCCCGTCCCCACAGTGAAGCCAGGTCGCGCAAACACGGAAGGTTCATCGGCGAACCGAGCCGTTGCCTCACTGCCAGCCCGTGCCGGGAGAGGGGGTGGAGGGTCAGCGCGCCGCCGCGCCGCCGGTGATGGGGGGGTGGGCTGTTCCCCCCCGGCCGCAGCGGCGGCCGGCGCCTCCCCACTGCGCCTGCGGGGGGGCTCCTCTGCCGGCCGCTTCACCGCGGCAGGCACCGCGGGGCCGGAAGGGGATCCGGCCCCGCCCCCGTCGCGCGCGCGGCGGCGACTCATCGTCTCCTCCCTCGGAGGGACTGATTTCCACATCGTCCGCCCCAAGAGGAAAGCGCGTACGTCTTTCGCAATGTGGGCACTTTGTCGTGACTGTCCCCTTTAAAGTGACGCCCACTGTCCGCGCTGTTGGCTGCGCCCGTTCGGTTTCCACGACGCAAATCTGGGGAATGGGCGGCGACCGCAGAGCCGGGCGGGGCGGGGCCACGACCGCCGGAGGCGGCGACCGCAGGGCGGGGCGGGGCGGAGTCACGACCGAGCGGGGCAAGCGCGGAGCCGGGTGGGGCGGGGTTTCCACCGCCACCGGAGGCAGGGACGACCGCGGAGCAAGGCAGGGTGGGGCCACGAACGCTGAGGGGGGCGACCGCGGAGCAGGGCGGGGCGGGGGCCACGAACGCTGAGGGGGGCGACCGCGGAGCAGGGCGGGGCAGGGCTGCCGAATTCCCAACTCCCCCCCCTTCCCGCCGTTCGGCTGCACGAAAAGGGCTCGCGGAAATCGGTGTGGATCGCACCCGGGGGGCGGGGCGAGGGGTCGTCCCGGACTCCCCGGTCCGTCCCCGCTCCTGTTTCCCTCCCCCACCCGCGCGCGGGGGGCTCCAAACCTCTCCGGGGAAATCGCATTCCCGGGGGGAGGCGACAAGCGAACCCGACACGTTCTGGATGGCTCGGGGGCTTTCCGATCCACTGCTGGCTGAACCTTCCGCCACAGCTCCTCCGCTTCTTGCGTCCACGAGGTCTCCGTCTTCCGACTCTGCGTCGGACGTCAGCTCCCTCGGAAGTCCGTCGTCTTTCTCAGACGCTGCAGGACTTAGACCTGAACTGGAGAGTGAACTCTCACACGGACTTTTAAGTACGTTAAAAATTTGTCTCCAAGTTATTATTAACCTGGAGATCTCTGCTTGTCCAGAGGACATAGCTTCATGCAGACTGCGTCCCAGAACACGCCACCATGTCTTTGATAGCGCTTCATAGGCATTCGCAGAAATACCATTTCTCTTTCCCCAAATGTAAAGGGCCTGGAATTGATCTCTGGGAATGTAAACCCTGTTTCTATCCAACAGGTCTTCCCAGAGTTCCAGCACCAGACAGTCTTCAGGGTCTAGTGCAGAAACTTTCATTTTGCCAAAAAGTTCGTCTCCTTATCGGAGAGAAACGAACTGGCAAGCAGGGCAGGAATCGGTATTTTACCTAAAAATTCGCTTTTAGGATACCTCGTTTCCCGCGGCTGCAATCACTTCGGCGTCCACTAGATGTCGCTGTGGGACACGAAATGAGGACACGGACTCTGGTTTTCAGAAGGCTGTGTGAGACTCGAAGTCTGGTCTTTATTTTTCAAACCTGCCATATATGCTTTTTTACAATGAGCCCACCTAAGAGGTGGGATCCTTGACCCATTGGTCACCCCAAAGGGCCATCAAACGAAGTTCCCTCCTTTGGGAAAGAATGCAGAAAAACAAGATAATTTATAATAACATGCTCTTGTTTACAACAGATGTCTGTGGGAAAGAGTTTCCCGAAGCCAAAACATGGCAGGCACAAGCTGTGGCTACAGTTTCCCTGCTGTGCCGCAGCCCTTCCTGGCCCCAGGGGCTGCTGGCATTTGTGCTCCCTCAGGTTCATCTCCCCACACCAACACCATGGGGGTGCTCAGGCCTGCTCTGGGCAGGGCAAACAGGGGCTCCTGAGGCAGTGCTGCCGTGTCTGTGCCTGCAAGTCTGCGGCAGCTGTGTGAGCTGGGGGAGAGGCCAGGGCTGCAGAGAGGGGATGTTGTTGGCAGGTGCATGAGGAGGCCGTGGGACGCTGGCCTGGGGTGTCCAGTGCAGTGGGGATGGATCAGGCCCTGCTCTGCTGCTCCTTGCCGTGTGCCCCAGGGCCCTTGCAGAGCCCCAGCCGTGCTGTTTGCCCCCAGCCTGCCCACGGCCAGCCTGGGGCTGCTCGCAGGGTTTTTTTCTGCTGAGCATTGGCCTGGGCAATGTGTTCTGGAGAGAGCCCGGGCAAGGAGCCTGGAGCCCCCAGACCCCGGGCTGAGGCCTCAGCGCTGCTGTGCCAGCAGTGCCCATGGGCTGTCCCTGCTGCAGCCCCGGCACTGCCACCCCCAGCCCTGTGCCCGGCCCCGAGAGCACTCAGGCCCTACAGCAACAACAGGGCCAGGAGGGCAGCGGGGCAGGGCCACGGCAGCAGCACTGGCAGCACCAAGTGCTGCTGCTGCTGCTGGGCACAGCTGCTGTGCCAGCCCTGATCTGCCCCCAGCTCTGCACACAGACATTGCTACTGCAGCTCCAGAGAAGGGAACTGTGAGAAACACGATTCACTTTTTTTTTGTGAAATTCATAAGTTTAATAAAAATAAAAAAAATAGACAATTAGGAGACAGAAAATCAAAGCTTTTTCGGCCGAGGTGCTGATATCACCAGCCACGAAATCAGCACATATTCCCCCTTCAGACCTTTTGTTTTAAGGGTACTGGTGTTATTTATTAAAATAGGTTCATACATTATTCAAAATGAGTAAGTAAGGTTCCAAGGTTCCCCTAAATATACATTTTATCTGTAGGATTCCACAAAGTCTTGGGAGGGTGTCATAAATCCGTCAGGTTCTTAAAGAATCGATTGTCTTTCTAATCTCAGGAATGCTAAGCATCCATTCTGTCTTCTATCTACTTTTGAGAGGTAAAAAATACAACCCCTCACCCAATCTCTACTTAGTTACTATTTAAGAATATTTATTTATCACAGTTTTCAAATTATTAAAAAAGTACATACAATACAATACAATACAATAATATACAACCCTCCCATATTTATACCTAAAACAGTCATCTTACTGTTGCCCGATCCGAAGAAGACACAAACAACCGAAGTCGTTTATGCGGTGCTTTATTGAGGGCCCGGGAGCCTGTGGGCTAGCGTCCAAAGACAGAGCCCCATTTCACAGAAAATTTACAGGGTTTTTATATGTTTCTCTACATGATTTCTTCATCATAACAAATTCTTACTTCATTTTCGCTACTTAGCACAACTATCTCTATGACATTTAAGTTCTTGCCAAAGGTACATTCTCTAGATAAAGGGATACACTCCTTAAGATAAGTATACATTCTTTAGGATTAGTGATTATTTCTTAGCTACGCTGCTTACATTGCAAAATCTGTTATAACAGTTCATCTGTAGGTTATATGCGGCCTACCAAGCGTTAGCATAACTACTACTAATGTCAACTATTAGCGTTTGCTATTATGTTAATACAGTCTTTTAAGGCAAATGGCAACAATTCCCCCCTTTTGAGCATTCTTCAGTCTTCTGCAAGAATGCTCAACTTTTAGTCATCACTGGTTCTTTCAAATGCTGGATTTTCTTGCCCAATGGCATCTTCATACTTCGGAGGGGACAGGTGCATCTCATTGGTCCTTGCCAAGGCTTTCATTACTCTTCTAGTACGTTTAGTTTCTTTTTCGATGACTCCTAAAACACACTTATAGGCTAACCAAATGATTAATAACAAGACCATAAACAACAGAATGTACTGTACTACTGATGAAACCCATCCGGAAACCTGAAGTCCTAGAGATTCAAAAATTGCTCCAATCCAATTATGTTGTGCTTCTTTTTCAATTTCTTTTGTTTTGGATTCAATTGCCTCTAATTGGGAAATGTCTTTTTCTACTTCAATGGTCATGGTTCGGAATATGGATGCAACAATGGTCAATTTTCTTACTTAGGAATTTACACACACCATGCTTTTTTAACAATAGCATATCCAGTGCCATCCTATTCTGTAGAGTCATTCGGGATGTGGCTTGTAATTGCAAATTCATATCCTTAAATCCTTTCTTAGTGGCTGCTGCTAATCTCTCAGTTTGCCCTAACAATTTATACAACATTTCTCTGTTTCTGTATGAAGCTATAGGTGCGAATAGTGATTCTAGAGCCCATCCAAATTTAACTCCACCATCAGGTTCATGCCATTCGTCTTCTAGCTCAGTGAATTCGTCTACTTCTCTTTTCTTCCGGTTAGAATCTAATTTTGATTGTTTCCACAAGGGACAGAGTGTTGGGATTCCTAGAGTGATTTGTGTTACAGGCCCATCTATAGGAATATGTGTAGTCCATTGTCCATGTCTCATCACCCAGACTAGATTTCCTGGACTTCTAATTGTAGTATCTTTGCAACTTACGGCCCTCTGAATTCCATTGTTTTTGCCCAATGCGAGTGCCTTTCCTGTAATTGTATGATTAATTGCCCTACATTCACATCCCCACTTGAGTAACATTCTAAGAGGAGCTAAACTAATTTGACTTTCAGGTGTGTCACATGTGATTACTTTAGTACAGTTCCAACTTTCTCTAGTTTCTGTAACTTCTCTCGTAGAGGTTTCTGTCCTATGAACTCCTACAAAACTTTGATTTTTGCTTCCTACCCACTGCATACACCAATTTACTGTTCCAATGTAACTATAGTGTTCTAATAAACTCGGACCCCATACGGCTTTCCAATCATCCCAAAACACATGCTGCTGGCTTATATTCTGACACTTGACCTCTTGGTAAGGTTGCTTTGTTTTAACTTCTATTGTTTCAGTCTTATACTTTGCTGCATTCCATCCCCTTTTAACGGTCACTATTTCTTTTTCTTTCCTTTCTATTTGGCATATAGTAGATGTGTTTCCTGTCGTCACAGGTGGTAATGGAATGGGAATAATTCCCCACGGAATTGGTTCTCCTGCTGCTTGTGGGAGTGGCAAGCATGCTGTAATTCGGATACGTTTTGCACTATTCCAAAATCTCTAATCAGTCCTACTACCAAATTCTCTCGTTCATAACTTTGATGTGCAACTACTCCTGTATCTCTTAACTCTCCATGCTTTTTCCTTTTTCTTGACGTAACTTAGCTTCTACTATCCTTATTCCATAGTCAGCATCAAGTTTACACATCACTAAACACAAATATTTTCCTTCGAAGAACCATTAAGGGTTACTAACATTCAACCACCCTATACCTTTTCCGGACTTTTCCCACCAGCTAGTTCCTTGGTCTATTTGATTCCATAACTTCTGATTGTCTTCTCTCCACCATTTAACTTGCACACTTTGGTTACAGTCTTGTTTCAACTCAAATGAACAATTCATTTTCAAGAAAGTCCGTCCCACATATCTTGTACAGCCCAGGTGGGTTTCACCTCTACGGATTCCTGGGATGGGTTTCTTTCTTTAACTTCCAGGGCACTACTCTCAATTTAATTTGCTTATAATCAAAACTTTTCCGGGATTTTACAATACACATGTATACATCCATATCTTCCTGCCTGACTTGCTTCAGTTGTAATGTGGTGTTACCTTTTTGTGCATCCTTATCCCAAACTATGACGATATTCGCTTTCGGATAATCAGCACCTTTTTTCCAGACTGCCTGTACATTCTGGACTTCAGTTCCTGGTCATTGTTACAAAGCAGGTCAGGTTCACATCCATTCCATCCATGACACCAACCACTGGTTCGTAACTGCAACTATAACAGAACTATTAACAGGAATTGTTTTCGTTATTACCAGTAACAATATAATCAAAAATGCTACTTTCCGCGAAAGATCATCCGTGTTGGAGAGACCAGCTGAGTCTCCCATTGTACAGGGACTTTCTTGACCCGAGTGTAATGGATCCATGAGTCGATTCCTTCGACCTTTACTGCGGTGTAAGTTGTCAGGATCACCTGGCGTGGCCCATCCCATGCCTCTTTCAAGGGGTTGGTGGACCAATTCTTCACATACACTCGGTCTCCTGGTTGAATGTCATGCACCGGATTCTCCAGTGGCAGGTCGATTTCACTGCAGAGTTCCCCTTAAAGCATTAAGAATTTTGTTCAATGACATGACATAACCAAATATTGTCTGATCGCCCTGCACATGCAAATCTCCTTTCAACACATTAGCATGGTATGGTTTCCCATATAGGATTTCATATGGCTGATTCCCAATCGCTCCCTAGGCTTGATTCTGATTCTGAGCAATGCTAATGGTAGTGCCTGTGGCCACTGTATTTTTTGCCTCTTGACAAATTTTCTTAATCTGTCCTTTAATTGTTTGATTCATCCCTCTACTTGACCACTCGACTGAGGTCGCCAAGGGGTGTGTAAGTCCCAGGATATATCTAACATCCTGCTACTTCTTGAACTATCCCTGCTATAAAATGTGGGCCTCTATCTGATGACAACCCCAACGGTACCCCAAATCTAGGAATGATTTCTTTCAACAGTGTTTTGAACTACTTCTTTTGCTTGATTGGTTCGACAAGGAAAGGCTTCAGGCCACCCTGAGAAAGTGCATACATACACTAAAAGATACTTATATTCTGTGCTTTCGGCAACTCTGAAAATCTACTTGCCAGTAATCTCCTGGTTCGGTCCTACCTGTAATTTCCCTAACTGGATCTGTTTCTAACTATTGGATTATTCTTCAAACAAGTTGGACACATGGCATTCACCCGTTTTGCCAATGTTAACATCTGGTTAGAATTTACTTCTCTTTTTAGGAATTTTACCAATGCTTCTGCTCCCCAATGGCATTTATTATGTTCAGTTTCTAAAATAGCTCTCATAATTCGGGTAGGAACTACAACTTGTCCCATGGCTGTTACGTACCATCCAGTTGCATTCTTTTGTGCTCTCAGCAGTGAAGCTAGTTTTTCATCATCTAGAGAATACCTCGGTTCCTGAATTAAATGTGGAGTTACAGGGCTCACCTTAGTGGGTATCAAAGCCATTTGGGTCCATACTTCTCTCCCACTTCTCGTGCTGTAACATCAGCCAGCTTTTTCCTCGATATATTTTTCCTTCTTCTTTCTGATGACCTCTCACATGCATCACTGCAACCTTTTCAGTTGATGTACTGCGTCCAGCAAGGCTAAAATTTCTGTTCTATATTTGATGTGTCGTTCCTGAGAATCAGCAACCCTCGTTCTTTCCACAAAGCGCCATGAATGTGCACAACCCCAAAAGCATATTTAGAATCAGTCCATATATTCACTTTCTTTCTAGAGCTCAGCATTAGGGCTCTAGTAAGTCCAATGATCTCAGCTCGCTGAGCTGAAGTTCCAGGGTTAAAGCTTTTGCTTCCACTACAGCCGTAACCGTTACCACTGCATATCCCGCATACCTGGTACCATTTTCCACAAAACTGGACCCGTCAGTAAACAGCTCCCAATCTGGATTCTCCATCGGGACATCTTTCAAATCAATTCGGCTGGCATACACTTGTTCAATCACTTCCATGCAGTCATGTGCTAATTCTCCTTCTTCCTGCTCACTGCGGAGAAATTCTGCTGGATTAACATGATTAGTCATTTTCAGGTCTATATCGTCCTGTTCTCTCAAGATTGCTTGGTATTGTAGCATTCTGCTGGAAGAAAGCCAGTGACCCCCTTTTGTTCCAAAACTGCCAGTACCATGTGAGGCACAAATACCTCTATTCTCCTTCCCAAAGTCAATTTTCTGGCCTCCTGGATGAGGATCACTGTGGCCGCAACTGCCCGCAAGCATGACGGCCAACCAGCACTCACTGTGTCTAGTTGCTTTGAAAAATACCCTACCGGGCGTTTCCATGAACCGAGTCTCTGAACTAGCACCCCAGTGCTAATTTTTGTCTCTCATTGACATATAACTGAAAGTCTTTATTTAAATCTGGAAGGCCTAATGCTGGAGCTTCCCTCAAGGCCTGTTTCAAGTCTTCAAAGGCCTTTTTCCTTTGTCGATCCCAGTTCATCTGCGGTTCTTTCAAAGCTTCATACAATGGTTTAGCTAAAAGTCCAAAATTCAAAATCCACAGCCTGCACCATCCCACCATCCCCAGAAAAGACCGTAATTCCTGATGGTTCCTGGGAAGGGGAATAGCACAGATAGCTTCCACTCGATTGACTCCTAACCGTCTCTGCCTTGGGTGATCTCGCATCCTAAATATATTACACTTTCTTTTATTAGTTGCGCTTTTTCTTTTGATACTCGTAGCCTGCCTGACCCAGCATGTTCAACAAAGCAATGGTTAATCTCAAACACATCTCTTCTTCCTCTGTCGCTAGAAAGATGTCATCTACATACTGAAGAATGACGTAAGAGAAAGGTGACTCTCTTACCTCTGCGATCTTCCACTCTTCTAATTCTTTTGCTAATTGATTTCCGAATATTGTTGGGCTGTTCTTGAAACCTTGAGGCAATCGGGACCAGTGAGCTGTCTCTTCCTTCCAGTATCAGGACTTTCCCATTCGAAGGCAAAGTATTTCCTACTTTCCAATGCCAAAGGGATGCAGAAGAAAGCATCTTTCAAATCAATAACAGAAAACCATTTTAATCTTTTCTGACACAGATGTTAATAAAGTGTACGGATTGGCAACCACTGGGTGAATGTCTTTAACAATGTTATTGATTGCCCTTAAATCCTGCACTAACCGATACTTACCATTTGGTTTTCTGACTAAAAATAGGAGTGTTAAATTCTGATTCACATTCTGCAGAATCCCTTGTGCTAGAAACTGAGTTATCAATGGAGCAACACCTTTCTTAGCTTCTAATTTAATTGGATATTGTTTTATTCTAACTGGCTGAGCTCCTTCTTTTAGTTCCACTACCACTGGTTTTGATTTTCCAGGGTCCTCCGTCTCCCATACCCAAGGTACTACTGCCTGATCTACTTCGATGGGAATAGGAGAGGGATCAATTTCCTTTATTACCAACAATTTAGCAATTTCCTCCCGAATTCTAATCTTACCCTTCCATGCTCAAATATAATTTTAACATTTATAATGACAATAAATCTCTGCCAAGCAATGGCTTGGGGCAATTGGGCATATACAAAAACTGATGGTCTAATTCTTTCCTCTCAAATTTCAAATTTAATGGTTGCAAAAAGGGTCTTTCTTCCAATTGTCCTGTTCCCCTACTACCTGTATGGTAGTATTGCTAATAGGTCCCAATCTCTTATTCAAAACCGAATGTGTTGCTCCGTATCTACGGTAAATTCTTGTTCTTTCCCATCAATATTATTCTGACTTTCAAGTCCTGTTCTAGTCAGCTTTGATTCTGATAATTTCCCAAACCAATGCTTGGGCGACACCTTCTGGATTCATAGGGTAACCTGCTGGTCTACTCGCTGGCACTTCTCCCAGTCCCGCCTTTACCGGGCATTCGTTTTCCAATGTCCTATCCTGGCGACAGAACGCGCACTGATTAGGGGCGATTCCCCCTTGCTGGGGACCAGGAGGGGCCATCCTCGTCCTCCAAATCCACATTCTGGAATCCTGCCCTACCGCGTCCAAAACCACGACCGCGCCCAAAGCTACCTCTGCCTCTTCCTCTATTTCCGGCTTGCTGTATTATAGCTAATATGTTCGCCTGCTGTTTCCTGGCTTTTTCTTTTCTCTATTATTAAAACTTTCCAAGCCACTTCTAACATTTTATCCAAATCCCGAGTATCATGTCCTTCTAGTTTCTGCAGCTTTTTACGTATGTCTTCTTGTGTCTGACCCAAAAAGATTAAAGCAAGCTGTAATTTTCCTGCTTCACTGTCGATTTCTAAATCAGTGAAGCGTCTCGCAGTTTCCTTAAGTCGTTCTAAAAATGCTGAAGAGATTCATTCTTGTCCTGTCTAACTGAATACAATTTCGACCAATTTAATGTTTTTGGCATCCCAGTCCTGATCCCTTCTACTAACAGCTCTTGATATTCCTAATAGATTCCATTCCTCCGACACTGTTCGGATCCCATCCCGGATCATCACTCGGAACCAAATCATTCACGTTCCCCCAGCTAAATGCAATCTAATCATTTCCCGAGCACGCTCTTTCATTGCCCGCAACACCATTTCCCTTTCAGTGAATCCATTAAAGTATCTAACAAAACCTGCATGTCATTCCAATCTGGATTTTGAGTTTTAATAATCATTTTAACCACCCCACTCTTTCTGGATTCTCGCGGTAGCTACCAGCTGACTGCTTCCAAATTACAATCTCCTGGGGAGAAAGGTACTTTCACAAGCACTTTCTCTCCTTGGGGTCCCATAGCTTCTCTCAAAGGAGCAATAAGTTGGGGTTCCCATGATTCTTACGTCCCTGTCTAGTTCGTGCCGCAAGCAGGAGTATTTCGCCGATTTTGGGAAGAAACAGGGAAGGGGCTGGAGGACGCATGATAACCTTTTTAGCATTCCCTGCACCACTGTTATGTTTGCCTCCTCCTCATCCTCTCCTCCTCTGTACTGCTCTCAGGTAACGGTGGATACAAAGGAAGGACGGGTATGACAGAAGGAGGGTGAGGCAGCAGGAGGGGTGAAGCGGGAGGCGGAGGCGCACTTGGTGACACCAGTAAGGTCAAATCTTCTTCTGGCGAGAGGTTACGGCTAACATTGAACACATTTGGATTTCCCTTACACCCCCACATTCAGACTCTTTCATCTCCAATACCATTATTCCACATTCAATCTGCATTCCTTTTTACGGTGCAGTAAATGAAACAGGTCTAAATACTGTATCTCATCCCTTTATCATTTTCCTGCAAATACTGCATCAATGAATTGATGGTATCATAATCCACAGTCCATTTTCTGGCCATGCCGGCCCTTCTTGCTGATATTCTGGCCACCAATGATTACAATAATCAATC
>JADMLD010000485.1:282500-380982 GCA_017589585.1 Phylloscopus whistleri | reverse complement strand
AGGGAGTTTGGGGCACAGGGAGGGGGGTTTGGGGCAGAGGAGGGGTTTGCTGCAGCTCCGGGGTCCCTCTGTGCCCCCAGACCACGACGAGTGTGCCACCACCAACATGTGCCTCAACGGGATGTGCATCAACGAGGACGGCAGCTTCAAGTGCATCTGCAAGCCCGGCTTCGTCCTGGCTCCCAACGGGCGCTACTGCGTGGGTGAGCGGATCCCGGCCCGGCTCCTCCCGGCCCGGCTTCTCCCGGCCCCGGCCCCTGCCCGCGTTCCCGGGAGCGCCTCGGGGCAGCGCGGGGAGGAGAAACCCAGCGGTGTCACCGGGCAGCTGCTGCTCTGCCGCCGGGAATTGTCCCTCGGTGGGAGAACGGGGGAGAGGGGAAAGGTTTCCATGTCCTGAGCGCCTGTCCGTGTGTCCTGAGCGCCTTCTGTGTGTCCTGAGCCCCTGTCAGAGTGCCTGTCTGTGTGTCCTGAGCGCCAGTCAGTGTGTCCTGAGCGCCTGTCTGTGTGTCCTGAGCACCTGTCCTTTTGTCCTGAGTGTCTGTCTGTGTGTCCTGAGCGCCTGTCTATGTGTCCTGAGCGCCTGTCTGTGTGTCCTGAGCGCCTGTCTGTGTGTCCTGAGCGCCTGTCCGTGTGTCCTGAGCGTCTGTCAGTGTGTCCTGAGCGCCTGTCTGTGTGTCCTGAGCGCCTGTCTGTGTGTCCTGAGTGCCTGTCTGTGTGTCCTGAGCACTTGTCCGTGTGTCCTGAGCACCTGTCTGTGTGTCCTGAGTGCCTGTCAGTGTGTCCTGAGTGCCTGTCAGTGTGTCCTGAGCCTCTCTCTGCATGTCCTGAGCCCCTGTCCGTGTGTTCTGTCCCCTGTTCATGTGTCCCAACCCTCCCCGTGTGTCCCAGTCCCCTCTCTGTGTCCCAACCCTCTCTCCTCATGTCCCAATCCCTCTCCCCGAGTGTCCCAACCCTCTCCCCATGTGTCCCAACCCTCTCTCCTCATGCCCAGTTCCCTCTCTGTGTCCCAGCCTTATCCCCATGTGTCCCAACCCTTTCCCCGTGTGTCCCAACCCTCTCCCTGTGTGTCCCCACCCTCTCCCCGTGCCCGCCTCCCCCCGAGCTCACCCCTCTCCCGTCCCCCCCCGCCCAGACATCGACGAGTGCGAGACGCCGGGGATCTGCATGAACGGCTGGTGCATCAACACCGAGGGCTCCTTCCGCTGCGAGTGCCTGGGGGGCCTGGCCATCGGCGTGGACGGCCGGGTCTGCGTGGACACCCACATGCGCAGCACCTGCTACGGGGGCATCAAGAAGGGCACCTGCGCCCGCCCCTTCCCCGGCGCCGTCACCAAATCCGAGTGCTGCTGCGCCAACCCCGACCACGGCTTCGGGGAGCCCTGCCAGCCCTGCCCCGCCAAGAACTCCGGTGAGCCCGGCCCTGGGGGTGCCTGGGTGTGTCTCGGGCAGGGAGGGTGCTCAGGGATGGCTTGGGAGGTGCTCAGGGATGTCCTGGTGGGTCACTGGGATGGCTTGGAGAACCGTAGGAGTGGGGAAAGGGGTGCCAGGTGGCCAAAAATTGGAGAGTGGGTGCCCAAATCTGGTGTTTTGGGGAGCCCTGCCAGCCCTGCCTGGCCAAGAACTCTGGTGAGTCCAGCCCTGGGTGTGCCTGGGTGGGCAGGGAGGGTGCTCAGGGGTGTCCTGGGATGGCTTGGAGAATGATGGGAATGGGGAAAGGTGTGCCAGGCGGCCAAAGAATGGAGAGTGGGTGCCCAAATCTGGTGTTTCGGGGAGCCCTGCCAGCCCTGCCCCGCCAAGAACTCCAGTGAGCCTGGCCCTGGGTGTGCCTGGGTGCTCAGGGATGTCCTGGTGGGTCACTGGGATGGCTTGGGAGGTGCTCAGGGATGTCCTGAGATGGCTTGGGCAGCTTGGAGAATGGTAGGAATGGGGAAAGGGACACCAGGTGGCCAAAAAGTGAAGAGTGGGTGCCCAAATCTGGTGTTTTGGGGAGCCCTGCCTTTGGAGATCATCCAGCCCTGCCTGGCCAAGAACTCCAGTGGGTCCAGCCCTGGGTGGGCAGGGAAAGTGCTCAGGGATGTCCTGGGATGTCTTGGGCAGCCTGGAGAACCCAAGTAGTAGGAGTAGGGGAGTGGGGAAAGGGGTGCCAGGTGGCCAAAGAATGGAGAGTCGGTGCCCAAATCTGGTGTTTTGGGGAGCCCTGCCTTTGGAGATCATCCTGCCCGGCCAAGAACTCTGGTGGGTCCAGCCCTGGGTGTGTCTCGGGCAGGGAGGGTGCTCAGGAGTGTCATGGGATGGCTTGGGCAGCTTGGAGAATGGTAGGAATGGGGAAAGGGATGCCAGGTGGCCAAAAAGTGGAGAGTGGGTGCCCAAATTTGGTGCTTTGGGGAGCCCTGCCAGCCCTGCCTGGCCAGAACTCCAGTGGGTCCAGCCCTGGGTGTGCCTGGGTGGGCAGGAAAAATGCTCAGGGATGTCCTGGGATGGCTTGGGCAGCTCAGAGGATGGGTGGGTCACTGGGATAGCTTGGAGAATGGTAGGAATGGGGAAAGGGGTGCCAGGCGGCCAAAAAGTGGAGAGTGGGTGCCCAAATCTGGTGTTTTGGGGAGCCCTGCCAGCCCTGCCTGGCCAAGGACTCTGGTGAGTCCAGCCCTGGGTGTACCTCGGGCAGGGAGGGTGCTCAGGGATGTCCTGGTGGGTCACTGGGATGGCTTGGAGAACCGTAGGAATGGGGAAAGGGGTGCCAGGCGGCCAAAGAATGGAGAGTGGTTGCCCAAACCCTGTGCTGGGATGTTGGAGCTGGGAGTATCAGCGTTAAAATGCACAAAGCCACAGCACCAAGGCTGGGAGAGCTCAAGGAGAGTTTGGACAGCGCTCCCAGGCACAGGGTGGGATTGCTGGGGTGTCTGGGGTTGGGCTGGATCATCCTTGGGGGTCCCTCCCTTGGCTCCTTCTGTGATTGTGTGAGCACGAACAGGCCTGGAAGTGCCACTCTGGCCAAGAAAGAGCCAAACCCTCCGTGGGCTGAACCCTCAGCTCGGTGATTCTGCCCGTGGGGAGTGTCCTGCCACGCTGATGGCTCTGCTCTGCTCTGCTCTGCTCTGTCCCCAGCGGAATTCCAGGCTCTCTGCAGCAGCGGCATCGGGATCACGGCTGACGGCAGAGGTGGGTGCAGGAGTCCACAGGGACATCCAGGAGTCCACAGGGACATGCAGGATTCCTCAAGGACGTGCAGGATTCCTCAAAGACCTGCAGGATTCCCCAGGGATGTTCAGGAGTCCACAGGGATGTGCAGGACTCCCCAGGGACATGCAGGATTCCTCAAGGACATCCAGGAGTCCTCAGGGACATGCAGGATTCCACAGGGACATGCAGGAGTCCACAGGGACGTGCATGATTCCTCAAGGACCTGCATGATTCTTCAAGGACATCCAGGAGTCCTCAGGAACATGCAGGATTCCTCAGGGTCATGCAGGACTCCACGGGCACATCCCACAGCACCCTCAGCTGGAGCAGGGATGGATCTGTGGCTGGCCTGTGCTCCCTGCTGCCATGGGAAGGAGCAGTGGGACCCTCCTGGTGTCTCCCTCCTCTGCTCTCCCAGCTCCTCCTTGGGCTGTCCCAGGCAGAGCAGAGGTGACAAACGGTGCTGCCAGGAGGTGCCAGTGGCAGCCCTGGGCAGCGCTTGGCTGAGCAGGGAGAGCAGAGAGCAGCCAGGCAGGCAGGGCCTTGCCAAGCCTTGCAGGTTGGGAAGGAGCCAGAGGAGAAGCCCGGTGGCTCCTGGGGCTCCCATCCAGGGCTCCGTGTGCTGGCCCCAGGCAGCCCCGTGGGGATGGGGAGGCTCCTTCCAGCACGCTCTGGTCACTCCAGCCCCTGCCTGCAGCCAGGGCTGCACTCAGAGCTCTCCAGGCTGCCTTTCCCTGGGTGGAACGGAGCTCCGGGAGCCTGGGGACAAAGGCCAGCAGGGCCTGGGCAGCCGTGGCCGTCTGGCACTGCGGGGACCCTGCGGTGCCAGCACAGCCTGGGCTGGGCCAGGGTGGAACCTCTGCCCTGGCCCCGGGGATTGGCTCCAGGGGAGCAGAGGAAGGGAAGCTGCTGCAGGGAAGGGAGGGTGCCTGTTGCTGTAGAGCACGAAATCAGGACACAGACTCACAGAAGGCTGAAGATTCAAAATTTCGCTTTATTACCAAAGCACCTGTCTTTTATACCTTTTTACAATGAGCCCACCTGAGAGGTGGGATCCTTGGACCCATTGGTCACACCAAGGGGCCATCAAGCAAATTTCTTCCTCTGGGGAAGAATGTAGAAAAATATGAGTTTACAATAACATGCACTTGTTTATCACAAGTGTCCCTGGGAAAGAATTTTCTGAAGTCAAAACATGGCAGGCACAAACCGTGGGTACAGGTGCCCACCCGGCTGCCTCCCCTCAGGGTCACTCAGTGCTGAATCCAGGGACCATTCAAGGGTCTGAGCTCAGTGCTGGGATAAAGAAGACTCTGGGATGTCACACAAGGACCTGAGAGCCCTTGAGATAAAACTGGGCTTATCCAGCTCCTCCTGAGCTCAGAGCCCCAGGCTGGGTCAGGACAGGGAGAAGCTGTGGCTGCCCCATCCTTGGACGTGTCCAAGGCCAGGCTGGACAGGGCTTGGAGCAGCCTGGGAGGGTGGAAGTGGAAGGAGATGAGCTTTAAGGTCCCTCCCAAACCCTTCTGGGGCCTCCACAATTCCTGCAGCGAAGAACCAGGAGGTGGAAGCTTTTCTAGCTCTGCATTTGCTGGGCTCCACCTCAGGGGCTTCTTCTCCCTGCCAGACACCAACGAGTGCGCCCTGAACCCCGACATCTGCCCCAGTGGGATGTGTGAGAACCTGTGGGGCAGCAGGGTCCAACCGAAATTCTGGGGCTCTCTGAGGGTCCCTCCTCTGGGACCCTGCTGCCAGCAAGGGAATCCCTCCCAAAAAAACCTTTCACCAGCTGCACTCAATGATCTCAAAGCTCTTCTCCAATCTAAATTCTGGGGCTCTCTGAGGATCCCTCCTCCCTTCCCCTGCCATCAGGAGAATCCCTCCCAAAAAATCCCTTCCCTCATCCCCGTGGGCTCCGTTTGGAGACAAGGTGGTGTTGGGCTGCACTCGATAATCTCAAAGCTCTTTTTCAACCTAAATTCTGGGGCTCTCTGAGGGTCCCTCCTCTGGGATCTGCCAGCAGGGAAATCCCTTCCAAAAAACCCCTTTCATCATCCCCGTGGGCTCCATTTGGGGACAAGCTGGTGTTGGGCTGCACTCAATGAACTCAAAGCTCTTTTCCAACCTAAATTCTGGGGCTCTGCATTTTCTGGGCTCCACCTCAGGTGCCTCTTCTCCCTGGCAGACATCAACGAGTGCGCCCTGAACCCCGACATCTGCCCCAACGGGATGTGTGAGAACCTGCGGGGCAGCTACCGCTGCATCTGCAACCTGGGCTACGAGTCCGACCCCACGGGCAAGAACTGCGTGGGTGAGTCAGGGGGGGCGCAGGGGGTGTCTGGCACCTCCAGGAGCTGCTGCAGCACCTGATCCCCCACCTCCAGCAGCGTCCAAATCCTCCCCAGGATGCTGGATTTGGGGGGAGAATGGGGAGGGTGGGAGGTGGGTGGGGATAAGGGCGGTTCTGTGAGGGAAGGAGAACGAGGAGTTCGTTCCCTGCTCTCCGTGGATGGGCGTTCAGCACCTCCAGGAGAGCAGGGGAGACTCCAGGAGTTCCTGGTGAGGGAAGAGCAGCAGGGGCAGCTCTGCTTTCTGCCCTGGGAGCAGCCAGGGCGTGGCTGGAGCTGTGCCAGGGGTTTGGGATGGGGAGGTTTGGGGTGAGGAACCTCAGATTCTTCCCCCTGGGGGTGGTGGGCACTGAATTCCCCGAGGGAATGGTCCCAGCCAGAGCTCCAGGAGCACGCTCTGGGACAGCCTGGGGCTGTCGGGAGCCCGTGCAGGGGCTGGGCTTGGATCAGCGATCCCGGGGAGGGAGATTAACCCTTCCCAGCCCACAGCAGCTGACGGCTGCCACCGTCTGCCCCCAGATGTGGACGAGTGCAGCGTCAACCGGCTGCTGTGTGACAACGGCCTGTGCAGGAACACCCCCGGCAGCTACACCTGCACCTGCCCCAAGGGCTTCGTGTTCCGCACCGAGACCGACACCTGCGAAGGTAACAGGGCCGGGGCGGCCCCAGCACCGGCACAAACCCACGGTTTTTTGGAGAGGGATTTGGGATGAGGGATGGAGGGACAGGACACAAGGAATGGATTTAAACCGGGAAAAGGGGAATTTGGGTGGGATATTGGGAAGGAATTCCTGTCTGGGAGGGTGGGGAGGGGCTGGGATGGAATTCCCAGAGCAGCTGTGGCTGCCCCTGGATCCCTGGCAGTGCCCTGCCCGGGGCCAGCCCGCCTAGGAATCCCTGCTTCCCTCCCCGCCCCACTGCTCCGGGCTGCAGCAGCCACACCTGGGGGGTTTTGCCTCGTTTTTAGGGGTGTTTGGGGTTTGTTTGGTTTTTTTTCCCCTGTGGTTTTTAGTGATATTTCACACTGGGTTCAAAGCGTTGGACACCTGACCCCAAAACATCTGAGCCTGGAAACCAGAGCTGTTTCCTCCAGGGCTGCAAAATTTGAGCTTGAGGCCTGACCAAAATTGCAAGGTTTGGGGAATTTGATTGAAAGGCTGTGATTTGGAGGGGGAGAAATGGTTTCCTGTGCTCAGAGGTTTCCTGCTTCTCAAATATTTGAGAAGTGGCACTTTGCACACAAGCGCCCCAATCACCCTCAATGCAAATAATTTTTTTTTAAATCTTGCGTTTTCAATATTGTTATTAGCGCTCTCTATGTTATAT
Source organism: Phylloscopus whistleri (assembly GCA_017589585.1). NCBI lineage: Eukaryota > Metazoa > Chordata > Aves > Passeriformes > Phylloscopidae > Phylloscopus > Phylloscopus whistleri. Next base: position 374,128 of record JADMLD010000485.1, on the reverse strand, counting down.
GTTTATATATTTATAGTATATATGTTTATATTTATATTTATACTTATATGTTTTCTATATTATATGGAATTTCTATCTAGTTTATAATTTATTTTTTACATAATATATTATGTAGTATTTTTTACATTCTATATTATATCATTATATATGTATTATTGTATATGTGTAATAATCTATAATCTATTATATATATTATATATATCACATATCATATATTTATTATATAATATATAATATATAATATATAATATAAAATATAAAATATATATAACATACATATAACATATAATATATAACATACCATATATTATATATCTTTATAATGTACTATATATAATGTATTATATTAGTATATGATCTAGTATTTTTATGTTCTACGTCACATGATTCTATGATATCAGAACATATTTCTATCTTACATACTTCATATCTTTCTATCTTTCTATATAATATATTTTATACCTTAAATTTCATATTCATATTTTATATCTATTTTTATATATCATATTATATTTTATACCTTAAATTTCATATTCATACTTTATATATTTTTTATATTTAATATTCATATTTTATACTTTAAATTTTACGCCTTAAATTTCATTATCACACCTAAAACAACACAAAAGGAGAAATTCAAACCCGCCGTGTGCTCTCACCTCCTCCAGTCTGTGTCCCCCTGTCCCCGCCCCCAGTGACCTCTGTCCCCCTGTCCCCTTGTCCCCCTGTCAGACATCAACGAGTGCACGTCCAACCCGTGTGTGAACGGGCTGTGCCGGAACAACGCCGGCTCCTTCGCCTGCGAGTGCTCCCCGGGCAGCAAGCTGGACCCCAGCGGCACCATCTGCGTGGGTGAGCGGGGTGGGGACACTGCCGGGGTCACCCGGGCGGGGACGGGGACAGGGACAGGGACGGGGACAGGGGCTCCTGCACAGGGACGGGGACAGGGACAGCCACAGCCACAGCCACAGCCACAGCCACAGCCACAGGGACTCCTGCACAGGAACAGGGGTTGCAGAGGGCAGGGAGGGGTGGGATATTGGGGGGGAATTCCTGGCTGGGCTGGGTGGCACTGCCAGCGTCACCCTGCGCGGGGACAGGGACAGGGACTCCTGCACAGGGACGGGAGGTGCAGAGGGCGGGGATGGGTGGGATATTGGGGAGGAATTCCTGTCTGGGAGGGTGAGGAGGGGCTGGGATGGATTTCCCAGAGCAGCTGTGGCTGCCCCTGGATCCCTGGCAGCACCCAAAGCCAGGTTGGAGCAGCCTGGGAGCAGGGCTGGTGTCCCCATGGCAGGGCTGGCACTGGGTGGGCTTTAGGGTTTGGGGACCAGCCCGGTTTGGGCGAACAGCCTTGGCCCCACATCCCAAAGGGTCAGTGACCCTCAGGAGCAGCGGGGAGGGCCAGCAGGGGCAGGGAGCAGCCCCTCGGGGTACAGAGCAGCTTCTTGGGGGCACGGAGCAGCCCCTCAGCCCCCGCTGTGTCCCTGCAGACAGCATGAAGGGCACCTGCTGGCTCAACATCCAGGACGGGCGCTGCGAGGTGAACATCAACGGGGCCACGCTGAAATCCGAGTGCTGCGCCACGCTGGGGGCGGCCTGGGGCAGCCCCTGCGAGCGCTGCGAGATCGGTGAGGCTCTGCCGGGCTCTGCCATTCCCTGGAGCCGTGCCGGGGGCTGGGATGGGATGCTTTAGGAAGGCTGACCTGAAACAGGGGCTGGACAGAGCCAGGGAATAAAGGAGATATTTTATTTAAGTCGATATTTTATTTAAGTAGGTATTTATTAAAGTAGGTATTTATTAAAGTAGGTATTTATTAAAGGAGATATTTATTAAAGGAGATATTTATTAAAGGAGATATTTATTAAAGTAGGTATTTGTTAAAGGAGATATTTATTAAAGTAGATATTTATTAAAGCAGATATTTATTAACGTAGATATTTATTAAAGCAGATATTTATTGAAGTAGTGCCTTGGTTTGGAAAGACAGGTATCTGCCAGGGAAAGCTGGAGTTTCCCTTGGAATGGAGAATGTAAACCCCTCAACCCCTCCAAATTATAATTTTGCAATTAGTAGATATTTATTAAAGTAGAGATTTATTAAAGTAGAGATTTATTAAAGTAGATATTTATTAAAGTAGAGATTTATTAAAGTAGATAATTATTAAAGCAGATATTTATTAAAGTAGATATTTATTAAAGTAGATATTTATTAAAGCAGATAATTATTAAAGTAGAGATTTATTAAAGTAGAGATTTATTAAAAGGCTTCCAGGACCCACCCTGGGCATTACAGGAGCCTGACCAAGGCTGCACCCAGGGTGGGTCAGGAATGGCCACACAGAATGGCTCCCCCAACACGAGATTTTACATTTTTATCAGTTTTGGTCCATTTGCACATTGGGGTTTAATTGTCCAATTCCAGCTTCAGGTTGTGAGGTCCCATCCTCCTTGTTCCTCCCTTCAGCCACCCTTGTTTGTGCTTTTTGGGCTGAATGTTGTCCTTGGTCCTCAGCAGGAAAGGATTTGTTTTGTCTGCTTGTTCTGTGCAGAGCTGAGTGACCCTGAATGTGAGCTCAGAGCTGCATCCTTAGGCAGCACAGAATCTGAAACTGTGAAAGCCAAAATCTGAGGCATCCTGTGGGGATCGGGAGCTGGGAAAAATCCCCAGAGGGTGGTGGTGGGGCTGCTGAGGCTCTCAGGGATGGGGTGGGATCAGACACACAGAGACAGACACACACACAGACAGACACACAGACAGACACACACACACACAGACTGACAGACACACAGACTGACAGACACAGACACACAGACAGACACAGACTGACAGACACAGAGACACACACACAGACTGACAGACAGACAGACACACACAGAGACAGACACACACACAGACATGCACACACACAGACACACACAGACTGACAGACACACAGACACACACATAGACTGACAGACACACAGACACACACACACAGACACACACACAGACAGACACACAGACTGACAGACAGACACACACAGACAGACACACACAGACAGACACACACAGACAGACACACACAGACACACAGACTGACACACACAGACAGACACACACACAGACAGACACACAGACAGACACAGAGACACACACACAGACTGACAGACACACAGACAGACACACACAGACAGACAGAGACACACACAGACAGACACACAGACAGACAGACACACAGACACACAAACACACAGACACACACTGCTGCTGAGGCTCTCAGGGATGGGGTGGGGTCAGTGGGTGTTGTGGAGGGTCAGGAGCTGTGCCGGGGGATGCCGTGGGTCCCTCCCAGCCCCGGGGTTCTGTGGGGAGCCCGCAGGGTGTCCGTGCTGACCTCGGCTGTCCCTTGCAGACACGGCCTGTCCCCGCGGCTACGCCCGCATGAAGGGCGTCACCTGCGAAGGTAACAACGAGCTGCGGGGGGATGGAGCCTGCCGGGGGAGTGGGAGCCTGGCTGGGGAGTGGGGGGATCTCCGACCTCTGGCCCTGTGTCTGTGTGTCTGTCTGTGTGTCTGTGTGTGTGTCTGTCTGTGTGTGTCTGTGTGTGTCTGTGTGTGTGTGTGTGCATGTCTGTGTGTGTGTCTGTCTGTCTGTCTGTGTGTGTATCTGTGTGTCTGTCTGTGTGTGTGCATGTCTGTCTGTCTGTCTGTGTATCTGTGTGTCTGGTGTGTCTGTGTGTGTGTCTGCGTGTGCGTGTCTGTGTGTCTGTCTGGTGTGTCTGTGTGTGTGTCTCTGTGTGCATGTCTGTGTCTGTGTGTCTGTCTGTGTGTCTGTCTGTGTGTGTGTCTGTGTGTGTGTCTGCATGTGTGTGTCTGTGTGTCTGTCTGTGTGTATGCCTGTTTGTGTGTCTGTCTTTCTGTGTGTCTGTGTGTCTGTCTGGTGTGTCTGTGTGTGTGTCTCTGTGTGCATGTCTGTGTCTGTGTATCTGTCTATGTCTCTGTCTGTGTGTGTGTCTGTGTGTGTCTGTGTGTCTATGTGCCTGTGTGTCTGTCTCTCTATGTCTGGTGTGTGTCTGTCTGTGTGTCTGTCTGTGTGTTTGTGTGTCTGTGTGTCTGTCTGTGCCCAGGCCCTGGCTCCCTCTGTGCCCGCTTTCCATGGATAAAAGTTTCCATGGATAAGTTGACGCTTGGAGCCTGGTGGGCAGCTCGGGGCTCCTCCTGCCTCCTCCAGGAGCCCCTTGGTGCCCCCCTGGCCCTGTCCCCTGTGCCACCCCTCGCCTGTCCTCTGTGCCACCCCTCACCTGTGCCACCCCTGTGCCCCAGATGTGAACGAGTGCGAGGTGTTGGAGCCCCTTGGTGTCCCCTTGGTGCCACCCCTCACCTGTCCCCATCTGTCCCCACCTCTGTGCCCCAGATGTGAACGAGTGCGAGGTGTTGGAGCCCCTTGGTGCCCTCTGGCCGTGTCCCCTGTGCCACCTCTCAACTGTCCCCACCTGTCCCCACCCCTGTGCCCCAGACATGAGTGAGTGTGAGGTGTTGGAGCCCCTCACCTGTCCCCTGTGCCACCCCTCACCTGTCCCCACCCCTGTGCCCCAGATGTGAGTGAGTGCGAGGTGTTGGAGCCCCTTGGTGTCCCCTGTGCCACCTCTCACCTGTCCCCTGTGCCCCAGACATGAGTGAGTGTGAGGTGTTGGAGCCCCTCACCTGTCCCCTGGCCGTGTCCCCTGTGCCACCCCTCACCTGTCCCCACTGTCCCCACCCCTGTGCCCCAGATGTGAACGAGTGCGAGGTGTTGGAGCCCCTTGGTGTCCCCTTGGTGCCACCCCTCACCTGTCCCCACCCCTGTGCCCCAGATGTGAACGAGTGCGAGGTGTTCCCGGGTGTTTGCCCCAACGGCCGCTGCGTCAACTCCGCCGGCTCCTTCCGCTGCGAGTGCCCCGAGGGGCTGACCCTGGACGGCACTGCCAGGACCTGTGTGGGTGAGGACGCCTCCCCCGCCCCCATCCTGCCCTCCCAGCTGCTCCCTCCCCTCCAGGAGTTCTTGGGAATTGAGTGGTACCCAAAAGAGCCCCGAAACCTCCCAGCTGGAGCAGAGCTTGGTGTCCCCAAGTCCAGCCAGTGACACCATTGTCCTTCCTGGGTGGGCTTCAGGAGTGACCAGGTGACCTCAGGGGTCAAAGTTGTGGCTCAGCAGCCCTGAAACAGCTCCTGGGCACCCAGTGCCAAACTCCTGCCCTCTGTAGGGGCCACCTGGTCCAAGGAAAGCCTGGATGTGGTGCTCGGTGTGTGCTCTGGGTGACAAGGTGGTGTTGGGCTGCACTCGCTGATCTCAAAGCTCTTTTCCAACCTGAATTCTGGGGTTCTCTGAGGGTCCCTCCTCTGGCATCTGCCAGGAGGGGAAACCCTCCCATAAAAACCTTTCACTGGCTGCACTCAAAGAAAAGATCTCAAAGCTCTTCTCCAACCTAAATTCTGGGGCTCTCTGAGGATCTCTCCTCTGGGATCTGCCAGCAGGAGAATCCCTCCCAAAAAACCCCTTTCCTCACCCCCCTGGGCTCTGTTTGGAGCACTCCCCGCGGCTGCAGCGTGTCCGGGGGCTCTGAGGTGGCCGCTCTGTGTCCCCAGACGTGCGGGTGGAGCAGTGCTACATGCGCTGGGACGAGGACGAGTGCACGGAGCCGCTGCCGGGCAAGTTCCGCATGGACATGTGCTGCTGCTCGGTGGGCTCAGCCTGGGGCTCGGACTGCGAGGAGTGTCCCCGCCCCGGCTCTGGAGAGTACAAGGCGCTGTGTCCCCGCGGGCCCGGCTTCGCCAACCGCGGCGATGTGCTCTCGGGACGGCCCTTCTACAAAGGTGAGGGACGGGGGGAACCGGGCTGGGCTGAGGGGAGACCCTGGAGACCCCAGCCCAGGGTGGGCAGGAGGGCAGAGGGGCAGGGAGGCTTCCCCAGGGATCCTCAGTCCGGAGCTCAGGGTTTGCTGCTCCATCCAGGGCAGGGCAGGGGTGAGGTGGGGTGGGGGAGGCCAGGCTGGTGTGTTTGGGGGATCCAGGTTGGGATCTTTCCTTCCCAGTGCTGGGGCAGGGGCTGTGGGATCCCCCCCGTGAAGGGAGGGTGGGCTGTGGGGTGGTTCGGTTGGCTCGGCGGGTGATGGGAATGGAGCTGCTCCAGCCGAGCCCTGGGCACATCCTCGTGGCCTGGTCCTGCTGGGATTCTCCTGGCTCCTCTCCCCGCCCCCCCTGGTTCACAGGAGCCTCCTCAGCCCCCCCTGACTGCTCCCTCAACCCCCCTGACTGCCCCCTCAGCCCTCTGACCTCCCCCTCAGACCCCCTGACCACCCCTCAACCCCCTCTGACTGCCCCCTCAGCCTGAATCTCTCTGATTTCCCCCGCAGATGTGAACGAGTGCAAGGTGTTCTCGGGGCTGTGCACGCACGGCACCTGCAGGAACACCATCGGCAGCTTCAGGTGCATCTGCGGCAACGGCTTCGCCCTGGATGCTGAGGAGAGGAACTGCACAGGTGAGGGACCCCCCTGCCCTCTCTGGGCTGTTCCTGCTGCTTTTGGGGGGCCCAGAGGAGTCCTGGCACTTATTTAGTGTCACAAGTGACATAAAGAACTCACACCCACACCTTGCCATGTCTGAGGTGGAAAAGAGAGAGGTTTATTTACAGAATCAGCATTTATCGAACTCCAGCAGTGATCATGGATTGGAGGAAGAAAATCTTCTTCTCCAACCACACTGGACTATGCAACAGTCCATCTACAGTCTCCTCCTTATGAAAAGAATGTAAACATCTCTAGATTTTACAATAAGAAGTGGCTTGTTTATACGAAAGTGTATCTGACTCCAAAAACACAGAAGGCTAAAAATAAGACTTTTACAAACTCCTTAAAAAAGACAGAGGAGAACGGCAAAAAACCCAGACAACAATTTAGGGAGATGGGGAGGAGCCGAGGGCAGGACCACCAGCAGGAGCATCCAGGGCGGGCTGGACGGGGTTTGGAGCAGCCTGGGGTGGTGGGAGGTGTCCCTGCCCGGGGCACTGGGTGGGATTTAAGGTCCCTCCATGTCGCTGTAGAGCACGATATCAGGACACAGACTCACAGAAGGCTGAAGATTCAAATCTGGCTTTATTATCAAAAACTTGTCTTTTATACCTTTTCACAATGAGCCCACCTGAGAGGTGGGATCCTTGGACCCATTGGTCACACCAAGGGGCCATCAAGCAAATTCTCTCCTCTGAAAAAGAATATAGAAAAATGTGATAGTTTACAATAACATGTCCTTGTTTACCACAAGTGTCCCTGGGAAAAGAATTTTCTGAAATCAAAACATGGCAGGCACAAACTATAGCTACACCTCCAACCCAAAGCAGCCTGGAATTCCATGATTCCATACCCGTGGGGTGCAGGGCCAGCCCTGCCCCGGTGAGCAGCAGAAGCACAGCCCCATCCTCGGATGGGGAATCCCTTTCCCTGTGGGTACTGCGGGCAGCCCAGCGCTGTCCCCAGCCTGTCCCACCCCCCACCCAGCCCCTGTCCTTGTCCCCAGACATCGACGAGTGCCGCATCTCCCCGGACCTGTGCGGCCACGGCTCCTGCGTCAACACCCCGGGCAGCTTCGAGTGCGAGTGCTTCGAGGGCTACGAGAGCGGCTTCATGATGATGAAGAACTGCATGGGTGAGCCAGGCTGAGCCCCTCCCCGGGCACCTGCTGCCTCTCCCAGCACAGGGCAGTGTCGCTGTAGAGCAGGAAGGCAGGAGACAGGCTTCAGAAGGCTGGAGATTCAAAACCTGTCTTTATTATTCAAAACCTGTCTTTATTATTCAAAACCTGTCTTTTATACTTTCTCACAACGAGCCCACCTGAGAGGTGGGATCCATGGGTCCACTGGTCACACCAAGGGGCCATCAAACAAATTCTCTCCTCTGGGGAAGAATGTAGAAAAACAAGATAGTTTACAATAACACGCACTTGTTTACAACAGGTGTCTCTGGGAAAAGAATTTTCTGAAATCAAAACGTGGCAGGCACAAACTGTGGCTACAGGGCAGGGCCAGAGCTCCCCAAATATCGCGTGGATCGTGAGGGTCTCCTCCTCATGGGGAGCTCTGGGACGCCCTGTGTGAAGTTTTCTCCTCCCCTCCACCCCCCCCCCCCCCCACAGGTTGCTAGCTCAGATTTGGGGAGTTTTGGGGAAAGGAGATCTTCAGGATAGGGAAAGGAAATCCAAAAGAGGCTCCTTACCCTCAGGATGTGTTCCAAGGCTTTCTTCCAAGAAGGGAATCCCAGGGCAAAGAGGAAGAGCCTTGAGGGGCAGGGGTTTTATCTCTTTCGGGGTCGGGGTCAGATTACCTGGCCGAGGGTCATAGGTCAGAGTCAGGGGGCAGGTAAGATCAGGCCAGGTCACAGTGTCTGGGGGGAGGGGTTTGTGAGGGAGAGACCCTCCCCTACAGGAATGCAACACCTGTGCCCCCTGCCACCCCCTCACCTGCCCACCTGAGCCCCCTGCACCCTCACACAATTCCTCACTGCTCCTCCCGTCTGCCCGAGGCTTGTTTTCATTCTGTCAGAGGTCTCATCTGTTTTCAATTGAATAATCCTCGTTTGGAGCTTAAAAAAAATTCCCATCGGTGACCTCAGTGCCTCGGTTTGTCTGCAGCAGCTCAGCCAGACTCCTGCTGTCCTCCAGTTCCTGGCATTCCCTGTCCCTCTGTCCAGCCAGACTCGCTTGTCTCACTGACCTGCTCTTAATATTCTGCTTTGGCTTGGACTCTCAAACCACTCCAAGCCATGGTTCAACACCATTTATTTATCTTTCATGTTTCACTCTCTGTGCTGTTCAGAATAAATCACTGCCCCTGGCAGGGGCTCTGCCTTTTCCCTGCAATTTGTAGCCTGGGGTTCCACTGCTCCCACTGCTCATCCTTCTCCTTCTGCTCCATTTCTGGGACACTGGGAATGTCACCGTCCTCACCCATGACCCGGTGCCTCCTTGCAGTAATCAGATTTCTAATCTTTATAGAAGGAGATAAATTTCATTGTTCTTTTCATTGGGGTTTTTTTGGGTTTTTTTGGGGTTTGTTTGTTTGTTTGTTTGTTTGTTTTTGTGGGTTTTTTGTGGGTTTTTGTTTGTTTGTTTGTTTTTGGTTTTTGGGGTTTTTTTTGGTTTTTGGGGAGTTTTGTGTGTGGGGGGGTTTGTTTGGGTGGGTTTTTTTTGTTTTGTTTTGTTTGTTTTGTTTTGTTTTTGTTTTTGTTTTTAATGCTGTTACTTATCCAATTCCACTTTATCCTTTTTTTTTTTTTTCTGAGTGACAGGGAGCTGAGTCATCTCACCCCCAAGGGGGTGGCGACATTTTGTCATTGCCTGTGGTCAGGGATTCACTTCTTCCCACCTGTGTGTTTGGCAAAAAGAAATTTGGTTTCAGCCTCCTGAGGGAGGAATTCTTTCCAGCCTGGGGCAGGGGGACAACACCAGCAGTGAAAATGCAGCCTGGGATCCACCAGGAACAGGCTCCCACTGATCTGGGGGTGTTTGGTAGGGACCTGTCACCCCCATTTTCAGGTGTATCCCAGCCCCCTCTTTACCTGGAAGTCTCGTTTTATCCAAGTCAGGGAGAATATCCCATTCTTAACTACAAGGCTGGAGTCAGGAAAAGAAACATGAGAGGAAAATGAGTTTTTTTTAAAAATATATCCAACCTCAGTCCCTTTCTCTGCTGTCACTGAGGGCTCTTGGGTTCTGATGGGGTCAAGGCACGAGCTGGGATTTCCCAACATTCAGACTTCAGCCAGGAGACCACTGGATCCAAACCCTGCACTCCCTGCCCTGTTAGCTGTGTGACATTCCCTGTCCTGGGATCCTTGCCCAGTTACCTGTGTGACATTCCCTGTCCTGGGATCCTTGCCCAGTTACCTGTGTGACATTCCCTGTCCTGGGATCCAAACTCTGTTACCTGTGTGACATTCTCTGCCCTGGGATCCAAACCTTGTTACCTGTGTGACATTCCCTGCTCTGGGATCCAAACCCTGCACTCTCTGCCCACTTACCTGTGTGACATTCCCTGTCCTGGGATTCCTGCACAGTTACCTGTCTGACATTCCCTGTCCAGGGATCCAAATCCTGGGATCCCTGCCCTGTTACCTGTGTGACATTCCCTGTCCTGGGATCCAAACCCTGTTACCTGTGTGACATTCCCTGTCCTGGGATCCCTGCCCTGTTACCTGTGTGACATTCCCTGTCCAGGGATCCAAATCCTGGGATCCCTGCCCTGTTACCTGTGTGACATTCCCTGCTCTGGGATCCAAACCCTGCACTCCCTGCCCTGTTACCTGTGTGATATTCCCTGTCCTGGGATCCCTGCCCAGTTACCTGTGTGATATTCCACATTCTGGGATCCAAGCTCTGCACTCTCTGCCCACTTACCTGTGTGACATTCCCTGTCCTGGGATCTCTGCCCTGTTACCTGTGTGATATTCCCTGTTTTGGGCTGATCCTCCAGTGGAAAAGCCTCTGGAAGGGCCCAACCCCGTTTTCCCGTGCAGACATCAACGAGTGCGAGCGGGACCCGCTGCTGTGCCGGGGCGGGATCTGCATGAACACCGACGGCAGCTTCGAGTGCATCTGCCCCCCGGGGCACGAGCTGACGGCCGAGGGCAACACCTGCATCGGTGAGGGGCACAGCAGGGGCATCCCCACGGGGAGAGCTCCTGCAGGGCTCTGGGGGTCTCCTTCCCATCCCCTCCATCCCGTCCCGAGGGCTTGGAGCAGCCTGGGCTTAGGGGAAGGTGTCCCTACCCATGTCCCTGCCCATGTCCCTGCCCCTGTCCCTGCCTGTGTCCCTGCCCGTGTCCCTGCCCATGTCCCTGCCCGTGTCCCTGCCCATGTCCCTGCCTGTGTCCCATGTCCCTGCCCGTGTCCCATGTCCCTGCCCGTGTCCCTGCCGTGTCCCTGCCGTGTCCCTGCCCGTGTCCCTGCCCATGTCCCTGCCCGTGTCCCTGCCCGTGTCCCATGTCCCTCCCCGTGGCCCTCCCCGTGGCCCTGCCCGTGTCCCTGCCCGTGTCCCTCCCCGTGTCCCTGCCCGTGTCCCTGCCCGTGTCCCATGTCCCTGCCTGTGTCCCATGTCCCTGCCTGTGTCCCTGCCCGTGTCCCTCCCCATGTCCCTGCCCGTGTCCCATGTCCCTGCCCGTGTCCCTGCCCGTGTCCCTGCCCGTGTCCCATGTCCCTCCCCATGTCCCTGCCCGTGTCCCTGCCCGTGTCCCTGCCCGTGTCCCTGCCCATGTCCCTCCCCGTGGCCCTGCCCGTGGCCCTGCCCATGGATGATCCTTAAGGTGCCTCCCACCCCAAACCTTCCGTGATGAGTGTGTCCAGCTCATCCAAGAGGAGCGACCAAGCTCGTTCCCAGCACTTTTGTTGCCTTGGCGTTCATTTTGCTGCTCCCTGTTGATGCCTTAGGAAGGCTGAGCTGGAACAGAGGCTGGACTGACCTGGAGAATAAAGCAGATATTTATAAAAGCAGATATTTATTAAAGCAGATATTTATTAAAGCAAATATTTATTAAAGTAACTATTTATTTAAGTAGATACTTATTAAAGCAGGTAATTATTAAAGTAGAGATTTATTAAAGTAGATATTTATTAAAGCAGATATTTATTAAAGCAGATATTTATTAAAGTAACTATTTATTTAAGTAGATATTTATTAAAGCAGATAATTATTAAAGTAGAGATTTATTAAAGTAAGGATTTATTGAAGTAGATATTTATTAAAAGCCTTCCAGGACCCACCCTGGGCATTACAGGAGCCTGACCAAGGCTGCACCCAGGGTGGGTCGGGAATGGCCACACACAGTGGCTGCCCCATCACGAGATTTTACATTTTTATCAGTTTTGGTCCATTTGCACGTTGGGGTTTAATTGTCCAATTCCAGCTGCAGGTTGTGAGGTCCCATCCTTCTCGTTCCTCCCTTCAGCCACCCTTGTTTGTGCTTTTTGGGCTGAAAGTTGTCCTTGGTGCTCAGCAGGAAAGGATTTGTTTTGTCCCCTTGTTCTGTGCAGAGCTGAGTGACCCTGAATGTGAGCTCAGAGCTGCATCCTTAGGGGGCACAGAATCTGAAAATATGAAAGCCAAAATCTGAGGCATCGCTTTGACCAACGGGACAAACACAGTTTGGACACTCAGGGGTGGGCACCAGACGATGTCCTGGGCAGGGCTGGCTGCTCCAAGTGCTCTTTGTCCCCTCAGACATCAACGAGTGCTCCCTGAGTGACAACCTCTGCCGCAACGGGCGCTGCGTCAACGTCATCGGCACCTACCAGTGCTCCTGCGACTCGGGCTTCCAGGCCACGCCCGACAGGCAGGGCTGTGTCGGTGAGTGCTCCTCCAAAACCTCCTGCCAGCACCTTGGGGTGAGCCCAGAACCCTCCTGGGCTCCTCTGTGCTGTTTTCAGAGGGTAAAGCAAAGGGGGGATGTCCTGGAGGAGTGACAGCCAGAGCTGTGCTGCTGGCACGGGGCTGCCACCGGCCGTGAGGGCACTGCCAGGGGCTGGGGTATCACCTGTTACCTGTGTGACATTCCCTGTCCTGGGATCCCTGCCCTGTTACCTGTGTGACATTCCCTGTCCTGGGATCCCTCTGCCCTGTTACCTGTGTGATATTCCCTGTCCTGGGATCCCTCCCCAGTTACCTGTGTGACATTCCCTGTCCTGGGATCCCTCTGCCCTGTTACCTGTGTGACATTCCCTGTCCTGGGATCCCTCCCCAGTTACCTGTGTGACATTCCCTGTCCTGGGATCCCTCCCCAGTTACCTGTGTGACATTCCCTGTCCTGGGATCCCTCTGCCCTGTTACCTGTGTGACATTCCCTGTCCTGTGATCCCTGCCCTGTTACCTGTGTGACATTCCCTGTCCTGGGATCCCTCCCCAGTTACCTGTGTGACATTCCCTGTCCTGGGATCCCTGCCCTGTTATCTGTGCTGCTGGCACGGTGCTGTTACCGGCCGTGAGGGCACTGCCAGGGGCTGGGGAGAAGGGGTGAGGAGTTTTCTTGTGGTTGGGGGGAGATTTGTGGCCTCTTCCCCCAGCCAAACTGCGGCCTGGGCTCCTGCCTGTGCAGGGCCAGGGGTTGGGCTGGATCCCTGAGGGTCCCTCCCAGCTGAGGCCGCTGTGGTTGTCCCCAGACATCGACGAGTGCACCATCACCAACGGGGGCTGCGACACCCACTGCTCCAACTCCGAGGGCAGCTACGAGTGCAGCTGCAGCGAAGGCTACGCCCTGATGCCCGACAAGAGGTCCTGCGCAGGTCAGTGGCCACCTTGGCTCTTGCAGGGACCTCTGTGTCCCCCACAGCTGGCTCCAGCATGAGGAGATCTCGTTTTCCAAGTCCCTCCCGGAGAAAGGATTTTCCCGGATGATTTTTGCTTTGGGCTGCCACGTCCAGCAGCTCACGATTCGGGATTTCCTCCTGACCCTCCTGGTGCTCCAGCACTCACTGTGCTCACCCTGGCGTGGTCTCCTCTCTGCAGATATTGATGAGTGCGAGGACAACCCCGACATCTGTGACGGGGGGCAGTGCACCAACATCCCCGGGGAGTACCGCTGCCTCTGCTTCGACGGCTTCATGGCGTCCCTGGACATGAAGACCTGCGTTGGTGAGGCCCTGGCTGTGCCCTGGGCGTGGTGGCCCAGCTCTGCCTCCTGTCCCCAGGGCCACCCCAGAGTCGTCCCCCCCGGGGTTGTCCCATGGTTGGGTGTCGCTGTAGAGCATGAAATCAGGACACAGACTCTCAGAATGCTGAAGATTCAAAATCTGGCTTTATTACCAAAGCACCTGTCTTTTATACCTTTTCACAATGAGCCCACCTGAGAGGTGGGATCCTTGGACCCATTGGTCACACCAAGGGGCCGTCAAGCAAATTCTCTCCTCTGGGAAAGAATGTAGAAAAATAGGATAGTTTACAATAACATGCCCTTGTTCACAACAAGAGTCTCTGGGAAAGAATTTTCTGAAGTCAAAACATGGCAGGCACAAACCATAACTACAGTTGGGCTTTGTCCTGCAGATGTGAACGAGTGTGACCTCAACCCCAACATCTGCCTGCACGGCGAGTGCGAGAACACCAAGGGCTCCTTCATCTGCCACTGCCAGCTGGGCTACTTCGTCAAGAAGGGCACCACGGGCTGCACAGGTGGGAGCTCAGCACACCTGGAGCCGGGGCTGCCAGGGAGGAAAAAAACGGGAAACCCCTCCCAGAGCTGCCCTGCAGGGAGCCCCATGGCTGGGTGGGGTGTGCAGGGTGCTGGGCAGGCACAGAGGGCCAGGAACCCACCTGTCCCCAGCTGATGGCCAAGCCAGGAGCCTGCCCCTTCCTCCTGCACGTTCACCAGGGCTGAGCTCCTCAGCTCCAGGCTCCAAAACCCTGGGCAGACTCTCCCCCAAAACCCTGGGAGCTCCGTTGGTGGCCAAACCCCGGAGCGGGATCAGCCCTGCTGTGCTGGGAGAGTGAAATACTCCCTCCTGGGCTTCCTATGGCCAACTCAGTTCCTTGAGGGGCTTTGGAGGAATATCTCAGGGCACAGGGTAAAAGATTCCAAAAGAGGCTCTCACCCCAGGATCAGTCCAAGGCTTTATTCTCCAAGGGTTCCAGGGAAGAGAGAGAACAAGGAAGAAGCCTCGGTTTATCTAGTCTCTGGCTCAGGATAGATAACTGGCCCTGAGCCAATAGGGTCAAAATAGGGGAGGAAGGGTCAAACTATATGGTCATAAGCTTTGGGGGGTTCTGGGGGAAAAAACATTTCCCAGAGGAACACAACAGGAGGGCTGAGCTGTGCCAGCCCCTCTGTGCTGGGAGGGCTGAGCTGTGCCAGCCCCACTGTGCCAGGAGGGCTGAGCTGTGCCGGGAGGGCTGAGCTGTGCTGGGAGGGCTGAGCTGTGCCAGCCCCACTGTGCCAGGAGGGCTGAGCTGTGCCAGCCCCACTGTGCCAGGAGGGCTGAGCTGTGCTGGGAGGGCTGAGCTGTGCTGGGAGGGCTGAGCTGTGCCAGCCCTGCTGTGCCAGCCCTGCTGTGCCAGCCCTGCTCTGCTCCCTCTGCAGACATCGACGAGTGCGAGATCGGGGCCCACAACTGCGACATGCACGCCTCCTGCATCAACATCCCCGGCAGCTTCAAGTGCAAGTGTCGCTCGGGCTGGCTCGGGGACGGGCTCAAGTGCAACGGTGAGTGCTCAGCCCGGGGGTCAGGGCAGGCTGAGCCCTCCCCAGGTGCTCTGCAGGAGCTGGGCTGAGCTTCTGCTGGAGCGCCAGGAGATGGAAGGGCTCAGCCTGGAGAAAAGGAGGCTCAGGAGGGACCTTGTGGCTCTGCACAACTCCCTGAGAGGAGGGGACAGGCAAGGGGGGTCGGGCTCTGCTCCCAGGGAAGAACAGGACAAGAAGGAACGGCCTCAAGCTGGCCCAGGGGAGGGTCAGGTTGGATATTGGGAAAATGTCTTTATGGAAATGTCCAGCCCTGGCCCACTCACCATCCCTGGAGGGATTTAAAACTGTGTAGATGTGGCACTTGGGGACATGGTCAGTGGCTGAACAGTGTCCTGGTCATGGCCGTAGAGGCTCCCAGGGTTGTATTGGAGCCTCCAAGTGCCCAGACAGTCTCCTGGGCCATTTGTGTGCCCCTGCAGCTGCTCAGGCTCAGGGCAAGGGCAAGAGAGGGTGTCCAAGGCCAGGCTGGACAGGGCTTGGAGCAACCTGGGCTAGTGGAAGGTGCCCCTGGATGACCCTGAAGGTCCTTCCCACCCACACCACTCTGTGGCTCCGTGATGGGCGAGTCCAGCTCATCCAGGAGGTCACTCCAGACTGGCCAGGCCAGGCACTGACAGGGTGCTGTCCGTGCCCAGACCTGGACGAGTGTGCCACCGAGGAGCACAAGTGCAACCTGAACGCCAACTGCGTGAACACGCCCGGCTCCTACCGCTGCGCCTGCCGCGACGGCTTCAACGGTGACGGCTTCTCCTGCTCAGGTCAGCCCGGGGCTGCCAGCACCAGCGGCACTGGGACAGGGACCGGCCCCTGGGAGCCACAGGGACCAACCCCTGGGAATCAAAGGGACCAGCCTCCGGGAGCCACCAGCCCCTGGGAGCCACCAGCCCCTGGGAGCCACAGGGACCAGCCCCTGGGAGGCACAGGGATCAACTTGTGGGAGCCATAGGGACCAACTCCTGGGAGTCAAAGGGACCAGCCCCTGGGAGCCACCAGCCCCTGGGAGTCACCAGCCCCTGGGAGCCACCAGCCCCTGGGAGTCACCAGCCCCTGAGAGCCACAGGGATCAGCCCCTGAGAGCCACCAGCCCCTGGAAGCCACTGGGACCAGCTCCTGGGAGCCACAGGGGCCAACCCCTGAGAGCCACAGGGATTAGCCCCTGGGAGCCACAGGGATCAGCCCCTGGGAGCCACAGGGATCAATCAGCCCCTGAAAGCCACCAGCCCCTGGGAGTCACCAGCCCCTGGGAGCCACAGGGATCAGCCCCTGGGAGCCACCATCCCCTGGGAGCCACCATCCCCTGGGAGTCACCATCCCTGCTGGGTGCTGCCCGTGCCCGGCCTTCCCCCAAAGCACAGGCAGCCTGCCCTGTGCCCCACACGCCGCCTGCAGGGATCCAGCCCCTCCTGAGGGGTGTTTGAGCCGCGGCAGGAGCCGCAGCCTCCCGGCAGCGGGTGGGCACAGCCTCCTGGGGTCAGCCCGGGCTGGCTGAGGGCAGCCCCCCCACGCCGTCCCCTCCCTGCAGACGTGGACGAGTGCGCGGACAACGTGAACCTGTGCGAGAACGGGCAGTGCCTGAACGCGCCCGGCGGGTACCGCTGCGAGTGCGAGATGGGCTTCAACCCCACCGAGGACAGCAAGGCCTGCCAGGGTGAGTGCCCCGGGCTCTGCCTGCCTGCCCTGGCCCTCTCTGTCCCCTGCTGTCACCTCCTGAGCCGGCGCTGAGCCAGAGCCCTATTCCAGCTGGTAAAGGGGTCCGCAGCTTCGGACCCGAGGAAGCTAAAGCTACCTAAAAAGGTGTCTCGTTAGAGACAACTCCTTGGGGGCCAGAGCACTCCCTCAGCTGGCAGAGAGCGTCTCAGCAGGGGGCAGAGCAGCGATTCTTCAGCTCTGGTGATTTCAGCTTTAGTGATTTTCAGCTCCTGCCCCTGCGAGGTTTGCTTCTCCTTCAGCCGGCCTGGGATGAGAGAGAGAGGGTCTCGTTTGGCAGTTCCACATGAGCAGCTTTATTGCAAAGGCACCAGCAAAGGGAGCCGAGGACGAGAGGCCCCGGGGATTAGGGAGACTTTCGGGGGTTTTATAGGGAGCCAGGTGGGAAGGGGAAAGGGTACAAAGCCAATCGTTTACAACAGATCCACATAAGATCCCGAGGGGACTTGTGGGTCTTCTGAAAGGTCGCCATGACAAGAAGGCTTGCTTTGTTACCTTAGGGGTCTGGGTGGGGTTGTGGAATTCTTCTTAACTCCTCAGCAAGCCTCCCTCCAAGGCAGAGCCACCGGGGCTCTGCCCACCCCACAGACCCCGGCACCCGGCTGGTGCCAGGAGGTGCCACCTCTGCCACTGAGTCCCCAGCCTTCAGGGAGGTTGGGCTGAGCCTGGGTTCCTGCAAAAGGGAAAACCAGGAGGGCAGGGGTGAGGGGAGAGGGTGGAGTGGCCCAGCTCCACCAGGAGATTGTTCTCAAATGGCGCCAGGACCATCCTGGTCCCAGCTGGGCAGGAGCAGCCTGTCCTGGCCCTCTCCCTGCCACAGCCTGTCCCCAGCTGTCCCTGTTTTGCAGACATTGATGAGTGCACCTTCCAGAACATCTGTGTCTTCGGCACCTGCCAGAACCTGCCCGGGATGTTCCGCTGTGCCTGTGATGATGGATACGAGCTGGACAGGAGCGGGGGCAACTGCACAGGTCAGGCCTCTTGGGACCCTGCTCTGGGCTCTACTGGGCTCAGCTGGCCCTGTCCAGGGCAGCCTAAAGCCAGCCCAACCTCCCTGGGATGTCTTTGCTGCTGGGGGTGGCCGGGAGGGACAGCTGGGGGTGGCTCTGCTCCTTCCTTCTGCCTCTGGGCAGGGTGGTGGGAGGGGTTTTCCCTCACCTGAGGGGCACCGTGGGGTGGGGATACACCTGGGCACAGAGCTCAGGGCCTTCCTGGCAGTTCTCGCCTTGACCTCCAGTGTCCATCTGTCCGTCCTTTCAGACATCAACGAGTGTGCAGACCCCGTGAACTGCATCAACGGGCTCTGCGTCAACACCCCCGGCAGCTACCTCTGCAACTGCCCCCAGGACTTCGAACTGAACCCCACCGGGGTGGGCTGCGTGGGTGAGTGGGACCCCCCCAGCCACACCCTGGGGGTCCTTCTGGGTGGTCCCGTGTAGCTGGAACTGGACACAGCGAGGGTGGCTGTCCCTGCCCGTCTGTCCCTGGCTGTCCCTGGCTGTCCCTGCCTGTCCCTGGCTGTCCCTTCCTGGCTGTCCCTGGCTGTCTCTGCCTGGCTGTCCCTGCCCATTTGTCCCTGCCCGTCTGTCCCTGCCCGTTTGTCCCTGGCTGTCCCTGCCCGGCTGTTCCCCAACCCAGGTTCTGTTGGTTGTGCCCCCCCGGTGTCCCTGTCACCGCTGTGGTGCCCCTCTGGTTGCAGCAATGTTGCTCCAGGAGCCGTTTTTATTCCCTGGGAGGGTCCAAGGCCGGGTTGGACGGGGCTTGGAGCAGCCTGGGACAGTCCGAGGTGTCCCTGCCCACGGCCAGGATGATCCTTCAGCTCCCTTCAGCCCAAACCATTTGGGATTCCATGATCCCAGCCAGCACAGAGCCCCAGTAACCCCCAATTCCTCCTCATCCCTGGCAGATTCCACGTTCCTCTGCAGCCCATGGCAGGGTGTGCAGCGGGATCACCTTTAGGGTCCCTTCCATCCCAAACCAAACCACGCTTCCCTTCCTCCTGCCCCCACAAGCTCTCCAGGAGGGGCTTTCCTCAGCAGCCCCTCTGTCCCTGTGCAGACACCCGGGTTGGGAATTGCTTCCTGGACACGCAGGACCGAGGGGACGGGGGCATCTCCTGCAGCGCCGAGATCGGCGTGGGCGTCACCCGAGCCTCCTGCTGCTGCTCCCTGGGCCGTGCCTGGGGCAACCCCTGCGAGCTCTGCCCTCCGGCCAACACCAGTGAGTGGGGGAAAACCTGCTCGGGGTGGGCACGGGGTGGGCAGAGGGGCAGGGAGGCTTCCCCAGGGATCCTCAGTCCGGAGCTCAGGGTTTGCTGCTCCATCCAGGGCAGGGCAGGGGTGAGGTGGGGTGGGGGAGGCCAGGCTGGTGTGTCTGGGGGATCCAGGTTGGGATCTTTCCTTCCCAGTGCTGGGGCAGGGGCTGTGGGATCCCCCCCGTGAAGGGAGGGTGGGCTGTGGGGTGGCTCAGTTGGTTCGGCGGGTGATAGGAATGGAGCTGCTCCATCTGAGCCCTGGGCACATCCTCGTGGCCTGGTCCTGCTGGGATTGTCCTGGCTCCCCCAGCACCCCTCCTGACTCACAGGAGCCTCCTCAGCCCCCCTGACTGCCCCCTGAGCCCCCTGACTGCCCCCTGAGCCCCCTGACTGCCCCCTCAGCCCCCCCTGACTGCCCCCTCAGCCCCCCTGACTGCCCCCTGAGCCCCCCCTGACTGCCCCCTGAGCCCCCCCTGACTGCCCCCTCATCCCCCTGACTGCCCCTCAGCCCCCCTGACTGCCCCCTGTGCCCCCTGACTGCTTTTCTCCACAGCCGAGTACAAGACCCTGTGCCCTGGGGGAGAAGGGTTCCGCCCCAACCCCATCACCGTCATCCTGGAGGGTGAGTGATCCCTGTCCCCACGGCCCTTCCCGAGGGAGGGGGTGCGGGGGGACCCCGGCCCTGTGGGGACACCCTGTGCCCTGTGGGGACACTGTGGGGACACTGTGGGGACACTCTGTGCCATGGCACTGGGCTGGTGGCAGCCCTGTGGGGACACCCTGAGCCCTGTGGGGACACTCTGTGCCCTGTGGGGACATTGTGCCCTGTGGGGACACTCTGTGCCCTGTGGGGACACCCTGAGCCCTGTGGGGACACTCTGAGCCCTGTGGGGACACCCTGTGGCCTGTGGGGACACCCTGTGCCCTGGCTGGTGGCTGCCTGGCTGCCCGCTGACCACCCAGTGCTGGCCACCACGCCTGGCTCTCCTTGGCCCTGCTCCAGAGCAGGGCTGGGCGCGCTGGGCTGAGCTCCCCGGAGCTGCAGGGGTGGCACAGGCAGTGAGAACGTCCCCCTGCTGTCCCCTGCTCAGACATCGACGAGTGCCAGGAGCTGCCGGGGCTGTGCCAGGGCGGGAACTGCGTCAACACCTTCGGCAGCTTCCAGTGCGAGTGTCCCCTGGGCTACTACCTGAACGAGGACACCCGGATCTGCGAGGGTACCGGGACAGGGCTGGGGACAGGGCTGGGGACAGGGGATGGCACCTGCTCCAGGGGCTGGGGACAGGGCTGGGGACAGGGACTGGGGACAGGGCTGGCACCTGCTCCAGGGGCTGGGGACAGGGGATAGCACCTGCTCCAGGGGATGGCACCTGCTCCAGGGGCTGGGGACAGGGACTGGGGACAGGGACTGGGGACATGGGCTGGCGCCTGCTCCAGGGGCTGGGGACAGGAGCTGACACCTGCTCCAGGGGTTGGGGACAGGGCTGGGGAAAGGGCTGAGGACAGGGGATGGCACCTGCTCCAGGGATTGGGGACAGGTCCTGGCACCTGCTCCAGGGGCTGGCACCCTGTATGTGTGCCAAGGTGGGAGAGCCTGTGTGCCAGAGCTGTGTGTGCATCCCAGCTGCCCCAGGCACGGCTGGGAGCGCCCTTTCCCCTTTCCTTTCCAGATTTCCTCATCACACCCCTGTTCCCCCTTGCCAGCCCAGCCTGGTCTCTGATGCCAAAGCCACCCACCCCTCGTGCCAAGCCTATCCCACCCCGCCAGCTGTAAATGCCCTCACAAGGTCCCTGCCCCACCCCTGCCAGCCGTAAATGCCCTCAGGGGGTCCCTGTCCCACCCCTGCCAGCTGTAAATGCCCTCACAAGGTCCCTGCCCCACCCCTGCCAGCTGTAAATGCCCTCAGGGGGTCCCTGTCCCACCCCTGCCAGCTGTAAATGCCCTCAGGAGGTCCCTGTCCCACCCCTGCCAGCTGTAAATGCCCTCAGGGGGTCCCTGTCCCACCCCTGCCAGCCCTAAGTCCTTCCCGTGTGATCCCTGTCCCATCATTTTTCCCATTTTCCCACGAAATTCGGGGCATGGACACCCACAAACCGGATGGGGAGAAAGGAGAGCGCTCTGGGGGTGACCCCGAGCAGAGTGGGGAGCCCCTGCTGCTGCCAGAGCCCAGCCCCAGCTCCCTCCTCCAGCCATGCCCGGTGCCCTGAGCCCTTTCTCCCCACAGATATCGACGAGTGCTCTGCCCACATCGGCATCTGCGGCCCCGGCACCTGCTACAACACCCTGGGCAACTACACCTGCGTGTGCCCCCCCGAGTACATGCAGGTCAACGGGGGCAACAACTGCATGGGTACGGCTCTGGGGTCAGGGGAGGGCCCCAAATCCATGGGGAATGGGCCCAGGGCTGTGGGGAGGGCTCCAAATCCACAGGGAATTGTCCAGGGCTGTGGGGAGGGCTCCAAATCCACGGGGAATGGGTTCAGGGCTGTGGGGAGGGCTCCAAATCCACGGGGAATGGGTTCAGGGCTGTGGGGAGGGCCCCAAATCCACGGGGAATGGGTTCAGGGCTGTGGGGAGGGCTCCAAATCCACGGGGAATGGGTTCAGGGCTGTGGGGAGGGCCCCAAATCCAAGGGGAATGGGTTCAGGGCTGTGGGGAGGGCTCCAAATCCACGGGGAATGGGTTCAGGGCTGTGGGGAGGGCTCCAAATCCATGGGGAATGGGCCCAGGGCTGTGGGGAGGGCTCCAAATCCACAGGGAATGGGCCCAGGGCTGTGGGGAGGGCTCCAAATCCACAGGGAATGGGCCCAGGGCTGTGGGGAGGGCTCCAAATCCACGGGGAATGGGCCCAGGGCTGTGGGGAGGGCTCCAAATCCACAGGGAATTGTCCAGGGCTGTGGGGAGGGCCCTGGCACTGCCATCCCAGGGAGGGCTGTGCCAAGGGGATGGAGCAGGAGGGCTGGAAGTGGGAGCTGGGAGTTCAGAGCTGGATGTGGCACTCAGTGCTCTGCTCTGGGTGACAGGTTGGGAACGGGTTGGGCTCGATCTTGGAGGATTTGGGGATCCAAATCTGGGTCTTTCCTGCCATTCCCGGGGCTGGCAGTCCCTGGACAGCCTGGGACAGTCCGAGGTGTCCCTGCCCACGGCCAGGATGATCCTTCAGGTCCCTTCAGCCCAAACCATTTGGGATTCCATGATCCCACACAGCTCCCAGCACAGAGCCCCAGTAACCCCCAATTCCTCCTCATCCCTGGCAGATTCCACATTCCTCTGCAGCCCATGGCAGGGTGTGCAAGGGGATCACCTTTAAGGTGCCATTCCCAGGGCTGGCAGTGCCAATTCCAGGGCTGTCAGTGCCATTCCCAGAGTTGGCAGTGCCATTCCCAGGGCTGTCACCTCCCATCCCAGGGCTGTCACCTCCCATCCCAGGGCTGGCAGTGCCATTCCCAGGGCTGGCAGTGCCAATTCCAGGGCTGGCAGTGCCATTCCTGGGTCTGTCACCTCCCATCCCGGGGCTGGCAGTGCCATTCCCAGGGCACTCCCAAGCCTGGCCCTGCCCTTGCAGACATGAGGAAGAGCGTTTGCTACCGCAACTACAACGACACCTGCGAGAACGAGCTCTCCTTCAACATGACCAAGAAGATGTGCTGCTGCTCCTACAACATCGGCAAGGCCTGGAACAAACCCTGCGAGCCCTGCCCCACCCCTGCCAGCCGTAAGTGCCCTCAGGGGGTCCCTGTGCCACCCCTGCCAGCTGTAAATGCCCTCAGGGGGTCCCTGTGCCACCCCTGCCAGCTGTAAATGCCCCTCAGGGGGTCCCTGTCCCACCCCTGCCAGCCCTAAGTCCTTCCCATGTGATCCCTGTCCCATCATTTTTCCCGTTTTCCCACGAAATTCGGGGCATGGACACCCACAAACTGGATGGGGAGGAAGGAGAGCGCTCTGGGGGTGACCCCGAGCAGGGTGGGGAGCCCCTGCTGCTGCCAGACCCCAGCCCCAGCTCCTTCGGTCCTCCCCGGGCACAGCCACCACCTCGCTGTTCCCTTTCCAGCCGAGTACCAGATCCTGTGTGGGAACCAAGCCCCCGGGTTCATCATCGACATCCACACCGGGAAGCCGATTGGTGAGTGAATCCTGCATCCCCTCGGGGCCAGGGCGGCTCCCGAAAGCTGCTGCACCGAGGGAATTGGAGTTTAGGGTGACGCTGTTAAAGATCACAACGACACAGACTCCGACTCAGCAGGCTGACAATGGCTCCGTTTATTTCCGGGAATTTCTTCCCTTTTATTGTTCTTTTGTTTTGTTTTATTGTTCTTTATTGGTTTTTTTTTTGTTCTACAAAGAACCACCCAAGGGGTGGGTGAAAGACAAACTTCTTCAATCACAGTGGTCAGGTCAGAGGGACATCAGGAAAAGGTCCCTCCTAGGGAAAGGAATGCAAACAAAGGTTACAGTTAGGAAAACGTGGCTCTTGGTGACAGAAAACTCTCTGGGAAAAGAGTTTCAGAGAAACCCAAACATCTCAGGCACCAACCAGGGCTACACCTGACACAGACTCCGACTCAGCAGGCTGACAATGGCTCCGTTTATTTCCTGGGAATTTCTTCCCTTTCTGCTGTTTTACAAAGAACCACCCAAGGGGTGGAAGAAATTCAAACTTCTTCAATCACATTGGTCAGAGCAGAGGGACATCAAGAAGAAGTCCCTCCTAAAAGAAAAAAAGAATGCAAACAAAGGTTACAGTTAGGAAAACGTGTCTCTTGTCGACAGAAAAGTCTCTAAAAAAAAGTTTCAGAGAAACCCAAACATCTCGGGCACCAACCGGAGCTGCAGTCAGGGCAAGGAAAAGAGGCTCGGCAGGGCCAGGGGCTGGAGGGCTGGAGATGAGCTGATCTCTTCCCGGGAAGAAAAGTGCAGCAGAGGGGATTGGTGCCGCTGGGACCCCCGGAGCCACCCCAGTGCCCCCCTGGGCTCCCCATTTCCAGCCTGTCACTGCGGGGACACCCTCAGAGCAGGCACGGGGGGTGTCCCGGCTGGAGCCTTCCCGAAACGTGGCAGCAATCCCGCCCCTCCTAAAGCCCGCGCGGCTCTGCTGCCTTCCCGGGACGGTGCGGGGCAGCCCGGGGCTGGCACCGCCCGCAGGGTTCGCTCCCCGCCACCCAAGGGTCGCTCTCTCCTGGCGGCCCCATCCCACCGATCCTCTGTGGGGAACGGGCAGCGTTCTCCCGGCATCGCCCGGCATTCCCGGGATGCAGAGGGATGGGATGCTGATGTTGTGGAGCATTCCCGGGATGCCGGATTGAAGTGCTGATGTTGTGGAGCATTCCCGGGATGCAGAGGCAGGATCTGATGTTGTGGAGCATTCCCGAGATGCTGGATTGGGATCTGATGCTGTGCAGCATTCCCGGGATGCTGGATTAGGATGCTGATGCTGTGCAGCATTCCCGGGATGCCGGGCTGGGACGCTGAAGTTGTGGAGCATTCCCGGGATGCCGGGTGGGATCCGATGCTGTGCAGCATTCCCGGGATGCTGGATTGGGATGCTGATGCTGTGCAGCATTCCCGGGATGCCGGGTGGGATCCGATGCTGTGCAGCATTCCCGGGATGCCGGGTGGGATCTGATGCTGTGCAGCATTCCCGGGATGCCGGGTTGGGATCCGATGCTGTGCAGCATTCCCGGGATGCAGAGGGGGGGATGATGATGTTCTGGAGCATTCCCGGGATGCCGGGCCGGGACGCTGATGTTGCGTTGCCGCAGATATCGACGAGTGCAGCGAGATCCCGGCCATCTGCACCAACGGCGTCTGCATCAACCAGATCGGGAGCTTCCGCTGCGAGTGCCCCATCGGCTTCAGCTACAACAACATCCTGCTCATCTGCGAAGGTACCGAATCCCGGCGGGAATCCCGGCTCCTCCCGCCCCGGGGCTGCCGGCGGGCGGATTTTTGGGATGTCCCGCTCGGCACCGGCAGCCGGACCCGCTGGCCCCGGCGGTCCCTCCCACGCCGGGCCGGGTGCGGCGCTGGCCCGGCCGTTCCCGGGATGGCCCCGCGGGATCGCTCCCGGTGCCAGCCCCGGGTCCCTCTGTCCCCGCAGACATCGACGAGTGCAGCAGCGGGGAGACGCTGTGCCAGCGCCACGCCGAGTGCGTCAACATCCCGGGCAGCTTCCGCTGCGAGTGCGCCACCGGATACCGCCTGTCCCCGGGGGGCGCCTGCGTGGGTGAGGGACACGCCCGGGGACACCTGGGGACACCTGAGACACACCTGGGGACACCTGGGGGACACCTGCACACACCTGGGGACACTTGCACACACCTGGGGACACACCTGGGGGACACCTGGGAAATACCTGGGGACACCTGCACACACCTGGAGGACACCTGGGGGACACCTGAGACACACCCGGGGACACCTGCACACACCTGAGACACACCTGGGGACACCTGCACACACCTGGGAACACCTGAGACACACCTGGGGACACCTGGGACACACCTGGGGACACCTGGGACACACCTGGGACACAGTCATGCCTAGGACACACCTGGGACACACCTGGGAAGCACCTGGGACACACCTGAGACACACCTAGTCATACCTGGATCACACCTGGGACACACCTTGTCATAGTTGAGCCACTCACAGCTGAGAAACACACCTGGGACACACCTGGGACACACCCGGGGACACCTGGGGGACACCTGCTCACACCTGGGGGACACCTATAACACACCTGAGACACACCTGATCACCCCCCTGTTTTTCTGGGATGACAGCCCATAAATCTCATTGTCTGTGAAGTCACCTCTCCCAAACCGTGGGCGGGGCTCTGCTGTCCCCACCTGTCCCCTCCCTGCCCCTCACCTGCCCCCCTCGGTCTCAGGTCGCAACGAGTGCCAGGAGATCCCCAACGTCTGCAGCCACGGGGACTGCGTGGACACCGAGGGCAGCTACGTCTGCATCTGCCACAACGGCTTCAAGGCCACCGGGGAGCAGACCATGTGCATGGGTCAGTGTCACCTTCCCCGGGGTGGTGTCACCTTCCCCGGGTCAGTGTCACCCCCTTCAGTCAGTGTCACCCTCCTGGGGCAGTGTCACCCCTCTGGGTCACTGTCACCCTCCTGGGGCACTGTCACCCCCCTTCAGTCAGTGTCACCCTCCCTGGGTCAGTGTCACCCTCCCTGGGTCAGTGTCACCCCCACCCGGGTCAGTGTCACCCCTCTGGGTCAGTGTCACCCCTCTGGGTCAGTGTCACCCCCCACCCGGGTCAGTGTCACCCCCCTGGGGGCAGTGTCACCCCCCCCGGGGCAGTGTCACCCCACCCGGGGCAGTGTCACCCTCCTGGGTCAGTGTCACCCTCCTGGTCAGTGCCACCCCAGGGTGACACAAGTCCCTGACACTGCAGCCGAGTGTCCCCCTAGGCTGTCCCCGCCCTCTCAGTGTGTCCCTGTCCCCGCAGACATCGACGAGTGTGACCGGCAGCCCTGCGGGAACGGCACCTGCAAGAACACCGTGGGCTCCTACAACTGCCTCTGCTTCCCGGGCTTCGAGCTCACCCACAACAACGACTGCATGGGTGAGTGCCCGCCCGGGGACAGGGGACAGCACGGGAACAGCCCCGGGGACAGCGGGACAGCCCCGGGGACAGCCCCGGGGACAGCCCCGGGAAAGCCCGGGGACACCGGGACCGCGCCGGGGACAGCCCTGGGGACAGCCCCGGGGACACGGGACAGCCCGGGGACAGCCCCGGGGACAGCGAGACAGCGGGACAGCGGGACAGCCCCTGGGACAGCTCCGGGGACAGCGGGACAGCTCCGGGGACAGCGGGACAGCCCCGGGACAGCCCCGGGGACAGCGGGACAGCCCCGGGGACACCGGGACAGCCCCGGGGAGAGCGGGACAGCCCCGGGACAGCCCGGGGGAGAGCGGGACAGCCCCGGGACAGCCCCGGGACCCCCGACACCCGGGCTGACACCCGACACTCCGCTCCTGCCGCAGACGTGGACGAGTGCTCGTCGCTGGTGGGGCAGGTGTGCAGGAACGGGCAGTGCATCAACAGCGTGGGCTCCTTCCAGTGCCTCTGCCAGGAGGGCTACGACCGCACCCCCGACGGCAAGAACTGCGTGGGTGAGTGGGCACTCCAGGGGCTGCTCCAGGGGCCACTCCAGTGTCCACTCCAGTGTCCACTTTAGTGTCTTCACCTCCAGTGTCCATTCCAGTGTCTTCACCTCCAGTGTCCACTCCAGTGTCTTCACCTCCAGTGTCCATTCCAGTGTCCACCTCCAATGTCCACTCCAGTGTCCACTCCAGTGTCCATTCCAGTGGCCACCTCCACTGTCTCCATCTCCAGTGCCCACCCCAGTGCCCAGGGTGCTCTGGCCTGGCCGGTGCTGCCCGTGTGTCCCCAGGCTGTCCCAGCAGTGGGATGGATTCTCCAGAGGCACCCCTGAGCCCCCTGGAAGCCCAGCCCGGTCCCTGAAACCCCCCAGGGGAGCTGGGCTGGCCCCTCCCTGCTCCACCTGCTCCAGGCCAGGCCCCTCTGACCATTTCCATGTCTCCCCTGTCACCTTTGGGGCCGGGTGCACCCCCAGGTGCTCAGAGCAGAGCCCAGCCCCCACCCCTGCCTCAGTTCCCACACCCCTGAGCTCCAGCCCTGGCTGGCAGCGTGCTCGGGGGGAAACTGAGGCAAGGACGAAGATAAAAGACAAAAAAGGCTCTCAGTTCTTTGGGAACACGGTCCCTGCACACACCTGGGGACACACCTGGGACACACCTCAGACACACCTGAGACACGCCTGGGGACACCTGGGGGGCACTTATAAAACAGTTTAATGCAGCGCTTACTCCGTGCAGCTTAGGGGAGTGAGGAGAGGAGTGAAGAGAGGAGTGAAGAGAGGAATTAAGAGAGGAATTGAGAGACAAATTAAGAGAGGAATTAAGAGAGGAATTAGGAGAGGAATTAAGAGACCGATCCCCTGCCCGAGGGCAGTTTTATGGCAGGGGGAGGGGAGGGGGTCTGCCAGGCTGACCTGGGGGAGGTGAGGCACAGGTGGTCTCAGGTGCAGGGGATGCAGTGCAGGGGCTCCTGGGCAGCTACAGCCGATGCCTTGTGTGAACACAAACAGCAGAAACACCCGGTGCAATAAAACAAAGCGAACTTAGCGCAACACAACTCCCCCCTGGCTGTTCTCCCCTCTCCAGACATCAACGAGTGCGTGAGCCTGCCCGGGACCTGCTCGCCGGGCACCTGCCAGAACCTGGAGGGCTCCTTCCGCTGCATCTGCCCCCCGGGCTACGAGGTGCAGAACGACAACTGCATCGGTGAGCTGGGCTCTGTGCGCCCCTCCGCCCCCAACCCGACCTTCCCGAGGGGTTTGGGGCACCCCGGGGGGGTCAGCACCCCCAATCCCCGCTGGGAGCCGGGCGGGATCGGCTGGGGCGGCACGGGAGGCTCCGGGGTGCCGCTCCCCGTCGGGGGGCAGCCCCCCGAACAGCCCCCTCAGCTGTTGGGGTGACCTGTGGCCGTGTCCCTGCTGCTCCCCCAGACATCAACGAGTGCGAGGAGGAGCCCAACATCTGCCTGTTCGGGACGTGCACCAACACCCCCGGCAGCTTCCAGTGCGTGTGCCCGCCGGGCTTCGTGCTGTCCGACAACGGCCGCCGCTGCTTCGGTCAGTGCGGGCGGGACGGGAGCGGGATGGGAGCGGGACAGGAACGGGACGGGAGCGGGACGGGAGCGGGACGGGAGCGGGATGGGAGCGGGACGGGAACGGGACGGGAGCGGGATTGGGAGCGGGACGGGAGCGGGACGGGAACGGGACGGGAGCGGGACGGGAACGGGACGGGAGCGGGATGGGAGCGGGACGGGAGCGGGATTGGAGCGGGACGGGAACGGGACGGGAGCGGGACGGGAACGGGACGGGAGCGGGATGGGAGCGGGACGGGAGCGGGACAGAAACGGGACGGGAGCGGGACGGGAACGGGACGGGAGCGGGACGGGAACGGGACGGGAGCGGGATTGGAGCGGGATGGGAGCGGGATGGAGCGGGACTGGAGCGGGATGGGAGCGGGACGGGAGCGGGACTGGAGCGGGATTGGAGCGGGATTGGAGCGGGACGGGAGCGGGATGGGAGCGGGATTCCCGGGAATCTCCCTGACCTCGGCGCCTCCCCGTCCTCCCGCAGACACTCGCCAGAGCTTCTGCTTCACCCGCTTCGACAACGGGAAGTGCTCGGTGCCCAAGGCCTTCAACACCACCAAGGCGCGGTGCTGCTGCAGCAAAATGCCCGGGGAGGGCTGGGGAGACCCCTGCGAGCTGTGCCCGCAGGAGGGGAACGGTAGGGACCGGAGAGGGGCGGGGGGGTCCTGGGGAGAGGCGGGGGGGTCCCCATGGGAGCAATGGGGGGGGTCCCCAAGGGAGCAGTGGCTGTGTCCCCGCGGGGAAGTGATGGGTGTGTCCCCTTGGGAAGAGTGGGTGTGTCCCATGGGGAGATGGGTGTGGCCATGGGAGCAATGGGGGTGTCCCCGAGGTAACAGCGGGTGTGTCCCCAAGGGAGCAGTGACAGGTGTGTCTCCAAGGTAGCAGTAGGTATGTCGCTAGAGAAGATGACTGTGTCCCCAAGGGAGCAGTGGCTGTGTCCCCAAGGGAGCACTGGGTGTGTCCCCAAGGGAGCAGTGGCTGTGTCCCCAAGGGAGCAGTGGTGGCTGTGTCCCCAAGGCAGCAGTGGCTGTGTCCTGAAGGTGGCAGTGGCTGTGTCCCCAAGGTAGCAGTGGTGGCAGTGTCCCCGATGTAGCAGTGGCTGTGTCCCCAAAGGAGCACTGGCTGTGTCCCCAAGGGAGCAGTGGCTGTGTCCCCAAGGTGGCACTGGCTGTGTCCCCAAGGCAGCACTGGCTGTGTCCCCAATGTAGCAGTGGCTGTGTCCTCAAGGGAGCAGTGGTGGCTGTGTCCCATGGGGAGATGGCTGTGTCCCCAAGGTGGCACTGGGTGTGTTCCCAAGGGAGCAGTGGCTGTGTCCCCAAGGCAGCAGTGATGGATGTGTCCCATGGGGAGATGGCAGTGTCCCCATGGGAGCAGTGACTGTGTCCCCAAGGTGGCAGTGTCCCCAAGGGAGCAGTGACTGTGTCCCCAAGGTGGCAGTGTCCCCAAGGGAGCAGTGGCTGTGTCCCCAAGGCAGCAGTGGTGGCAGTGTCCCCAAGGCAGCAGTGGCTGTGTCCCCAAGGCAGCAGTGGTGGCAGTGTCCCCAAGGCAGCAGTGGTGGCAGTGTCCCCACTGGTCTCCAGAAGCCAGCAGAGCCCGTTCCAGCTGCTGGCAGCACAATCCCCCCAGCACACCCCCCTTTTCTGCTCTCTTGCAGTCGCCTTCCAGGAGCTGTGTCCCTACGGCCACGGGGCCATCCCCGGCCCGGGTGACACCCGGGAAGGTGAGGCTGCCTGGGGGGTGAGCAGAGCTTTGGGCTGGGGGGCTGGAGCAGCCCTGGGGCTGCAGAGGGGGACCCTGGGGGCACACTGGGCACCCCCAAACCCCCCCTGCCCACCAGGGGTTCTGGAGAGAGGGGGGCGGAGCAGGGCAGACCCCCAGAGCCCCTCCCAGACCCTCAGAACCCCTCCCAGACCCCCCAGAGCCCCTCCCAGACCCCTCAGAGTCCCTCACAGACCCCTCAGAGCCCTCCCCAGACCCCCCCAGAGCCCCTCCCAGACCCCCCCAGAGCCCCTCCCGGACCCCCAGAGCCCCTGCAGTGGGAACACCGGGCTCACCTGAGCATCCCCCGAGGGGACGGGGCTGTTTGTGGCCCTGCCAGGTTTCATTTTCCCCTCTCCAGACGTCAACGAGTGCTCGGAGAACCTGGGCGTGTGCATCAACGGCGCCTGCATCAACACCGACGGCTCCTTCCGCTGCGAGTGCCCCTTCGGCTACAACCTGGACTACACCGGGGTCAACTGCGTGGGTGAGCCTCGGGGGGGTCTGGGAGGGGCTCTGGGGGTCTGGAAGGGGCTTTGAGGGGTCTGTGGGGGGCTCTGGGGGGGTCTGGGAGGGGCTCTAAGGGTCTGTGAGAGGCCCTGAGGCCCCTGGGAGGGGCTCTGGGGGTCTGGGAGGGGCTCTTGGGGGGTTCTATTGGGGGCTCTGAGGGGTCTGTGAGGGACTCTGAGGATCTGTGAGGGACTCTGAGGGGTCTGTGAGGGGCTCTGAGGGTCTGTGAGGGGCTCTGAGGGTCTGTGAGGGACTCTGAGGATCTGTGAGGGACTCTGAGGGGTCTGTGAGGGGCTCTGGGGGTCTGTGAGGGGCTCTGGGGGTCTGGGAGGGGCTCTGGGGGTCTGTGAGGGGGTCTGGGAGGGCTTTGAGGGGTCTGGGAGGGGCTTCTGAGGGGTCTGGGAGGGGCTCTGGGAGTCTGGGAGGGGCTCTGGGGGGTCTGTGGGGGCTCTGGGGGTCTGAGAGGGGCTCTGAGGGGTCTGGGAGGGGCTCTGGGGCTCTGCCCTGCTCCCTCCTGCTCCGCCCCCCTCTCTCCAGCGGTGATGGATCCCTGTGTGAATGTGCAGGGAGGGAATCGCTGCTCCCCGGCCCCTTCCCTCCCATCCCACTTCTGCTGGGACAGCTTGGGTGCTCTGCCTGCAAGAACCCAGCCCTTCCCCATCTTCCTCCTCCTCCTCCTCCTCCTCCTCCCCCTCCCGCTGTGCTCCCCAGACACGGACGAGTGCTCCATCGGCAATCCCTGTGGGAACGGCACCTGCACCAACGTGGTCGGCGGCTTCGAGTGCGCCTGCGACGAGGGCTTCGAGCCGGGGCCCATGATGACCTGTGAAGGTAACGGCCTGGGGGGCAAACCCCCTCATTGCCACCACCCTGGGCTCTGTGGGACCCCCTGGGCCCTGCCTGGACCAGCCCCTGTCGCTGTAGGACACGAAATCAGGACACAGACTCTCAGAAGGCTGAAGATTCAAAATCTGGCTTTATTACCAAAGCACCTGTCTTTTGTACCTTTTTACAATGAGCCCACCTGAGAGCTGGGATCCTTGGACCCATTGGTCACATCAAGGGGCCATCAAGCAAATTCTCTCCTCTGGGAAAGAATGTAGAAAAATGTGATAGTTTACAATAACATGCCCTTGTTTATCACGAGTGTCCCTGGGAAAGGATTTTCTGAAATCAAAGCAGGCACAAACCGTGGCTAGAAGCCCCCTCATTCCCATCACCCTGGGCTGTGTGAGACCCCCTGGGCCCTACCTGGACCAGCCCCCTCATTCCCATCACCCTGGGCTCTGTGGGACCCCCCGGTCCCTGCCTGGGCCAGCCCCCTGTGGATGGTGTGGAAAAGCTGGATGAGGCTCCTCTGCACTCTGGGCTCCTTCAGCTCCCACTGGAGCCCAGGAGGAGGCCTGGAGCCCTGGCTGGGCACAGGAGCTGTCTCTCCCCAAGCACCAGCAGCACGTTCCCACCAAAGCTGCTGTGCCACCGGGGCTCTGCAAGGGTGGAGGAGGCCTCAGTGGAACAAAGCTCTTGTGCGATCACAGAATCACAGAACCACAAAATCACAGACTCACAGAATCACAGAATTTCCAGGTTGGAAGAGACCTTCAAGATCATCAAGGCCAACCCAGCTCTAACACCTCAACCAGACCATGGCACCCAGTGACACCTCTAGTCTGTTTTTTAGACACATCCAGGGATGGTGACTCCACCACCTCCCCGGGCAGCCATTCCAGAACTTTATCACTCTTTCTGTGAAAAACTTTTTCCTGATATCCAACCTATGGCTGGACGCCCAGGGAGGGTGGATGTGCCCTGGGGAGGGCCTGGCCCTGCTGAGGGCACCCAGCTGAGCCCTGCCCTGCCCTGTCCTCCCTGCAGACATCAACGAGTGCTCCCTGAACCCCCTGCTCTGCGCCTTCCGCTGCATCAACACCTTCGGCTCCTACGAGTGCACCTGCCCCTCCGGGTACGCCCTGAGGGAGGACAGGAGGATGTGCAGAGGTAAAACCCCTTCAGCAGCCACCAGGGCACGGCCCAAGCTGGCCCCAAGCCCCTGCACTTGGCCAGCTGTGTGCAGGGGAGGTGGGAGCTCTGCTCTGGCTTTTCTTGCCCTCACCCACCTCGGGGTCCTGCTGGCAGGCAGGAATTCTTCCCTGGGAGGGTGGGGAGGTTTCCCAGAGCAGCTGTGGCTGCCCCTGGATCCCTGGGAATTGTCCAAGGCCGGGCTGGATGTGGCTTGGAGCAGTCTGGGGCAGTGGAAGGTGTCCCTGCCGTGACTTGCAGCCCAGCTCATTCCGTGACGTTTTTTTCACCTGTGTGCCAGCCAGCCTGGCCCGAGGCTGCAGGGATGGGTGGAGCAGGGCAAGGGTGTCGCTGTAGGACACGAAATCAGGACACAGACTCACTCTCAGAAGGTTGAAGATTTAAAATTTTGCTTTATTATCAAAGCACTTGTCTTTTATACTTTTTCACAATGAGCCCACCTAAGGGGTGGGATCCTTGGACCCATTGGTCACACCGAGGGGCCATCAAGCGAATTCTCTCCTCTGGGAAAGAATGTAGAAAAATATGATCGTTTACAATAACATGCCTTGTTTATCACAAGTGTCTTTGGGAAAGGATTTTCTGAAGTCAAAACATGGCATGCACAAACCATGGCTACACAGGGGTGGCAGAGCCGGGGCTGGCGGGGCTGGCAGGGCTGGCAGGGGCTCTGATGGGTCTCCTTGCAGATCTGGACGAGTGTGCAGAGGGGCTGCACGACTGCGAGTCCCGGGGGATGCTCTGCAAGAACCTCATCGGCACCTTCATGTGCATCTGCCCCCCGGGCATGCAGCGCCGGCCCGACGGCGAGGGCTGCACAGGTACCAGGGCAGGGACAGGGCCCCCTCTCAGGGCTCACCCACGGAGATTTGCTTTACATCCTGCTGTGTTTTATATCTTTCTTTGTTTTACATCCGTCTGTATTTTATACCCTTCTTTGCTTTACATCCTTCTTTGTTTTACATCCCTCTTGGTTTTACCTCCTTCTGTATCTTATGTCCTTCTTTGTTTTACATCCTTCTGTATTTTACATCCTTCTGTATTTTGTATCCTTCTTTGTTTTACATCCATCTGTGTTTTACATCCTTCTGTGTTTTACATCCTTCTGTATCTTATATCCTTCTCTGCTTTACATCCTTCTGTATTTTATATCTTTCTTCATTTTACACCTGTTTGTATTTTATACCCTCCTTTTCTTTACATCCTTCTGTGTTTTACATGCATCTGTATTTTGAATCCTTCTGTATTTTACATCCTTCTGTATTTTGTATCCTTCTTGGTTTTACATCCATCTGTATTTTACATCCTTCTGTGTTTTACTATCCTTCTGTGTTTTACACCCTCGGGCTCCTCCCTGGGCTTTCCCACCTCTCACAGCTTCCTGAGTGTCCCAGTAGGACACACAGACCCTCTGTCTGTCCCTGGAGCTGTGTGTCACACCCCCGGGGTGGCACAGCCCTGGGCCAGGTGTGCTTCCCTCCCTTTGGGTTGTTCTGAGTCTGTGCTGAGCTGCTTTTGGAATGGGTAGGAATGAACAACCCAGAGCTGCACGGGACAGAGACAGCTCCAGTCCAATCCCATCCAATCCAATCCCACCCCATCCAACCCCATCCAATCCAATCCAATCCCATCCCACCCAACCCAACCCAATCCAATCCAATCCAATCCAATCCAATCCAATCCAATCCAACCCAGTCCAATCCCATCCCACCCCACCCAACCCAACCCAACCCAATCCCATCCAACCCAATCCCATCCAATCCAATCCAATCCCATCCCGTCCCATCCCACCCAACCCAATCCAACCCAATCCAACCCAATCCAACCCAATCCAATCCAATCCAATCCAATCCAATCCCATCCCACCCAACCCAATCCAATCCAACCCAATCCAACCCAATCCAACCCAATCCAATCCAATCCAATCCAATCCAATCCAATCCAATCCCATCCCACCCAACCCAATCCAATCCAATCCAATCCAACCCAATCCAATCCAATCCAACCCAATCCCATCCAATCCAATCCAATCCCATCCCGTCCCATCTCACCCAACCCAATCCAACCCAATCCAACCCAATCCAATCCAACCCAATCCAATCCAATCCAATCCAATCCAACCCAGTCCAATCCAATCCAATCCAATCCAACCCAATCCAATCCAATCCAATCCAATCCAATCCAACCCAATCCAATCCAATCCAATCCAATCCAATCCAACACAATCCAACCCAATCCAACCCAATCCAATCCAATCCAATCCAATCCAATCCAATCCAATCCAATCCCATCCCACCCAATCCAGTCCAATCCAGTCCAATCCAATCCAATCCAATCCAATCCAATCCAATCCCAGCAGCATCTGGACCATGGGCAAGGCAGGGAAGCTGAATTCTGGCCACCCTGCTCTGGGAGAGAGGTCTGGGATGGGTGGATGTTCTCCCCAGGGCAGGTGGAGGTTCCTCCCAGCACAGGCAGAGGTTCCTCCCAGCTGCCCCCAGACACGAAGGGCTCCCCGTGGGCTGACTCAGGGTGCTCTGGGGGCGGTGGGAGGCCGGGCAGGTGCCTCCCTGCCCCTCAGCAGGGCTCTGTGTGTGTGTGTGTGTGTGTGTGGTGCCTCCCTGGCAGATGAGAACGAGTGCCGCACCAAGCCCGGGATCTGCCCCAACGGGCGCTGCGTCAACACGGCCGGGAGCTACCGCTGCGACTGCAACGAGGGCTTCCAGGCCAGCCCCTCGGGCACCGAGTGCATTGGTAATGCCAACACCCACCCCGGGCTGCTGCAGCCCCCCTGGGCAGTGCTGGGAGCTGCTGGGGTGTTCAGGGGGCGGGAGAGGGATTTGGGAGGAGATGGAGGGGCAGGAAGCAGGGAATGGCTTCCTGCTGGTGGGCGTGGGGGTATTGGGGAGGAATTCCTCCCTGGGAGGGGCTGGCACGGGGTGCCCCTGGGTCCCTGGAGTTGTCCAAGGCCAGGCTGGATGGGAGTTTGGAGCAGCCTGGGACAGTGGGAGGTGTCCCTGCCCATGGCAGGGGTGGCACTGGGTGGGACTTAAGGTCCCTCCAACCCAAACCATCCTGGGATTCTTTGCTCCAGAGCAGGAAAGCTGTTGGAGCATCACCTTTACCCACACCCCCTCCACCCTCCCTGCCAGCCCTGGCACCGCCTGCTCCGTTCCCCCTGGTGCAAATCCTGGATTTGTGCCCCCCTTTTTTTTTTCCGTGCCCAGACACCCGCCAGGGCTTCTGCTTCACGGAGGTGCTGCAGACCATGTGCCAGATGTCCTCCACCAACCGCAACCTGGTCACCAAGTCTGAGTGCTGCTGCAACAGCGGGCGCAGCTGGGGCCCCCAGTGCGAGCTCTGCCCCCTGCCCGGCACTGCCCACTACAAGAAGATGTGTCCCCACGGCCCCGGGTACTCCACGGATGGCAGAGGTCAGTGGGGCAGGCAGGGGTGGGCACACCCACACAGAGAAATGACACTGAGATGTCCGAGGTAGAAAAGAGCAGGTTTATTTATAAACTTCAATGTTTATGGAGTTCCAGCAGTGACTGTGGGTTGGAGGGAGAAAATCTTCCTCTCCATCCACACTGGGCATCCCAAGTCCATCAGCAGTCTGCTCCTTGTGAGGAGAATGTAAATATTTTTATACACTGAGATGTTTAAGGCAGAAAAGAGGCAGTTTATTTACAAATTTTAACATTTAGAGCTGAGGTGTTTAAGGCAGAAAAGAGCAGGTTTATCTACAGACTTCAATGTTTATGGAGTTCCAACAGTGACTGTGGGTTGGAGGAAGAAAATCTTCCTCTCCAACCACGCTGGGCAGCCCAGCAGTCCATCAGCAGTCTGCTCCTTGTGAGGAGAATGCAAACGTGGTTGGATGGTTACAATAACAAGAAAAGTTGTGATGTAAAATCGTGTGTGACCCCATTGCAAACACAGAAGGCTGAAATAGAACTTTAGAAAAACTTCTGAAAGAGACAGAGGAGAACAGCAAAACCCCAGACAACAGGGCAGGGGTGGGCACAGGGACAACCCCCCTGGAGCAGACAAGGAGCCTCTGCAGTGTCCCCTGGCTCTCTGGGAGAAGCCAGCCTGCCCTGGTGCCCTGGGGTGAGGAGGAGCTTCAGCCCAATCCAGGTTTGGATGTTTTTGGCTTCATCTCACGGAATCCTTCTGGCCTTCAAGACGGCAGAGTTAGGGTTATCAACAAAATGAGTTGTTTTATCAACAACAAAGGAGATAACAGAGGAAAGATATTAATCAGAATCACTTGTGTGAAATGGGAAGAGCTGCTGGTGGATTGCAGCAGAACAGGAACTGTGCAGATACTGAGGTGTTAAAGCTGGCAAAGGGAGCAGGGCTGATCTGGAGCCAAATGTAACTCAGCACGGAAAGGATGGAAATGTAGCAGAGCCCTTCCCTCAGCCTCCGTCCCTGTCCTGGGGAGAAGCCCCACACATCTCCAGGGAACCTGCAGGAGGTTCCTGCTTTGTGAGAGTCCAGCCAGAAATCCAGTTTATCTTTCCAGCTCCCACTTCACCGGGGGGGGACGTTTATTGGCGGTCGGGAGCTGCCAGACCACGGTGCCAAAATCACTCCGAGACACTTCCCTAGTTTGAGTTATCTGATAACAAACACCAGATAAGCTTTTTCTGGGGGGGCTGAGCTGCCCTGGCAGCCGGGGACAGAGCAGCCCTGGCACTGACAGCTCCTCCCCTCCCTCCACAGACATCGACGAGTGCAAGGTGCTGCCCAACCTGTGCAGGAACGGGCAGTGCATCAACAGCATCGGCTCCTTCCGCTGCCACTGCCGCCTGGGCTACACCGCGGACATCACCGGCACGGCCTGCCAGGGTGAGCCGGGCACGGCCTCGCCATCCCCTCCGCGGGTTTGAACCCCGCCCGGGACCCGCCTTGCCCCCGGGGATCCTGCCCTCCTTCCCCCGGGAGCTGCGGCTCGGGGTGCTCCGCCCGGCTTCGTGCTCAAAGGCTCGGTTTAACTCCTCAAAGGCTCGGTTTAACTCCTCAAAGGCTCAGTTTAACCCCTCAAAGGCTCGGTTTAACTCCTCAAAGGCTCGGTTTAACTCCTCAAAGGCTCGGTTTAACCCCTCAAAGGCTCGGTTTAACTCCTCAAAGGCTCGGTTTAACTCCTCGAAGGCTCGGTTTAACTCCTCAAAGCTCGGTTTAACTCCTCAAAGCTTGGTTAACTCCTCAAAGGCTCGGTTTAACTCCTCAAAGGCTCGGGTTAACTCCTCAAAGGCTCGGTTTAACTCCTTAAAGGCTCGGTTTAACTCCTCAAAGGCTCGGTTTAACTCCTCAAAGCTTGGTTAACTCCTCAAAGGCTCGGTTTAACTCCTCAAAGGCTCGTTTAACTCCTCGGAGATGAGTTCCTTGTGTTCCCTGAGCCCAGGAGTCACAGGGACTGGGCAAGGACTGGGATCCTGAGCTGAAATCTGGGAACTGCCAACCGCCCCCCCCCTCCCCAAGGCAGCACAGCTGGATCCATCCAGAAGTTGGCATAAGAGGCACCTCTGGGATCCCAGCTCTCTCTGTCTCTCTGCAGGATTTGCCCCAGATTTGTTGTGCTGGCTCAAACTGAGCTGCTCCCCCCAAAGCCCTTTGTCGCTGTAGGGCACGAAATCAGGACACAGACTCTCAGAAGGCTGAAGATTCAAAATCCCAGTTTATTATCAAAGCACCTGTCTTTGATACCTTTTTACAATGAGCCCACCTGAGAGGTGGGATCCTTGGACCCATTGGTCACACCGAGGGGCCATCAAGCAAATTCTCTCCTCTGGGAAAGAACATAGAAAAATGTGATAGTTTACAATAATATGTCCTTGTTCACAACAAGAGTCCCTGGGAAAGAATTTTCTGAAATCAAAGCATGGCAGGCACAAACCGTGGCTACAGCCCTTGGCTCTGCTCACCTGCTTCCTGCAGAGTGACAACGGGGGGTTTGTCCGGGATCCCTGGGGATCTCTCACCCCAGAGCCACAAAACCTGGGCTCACCTCGTGCTCGGGAGCCCCTGAGTGGGCTGGGAGGCCCCAGGGGTGGAGGGGAGCACGACCTGATGGCGTTTTGTCCCCTGGAGTGCAGATCTGGACGAGTGCAACCAGTCCCCAAAGCCCTGCAACTTCATCTGCAAGAACACCGAGGGCAGCTACCAGTGCTCCTGCCCCCGAGGCTACGTCCTGCAGGAGGACGGCAAGATCTGCAAAGGTCAGTGTGAAAAAACTTGCACTTTTTTATATTAATTTATAAGTTTAATAAAAATTTATAAAATAAAAAAAATATATAGAATAAAAACAGACAATTAGGAGACAGGAAAAGATAGCTACTCAGCTGAGGGTGCAAAACCGACTCGCACGCATTCCAGATTCCTTGGTATTTAAAAGTCTTGGTGTTTAATTTATTAAACATTATTATATATTTATTAAACATTTATATTATAAACATTAAATATAAATATAATTTGTATTTAAAAAGAGACTAATGCATGTTTAAACATCTGTTTAGCTTATCAGTTTTAAGGGTCCTTAAGTATTGTATCTTCTTTGTCTCTTCTTGGTGTCTGGGTGTCGAGGTAGATGTCATAAATCTTTCTTGGCAATAAAGGTTTAATTGCTCTTTATCAGTCACAGGAATGTTAGGCCTCCTTTCTGTTTTCTATCTAGCTGAAAGGTTAAAAAAAAATACAACCCTCCCCTTTTTACTTTGTTACAATTAAGAAATATACTTTCATTACATTTTTAAATTCCACAAATAAAAGGTGTGAGAAGAATGTAAATATTCTTACACGCTGAGATGTTTAAGGCAGAAAAGGGGCAGTTTGTTTACAAATTTTAATGCTTAGAGCTGAGATGTTTAAGGCAGAAAAGAGCAGGTTTATTTACAAACTTCCAACATCTATAGAATTCCAGCAGTGACCGTGGATTGGAGGAAGAAAATCTTCCTCTCCAACCACACTGGCCAACCCAACAGCTCATCAACAGTCTCCTCCTTATGAGGAGAATGTAAACATGGTTGGATTTTACAATAGCAAGAAGGTCATTTATATGAAAGTGTGTCTGACTCCAAAACACAGAAGGCTAAAAATGAGACTTTACCAAACTCCTTAAAGGGGATGGAGTACAGCAAAAACCCAGAGTACAGGGGGGTTCAGCCTTGCACCTCCCTGGTGTGTCTGCTCAGGGATAAAATGCTCCTGGCTCTTCCCTGGAGGCTGCCCAGCACGTCCTGAGCTCCAGGGAGCTGAGAGCTGGGTGTCCCCTGCACGTGGGCAGTGTCACCAGCCAGGCTGGGGCTCTGCAGGTGTGGCCCTGAGGATCTGGGAGAGCCTGGCATTCCTGAGATGCAGGAGAGGCAGGGAAAACATCCCTGCACCTCCCAGATGTGTCTGGGTTACCCTGAGGTGGGGAGAGCTTTGTTCTCCTCCCCTGGGAGCTCGAGGGGTGCTGTTCCTGGGGCTGGGGCTGTCACAGGGGCGCCCTGGGGTGAGCTGAGCCCTTCCCCTTGTCCCTGCAGACCTGGACGAGTGCTCCACCAAGCAGCACAACTGCCAGTTCCTCTGCGTCAACGTCATCGGGGGCTTCAACTGCAAGTGCCCCCCGGGCTTCACCCAGCACCACTCCTCCTGCATCGGTGAGTGAGTGCAGGATTCCTGCATCGGTGCAGAATTCCTGCATTGGTGAGTGCAGCAGAATTCCTGCATCAGTGAGTGAGTGCAGGATTCCTGCATTGGTGAGTGCAGAATGCCTGCACTGGTGAGTGCAGAATTCCTGCATTGCTGAGTGCAGGATTCCTGCATCAGTGCAGAATTCCTGCATTGCTGAGTGCAGAATTCCTGCATTTGTGGGTGAGTGCAGAATTCCTGCATTGGTGAGTGCAGCAGAATTCCTGCATTGGTGAGTGCAGAATTCTTGCATTGGTAAGTGCAGAATTCCTGCATCAGTGCAGAATTCCTGCATTGGTGAGTGCAGAATTCCTGCATCAGTGCAGAATTCCTGCATCACTGAGTGCAGAATTCCTGCATTGCTGAGTGCAGAATTCCTGCATTTGTGGGTGAGTGCAGAATTCCTGCATTGCTGAGTGCAGAATTCCTGCACTGGTGAGTGCAGAATTCCTGCCCTGCACCTTCCCACGGAGCATCTCCAGCTCAGGAGAGGCTTCCCAGCCCCCAAACTCCCCAAGCTCTGAATTCCTGCCCTTCTCCAGTCACCCTGGCACTGCCCCTCTGCTGCCCAGCCTGGGCTCCCAGCCCCACTGAGGTGGCCACAGAGCCAGGGGATGGACTCGCAGGTGGCCAGGGCTGCATTTCCAGTGCTCAGGGCTGCATTTCCAGTGCTCAGGGCTGAATTTCCAGTGCTCAGGGCTGAATTTCCAGGTGCTCAGGGCTGTGTTTCCAGGGGCTCAGGGCTGTGTTTCCAGGTGGCCACAAAGCCCCGCTGGTGTTTTGCAGACAACAACGAGTGCACAGCTCAGCCCTCCCTGTGCGGAGCCAAGGGGCAGT
Source organism: Phylloscopus whistleri (assembly GCA_017589585.1). Lineage (NCBI taxonomy): Eukaryota > Metazoa > Chordata > Aves > Passeriformes > Phylloscopidae > Phylloscopus > Phylloscopus whistleri. The sequence continues at coordinate 332,400 of JADMLD010000485.1, read as the reverse complement.
GCCTCAACACCCCGGGCAGCTACAACTGCGAGTGCCAGAAGGGATTTTCCCTGGACAGCTCCGGGGTCAACTGCGAAGGTGGGGCTGGGGCTGGGGCTCCCGGGGTGCTCCCAGGTGGGAACGTGGAGGAGAGTTTTGGCCAAAGCTCCCAGGGCCAGGGTGGGGTGGTTGGGGTGTCTGGGCAGGGCCAGGGGTTGGGCTGGATGGTCCTTGGGGAAGGGATGTGACACTGTTCAAGATCACAAGGACACGGACTCCGAGGTCAGGAGGCTGAAATGACTCCAAACCTTTATTACCCGGGAATTTCTTCCCTTTCTGCTGTTTTACAAAGAACCACCCAAGGGGTGGGAGAAAGATAAACTTCTTCAATCACATTGGTCAGGCCAGAGGGACATCAAGGAGAAGTCCCTCCTAGGGAAAGGAATGCAAACAAAGGTTACAGTCAGGAAAACGTGTCTCTTGTTGGCAGAACAGTGTCTGGGAAAGAGTTTCAGAGAAACCAAACATCACAGGGTGTCCCCTACCTGGCAGAGGTGTCCCATACCTGGCAGAGGTGTCCCCTGCCTGCAGGGTGCATTCTGTACCTGTGGGATGATGTTTTGGTTTCTCTGTGGGCTACAGGAACAGGTCTCGTGTTCCACAGGAGAGATCTCAGCCTGAGGCAGGGCAGAGCTGGGGATGGATCAGGGACCACCTGGGATCAGGAACCACCTGGGATCAGGGCCCATCCCAGCAGGGCTGTCTGGGAGCCGGGGGTGTCCCTGGGAGCCGGGGGTGTCCCTGGGAGCCGGGGGTGTCCCTGCAGAGCCAGGCTGAGGCACAGGAGCAGCCTGGAGGGTCCCTGAGCCCTCAGCAGGGCCAGGGGACGGTGCCTCACCTCCCTGCCCGTGTCCCTTGGGTGCAGATGTGGACGAGTGTGACGGGAACCACCGGTGCCAGCACGGCTGCCAGAACGTGCTGGGGGGCTACCGCTGCGGCTGCCCCCAGGGCTACGTGCAGCACTACCAGTGGAACCAGTGCGTGGGTGAGTGGGGACACACCTGGGGGAGTGTTCCACACCTGGGGGAGTGTCCCACACCTGGGGGAGGTGTCCCACACCTGGGGGAGTGTCCCACACCTGGGGGAGTGTCCCACGCCTGGGGGAGTGTCCCACACCTGGGGGAGTGTCCCACACCTGGGGGAGGTGTCCCATACCTGGGGGAGGTGTCACATACCTGGGGGAGGTGTCACATACCTGGGGGAGGTGTCACATACCTGGGAGAGGTGTCCCACACCTGGGGGAGTGTCCCACATCTGGGGGAGTGTCCCACACCTGGGGGAGTGTCCCATACCTGGGGGAGGTGTCCCACACCTGGGGGAGTGTCCCACACCTGGGAGAGGTGTCCCCTGCCTTCAGGGTGCATTCTGTACCTGTGGGATGGATCCTGTGGGTGTATCCTGTGCCTTTGGGAGGGATCCCGTGCATGTGGGGTGTGTCCTGCACCCATGGGATGTATCCTGTACCTGTGGGATGTATCTTATACCTGTGGGAGTCACCCTGTACCTGTGGGAGGGATCCCGTGCCTATGGGGTGTATCCTGTTCCCATGGGATGTACCTGTGGGGTGCACCCTGTACCTGTGGGGTGCACCCTGTACCTGTGACAGTTACCCTGTACCTGTGGGAAGGATCTCTGTGGGGTGATCCTGTTGTGGGATGTGTCCTATGGGATGCACCCCATACCTGTGGGATGTACCCTCTACCTGTGGGAGCAATCCCATACCTGTGGGGTGTATCCTGTACCCATGGGATGTACCTGTGGGGTGCACCCTGTACCTGTGGGATGTATCCTGTACCTGTGGGAGGGATCTCTGTGGGGTGATCCAGTTGTGGGATGTGCCCTGTGGGAGTCACCCTGTACCTGTGGGAGGGATCCCATACCCGTGGGGTGCACCCTGTACCTGTAAGAGTTACCCTGTACCTGTGGGAAGGATCTCTGTGGGGTGATCCAGCTGTGGGATCACCTGTGGGGTGCACCCTGTCCCCCTGGGGTGCACCCTGTCCCTGCGGGGGGCTCCCACGCCCCACCTGCCCCACGGTGCCATCTCTCCGTGCCTCCATGCAGACGAGAACGAGTGCTCCAGCCCCTCGGCCTGCGGCTCCGCCTCCTGCTACAACACCCTGGGCAGCTTCAAGTGCGTCTGTCCCTCGGGCTTCGACTTCGACCAGGCCTTCGGGGGCTGCCAGGACGTGGACGAGTGCTCGGCCGGGGGCAGCCCCTGCAGCTACGGCTGCTCCAACACGGACGGGGGGTACCTGTGCGGCTGCCCCGGCGGCTACTTCCGAGCAGGGCAGGGGTAAGGAGCGGCCAGAGGGGCCGGGAATTCCAGGGGAGGGTGTGGGACAGGCGGTCCTCAGCTTCTCCTGGCCCGTCCCAAGATCCCTGTGCTGCTGTCGTGTCATCTCTCCTGGCACAAAAGAAAGGATGCTCCACGCGTTGAGATGTCCAAGGAAAAAAAAAAAAAAAAAAAAAAAAAAAAAAAAAAAAAAAAAAAAAGAGGCAGTTTATTTACAGACCTCAACATTTATAGAATTCCAGCAGTGACTGTGGGTTGGAGGGAGAAAATCTTCCTCTCCAGACCTCAACATTTATAGAATTCCAGCAGTGACTGTGGGTTGGAAGGAGAAAATCTTCCTCTCCAACCACACTGGGCAGCCCAGCAGTCCATCAGCAGCCTGCTCCTTGTGAGGAGAATGTAAATATTCTTACACACTGAGATGTTTAAGGCAGAAAAGGGGCAGTTTATTTACAAATTTTAACGTTTAGAGCTGAGATGTCCAAGGCAGAAAAAAGGCAGTTTATTTACAAATTTTAACATTTAGAGCTGAGATGTGTAAGGCAGAAAAGGGGGTTCTGGAGGGGAAAACCCCATTCCCCAGAGGAACACCACAGTGACGTTCCCGCTGGATCCAGGGGTCTGAGCTGCCTCTCTCTGCTCCTCTGCCACCAGCCACTGCATTTCTGGCCTGGGATTTGGGAAGGGTCCCTACCTGCCCGCGCCCCAGGAGGAGGATGAGGACAACCTGCTGTCCCCCGAGACCTGCTACGAGTGCAAGATCAACGGGTACCCCAAGAGGGGCCGGCAGCGGCGCAGCGTCAACGGCACCGAGGGGCACCAGGTGAGAAAGCCAGGGCGTCCTGGAGGGGCTGGAGCAGGGCAGGAGCTGGATCCCTTCAGGAGCAGAGGCCTGGAGTGGATCCCATTCCCTGGAGTGGATCCCATTCCCTGGAGTGGATCCCATTCCCTGGAGTGGATCCCATTCCCTGGTGTGGATCCCATTCCCTGGAGTGGATCCCATTCCCTGGTGTGGAGTGGATCCCATTCCCTGGAGTGGAGTGGATCCCGATCCCTGGAGAGGATCCCGTTCCTGGAGTGGATCCTGTTCCCTGGAGAGGATCCCATTCCCTGGAGTGGATCCCCTGGAGTGGATCCCGTTCCCTCAGTCCAGGCAGAGCCAGCAGCTCGTCCGTGTCTGCCCGGGTTTAGTGTCCCCAAACCCTTCTGGTGACACCAAGGAACAAAGGCCGAGTTTCCCAGGCTGAGTAAAATAATAAAGGTTGAAATCCCTTGGAATTCTCCAAGGCCGGGCTGGACAGGGCTCGGAGCAACCTGGGATGGTGGGAGGTGTCCCAAGGGTCTGGAGCAGGGCTGTTTTTAGGGCCCCTTTCAACCCCAAATGATTCCATGGTGCCGTTCCTCTCAGAGGGAGTTCTGGCCTCTGTCCAAAACTCTCCGGGAATTTCAGAGCCCTGGGCAGGAGAGGTCCTTTCAGGGCTTGGAAGGAAACACAGGGCACACGGAGAGGGTGGCACCAGCAATGCTGACACCCCCCCCTAAAGGAAGGGAAAAGGAGAATGATCCTGAAGTTACCGATCCTCCCTGGGGGTGTCTGCTGGGAGCTCAGTGCCAGAGGCACAACCAGGAGGACACCAAGAAACCCAAAGCCGTCAATTCTGGGGCTGAATTTCCCTAAACCAAACCCCACCTTCCCCCCCGTTGCCCCTGTTCCTTCCCTGCCCTCCCTGACCCCTCTCCCGCTCTGTGGGGCAGGAGGAGCACGCTGCTGCTCCTTCCCTGCCCTCCCTGACCCCTCTCCCTCCCTGGGGCAGGAGGAGCACACTGCTGCTCCTTCCCTGCCCTCCCTGACCCCTCTCCTGCTCCGTGGGCAGGAGGAGCACGCTGCTGCTCCTTCCTGCCCTCCCTGACCCCTCTCCTGCTCCGTGGGGCAGGAGGAGCACGCTGCTGCTCCTTCCCTGCCCTCCCTGACCCCCATCCTGCTCTGTGGGGCAGGAGGAGCACACTGCTGCTCCTTCCCTGCCCTCCCTGACCCCTCTCCTGCTCCGTGGGGCAGGAGGAGCACGCTGCTGCTCCTTCCCTGCCCTCCCTGACCCCCATCCTGCTCTGTGGGGCAGGAGGAGCACACTGCTGCTCCTTCCCTGCCCTCCCTGACCCCTCTCCTGCTCTGTGGGGCAGGAGGAGCACGCTGCTGCTCCTTCCCTGCCCTCCCTGACCCCCATCCTGCTCCGTGGGCAGGAGGAGCACACTGCTGCTCCTTCCCTGCCCTCCCTGACCCCTCTCCTGCTCCGTGGGGCAGGAGGAGCACGCTGCTGCTCCTTCCCTGCCCTCCCTGACCCCTCTCCCTCTCCCCGGGACAGGAGGAACACGCTGCTGCTCCTTCCCTGCCCTCCCTGACCCCCATCCTGCTCTGTGGGGCAGGAGGAGCACGCTGCTGCTCCTTCCCTGCCCTCCCTGACCCCTCTCCCTCCCCGGGGCAGGAGGAGCACGCTGCTGCTCCTTCCCTGCCCTCCCTGACCCCTCTCCCTCTCCGGGGCAGGAGGAACACGCCGTGAACTTGGCCAGCATGGACGTGGAGGCGCCGCTGTCCATGGCGCTGAACCTGTCGGAGCTGGCGCGCCGGGAGCACATCCTGGAGCTGCTGCCGGCGCTGGAGCCGCTGGAGAACCGCGTGCGCTACGCCATCGCCCAGGGCAACGAGGAGGGGCTGTTCCGCATCCACCACAAGGAGGGGCTCAGCTTCCTCCACCTGGGCCGAAAGAAAATCCCGCCGGGCACCTACCTGCTGGAGATCGTCAGCGTGGCCCTGCCCCGCCGGCGGGAACTGCACAAACTCGAGGCCGACAACCACCTCGACTACTTGGCGGGGGAGCTGGGCCAGGCGCTGAGGATGAAGCTGCAGCTCCAGCTCTACTAAAGCCACCAGAGATCCCAGCCCCCCCTCCTCCACCAGTCCCACCCGACAGCGCAGCCCTGCTCCTCGCCACCCAGCCCGGGAACAACGGGAACAACAACGGGAACAACAACAACGGGCTCCTCTCCTGCCAGCGCCGGGACAGGCACGGGAAAGGTCCTGATGGGATCAGCCACCATGGGGACAACCATGGGACGTGTTCCTCTGGGATCAGCCATCACAGGGACAGCCATGGGACGTGTCCCAGCCTTGGGAAATGTCCCAGCCTTGGGAAACGTCCTGATGGGATCAGCCACCGCCAGGACAGCCTTGGGACATGTTCCTCTGGGATCAGCCACCACAGGGACAGCCATGGGAAGTGTCCCAGCCATGGGAAAGGTCCTGATGGGATCAGCCACCATGGGGACAGCCATGGGACATGTTCCTCTGGGATCAGCCATCACAGGGACAACCATGGGAAGTGTCCCAGCCTTGGGAAACGTCCTGATGGGATCAGCCACCACGGGGACAGCCATGGGAAGTGTCCCAGCTGTGGGAATTGTCCCTCTGAGTTCAGCACCTGCTGGGACATCCATGGGACGTGTTCCTCTGGGATCAGCCACCACGGGAACAACCATGGGAAACATCCTGATGGGATCAGCCACTGCCAGGACAGCCATGGGAAGTGTCCCAGCCATGGGAATTGTCCCAGCCTTGGGAATTGTCCCTCTGGGATCAGCAGCTGCTGGGACATCCATGGGACGTGTCCCTCTGGGATCAGCCCCCTCTGGGGATGCTCTGCTCCCGGGGGTGCCTGAGCCGAGCCCAAAAGGACCGAGCCCAAGCCAGAGCTCACAGAGCTCCTGAAAGCCAAAGATTCCAAGCTCCTGAGCAGGGGCTCCCCTCCCTCAGCTCCTGCCTGTCCCCCTTCCCCAGGACACTCCAAGTTCTCCATCCCAGGAGAGGCTGGGGGCAGCTCTGGGAGGAGCTGTGGCTCCGGGCGGTGTCCATGCATTTCCCGACAGCTCCTGCTGCTGCTGCTGCTCCGCTCCTGCGCCGGGCTGGTGCTGCAGGAACCACCCCACCCTGGCCTGCTTCAGCTCTGCATCCCTGTCCTCTCCATGGCACCTGGGCCTTTTGGGGCTCCTCTGAGCCTTCGGGGAGTCCTCTGCTCTTTTTGGGTAGTCCTCTGGTCCTTTTGGGGCTCCTCTGAGCCTTCAGGGAGTTCTCTGATCATTTTTGGGAGTCCTCTGCTCCTTTTGGGGCATCCTCTGATCTTTTTGGGTAGTCCTCTGCTCCTTTTGGGGCATCCTCTGATCTTTTTGGGGAGTCTTCTACTCGTTTTGGGGCTCCTCTGCCAAGCAGAAACGGCCGCCCCTGAGCACAGGGACAGTTCAGGCTCTCCCATCCCATCCCATCCCAGAGCCGTGGGCAGGAGGGGAGCCAGGGGCACCCAGGGTTTCCTTTTGGAGCAGAATCCTCGGCTTGGGGTCACCCTGTGCTCACCCCCCCCTGGCCAGGAGCACCCCAGGGTCCCTCAGCCGGGTGCCCCCCGGGTGCCAGCCCCGTTCTGTGGTTCCTGCGGAGCGGAGGCGCTGCAGGAGCATTGGAAAATCGGGATGAGGGGATGGAGGGCCCCGTGCTGCCCCACAGCTGCCCCACAGCCCCTCGGCCCGGGTGGGCTGCCCCTCCTCCCGCTCCCGGCTGATCCCTGCAAGGCCATTCCCGGGTTTTTGTTGTGTTTTTTTTTTTGTTAATTTTTTGCATGAATCCTTCGCAGTTCTCCACCAACCCCGTGCTCATTCCCGGGATAAAAGGTGCTGATTCCCAGGATAAAAGGTGCTGATTAATTCCCGGGATAAAAGGTGCTGATTCCCGGGATAAAAATTTCTGATTCCCGGCATAAAAGGTGCTGGTTCCCGGGATAATTCCCGGGATAAAAGGTGCTCATTCCCAGGATAAAAGGAGCTCATTCCCGGAATAAAAGGTGCTCATTCCCAGGATAAAAATTTCTGATTCCTGGGATAAAAGGTGCTCATTCCCAGGATAAAAGGTGCTGATTCCCGGGATAATTCCCGGGATAAATGTGCTGATTCCCGGGATAAAAGGAGCTCATTCCCGGGATAAAAGGTGCTCATTCCCACGGATCTGCCTCATCCCGAGGTGCCCGCAGCTCCTGGGAGCTGGTGCTGGTTCCTGGCCGGCGTTCTGCACTGTGTCCATCCACCCTCCCGTATTTATGGCAAACCACCAAAGCAAAGCTGCCTCGGTGCTGTCAGGAGTGCATTTTCATTTATTTTGTTTTTCGGAGGGGTGGGGGATGTGTGTGTTTACTGTATCGGGGCTCCAGGCAAACTTGAAAACTCTTCAAAGCAGCTCCAGACTCTGGATTTTACAAGAGTCCCAGAGCTTGTGACAGGATGGGTGGCCTGATGTTTGGGATTGGGGTTTTTTTGTTTGTTTGTTTCCTTTTTTTTTTTTTTTTTTTTGGTTTGGTTTTTTTATTAATATTATTTTTGGTTTGGTTTGTTTTTTGTATTTTGGAGGTTTGTTGTTTTTGGTTTTTTTTCCAACAGGTGCTTTTTTTAAAAAAAAAATAAAACCAAAATCCAAAAAGTATTATTATTAATAATAATAAATTAGCAGAGCTGGGTTTGTGTGTGTGTGTGGAGCCAAAGTCTCGAAGCTCAAGGTTTCCTCTCCTCCTCTCTGGTGTGGTGTTTTAGTTTCTTTTTTAATTTTTTTCTCCTTTTTTTTTTTTTTTTAATATATATATTGACATTTCTTGCTGGTCGTTTTTATTTTTTTGGGATGGGGGGAAGTGTTGAAACCCCAAACCTGCGCCCCTTATCCCGCACAGAGAGGTGGCTCTTGGTGAAATCCCTTTTTTTTTCCTTTTTTTTTCCTTTTTTTTTTTTTTTTTTTTTTTTTTTTTTTTTTTTTTTTTTTTTTGTATCAGAAGCAACGGCGACAATAAAATTATTTTGGGTTAAGCGGGGCCGTGTCTTTGTGTGGGCAGGGCCCGTCCAGCTCCCACCTGCAGGAGACAGAACTGGGATTGTCCAGCCTGGAGGAGGCTCCGGGGAGAGCTCAGAGCCCTAAAGGGGCTCCAGGGAGAGCTCAGAGGGATTTTGGGACAAGGGATGGAGGGACAGGATGCAGGGAATGGTTCCCACTGCCAGAGAGAAGGGATGGACGGGATTTTGGGAAAAAATCCAGGGGCTGCAGCTGCCCCTGGATCCCTGGAATGTCCAAGGCCAGGGAGAGCTCAGAGCACTGAAGGGGCTCCAGGAGAGCTGGAGAGGGACTTGGGATGAGGGATGGAGGGACAGGACACAGGGAATGGCTTCCGAGAGAATTCGGGTGGGACATTGGGAAGGGATTCCTGGCCGGGCTGGAATTCCCAGAGCCCCCGGGTCCCTGGCAGTGCCCAAGGCCGGGTTGGAGCAGCCTGGGGACAGTGGGAGGTGTCCCTGCCCATGGCTGGGGTGGCACTGATGGGGTTTGAGGTTCCTTTCCAACCCGAACCGTTCCAGGATTCCTCTTTCCCATCCATCTGTGGGTGCTGCTGGAACAGCCCTGGGCACCGGGAATCTGCTGGGCAGGGAGGGCTGGAGGGACAGGACACAGGGAACGGCTGCAGACTGACCACGGGCAGGGCTGGGTGGGATTTTGGGAAGGGATTCCTGGCTGGGCTGGAATTCCCAGAGCCCCCGGATCCCTGGCAGTGCCCCAGGCCGGGCTGGACGGGGTTTGGAGCACCCGGGGACAGCGGGAGGTGGCCCTGCCCAGGGCAGCGGTGGCACCGGGTGGGTTTGGCCGGGCTCGGGCCGGTGGGTCGGTCCCGGGCGCTCCCTCCAGGCCGGTATTCCCGATTTTGGGAAGCTCGGAGCGGCTCCCGGCGCTGACGGAGCCCGGGGCCGGCAGAGGGCGGGCGGGACTGCGGCACCCGCGGGGCGGAGCGGGGACAGAACCGGGGACAGAACCGGGGACAGAACCGGGGGGGAGCGGGGACAGAACCGGGGACAGAACCGGGGACAGAACCGGGGGGGAGCGGGGACAGAACCGGGGACAGAACCGGGAGAGGGGACAGAACCGGGGCCAGAACCGGGGATAGAACCGGGGACAGAACCGGGGTCAGAACCGGGGCCAGAACCGGGGATAGAACCGGGGACAGAACCGGGGATAGAACCGGGGACAGAACCGGGAGGGAGCGGGGACAGAACCGGGAGGGAGCGGGGACAGAACCGGGGATAGAACCGGGGACAGAACCGGGTGGGAGCGGGGACAGAACCGGGAGAGGGGACAGAACCGGGGTCAGAACCGGGAGGGAGCGGGGACAGAACCGGGGTCAGAACCGGGGTCAGAACCGGGAGGGAGCGGGGACAGAACCGGGAGCGGGGACAGAACCAGGCAGGGGGAAACAGGAGCTCGGAGAGCCGGAAAATGTCGCCGGGACAGCTCCGGGCGGGAGAGGGCGATTCCTGTCGGTGCCCGTGTCCCGGTGGTCGCTCCTGCAGCGCCCGGCAGTGTCAGTGACCCCTCGCTGTCACAGGAGGGGCGGGGGCAGCCCCCCGGGTTTGGGGAGGGTCCCGCTCCCCTCCCGGGATGCCCCAAATAGCGGAGCCGGAGCCGGCTGGGGTCGGCACGGTGCGGCTTTATTTCCACGGAGGGGGCGCGGTTCTCCCCCCGCCCCGGGCTCAGATCGCTCCCCACGAACCCCCCCGCAGCCCCCCACGGCCTTCGGGAGCCCTGCGGCCACCGGCAGCTCCCCTGCTGGCCCTCGGCCACCTCCAGAGCCCGCGGGGAGCCAGGGGAGGGCCGGGCACGCCCGGGCACTGGGATCCCACCCAGCAGGGACTGGGCAGACTGGGATCCCACCCAGCAGGGACTGGTCAAACTGGGATCCCACCTAGCTCGGACTGGTCATACTGGGATCCCACCCCAGCAGGGACTGGTCACTCTGGGATCCCACCTAGCTCGGACTGGTCATACTGGGATCCCACCCAGCAGGGACTGGGCACACTGGGATCCCACCCCAGCAGGGACTGGGCATACTGGGATCCCACCCCAGCAGGGACTGGTCACTCTGGGGTCCCGCCCAGCAGGGACTGGTCATACTGGGATCCCACCCAGCTTGGACTGGGCATACTGGGATCCCACCTAGCTCGGACTGGTCACTCTGGGATCCCACCCAGCTCGGACTGGTCATACTGGGATCCCACCCAGCTCGGCCTGGCCGCACTGGGAGCTGCCCGAGGAGCCTCTCCCGAGGGTTCTGTGCCACCCCGGATGTCCCCTGGTGTCCCCGGGCGGGCGGGGCTGGCTCAGCCCGGCGTGGCTCAGGGACAGGGGGTCCCTGGAGGCCAAGGGGGGGCTGCACACCGGGGGGGTCTCCACCCTCCTCTCCCTTTTTGGGGGGACTGGAAGGAAGCCAGCACTCGGGTCTGGTGCCGAGAAACCCCGGACGGACAGAGCTCAGCTACAGGACACACACACACACACACACACACACGCACTGGGGACCACGGGCAGCGCTCGGGGGGCGGCAGGAGGGGCCGGGGAGGGGTCCAAGCTCGGGTCTGGCACCGGGCAGAGCCCAGCCCAGGGGCCCCGCGGGCCAGGGCAGGTCCCGCCATGCCCCGTCCCGGCCCCTCCGCAGCGCCCGGGGTTGGGGTGGGGGGGCACGAGGGGCAGCGGAGCCCCAGCCCTGCCCGACCCCCCCGCCCCCTCCACCGTCCTGCCGAGAGAACTGAGAATTTGCTTAGAAAAGAGAGAAACCTCCTAGAAAACCTCCCCTCGGGGCCAAAGCATCGCCCCCGCCCGCCCGGAGCATCCCTGCGGGGCCGGGGACGGGACGGGCCGGGACAGGGGGCTCGGAGCCGGGCGGGGGCCACCCCCGGAGCTCGGGCTGGCCCCTCACACCAGCGCGTAGTCGAACTGGCCCCTCTCCAAGCCCTCCTTGTGGTCCGTCCAGGAGGAGGCGGGCATGCGGCTGTAGGGGTCCAGCAGGATGCGGAAGCAGCGCACCATCAGCATCACCAGGAACACCAGGAGGAAGATGACGAAGGCGAAGACGGTTTTCTGCTCGGCGTCCATGCCCGCGGCGCCGGCCGGGTGCTCCACCAGGGACGGGGAGAGCAGTTCATAATCCATGGTGGACGCATCATTCATGGCAGAGGCCGGGGGGCTCCTCCAGGGCAGGGGCAGCCAACTTCAGCCTCCCGCTGCGCCCTGGCGCACGGAACAGCTCCTATTCCATGGCCGAGCCCTCGGGAGAGGCTCCTGGCCCGGCCCGGAGCTCCTGGAGGGAAAAGCGGAGAGGGTGAGGGAGCAGGAGTTGGATACGGGCACGGAGGAGATGGGGAGGGAGGGGAAAATTGGCCACGGGGAGAGCAGAGATGGTGAGGGAGAAGGAAATTGGGTGTGGGGGAAGCAGGGATGGTGAGGGAGGAGAATTGGAGGTGGGGGAAGCAGGGATGGTGAGGGAGGAGGAATTGGAGGTGAAAAAACAGATGGTGAAGGAGAAGGAATTGGGGGATGTGGGCAAAGCAGAGAGGCCTGGGGAGGAGGAAGCGGCCGCGGGACGCAGCAACAGGCACGGGGGAGGTTCAGGGGGAATTCTGGATTCTCGGGCAGGCTCAGGAAGGCACTGATGAGGGCATGGAGGGCAGCTCCAGGCACTGCTGCACAGGCTGCTCCTCTGGCCAAAAACCCCCAGCAATCCCTGGAGGTGCCCGGGCCGGTGCTGAGGGACCCTTGGGAACCCCAAATCCCAGGTAATCCCCCCCAAAAAGGAGCTGTGGGGGCAGAGGGGCGGGAGCTGGATGGACAGGAGGACAAGGGGAGGCTCATTCCTGCCGGGGACCCGTGTCCAGCTGCCGGGTTTGGAGCCGATTCCCGACGGAACCCACCTGGAGCAGGGCCAGGCTGTGCCCACACAGCCCCGTCAGCGAGGGAGCCTGGCCGGGGTCCGGCTGTGCAGGGCTGCGGGAGGGACGGAGAGAGCAGGGACGGCGTTAGAGGGGCTGTGGAGGCTGCGGGGGGCACAGCAGCACAGCCCGGGACAGCCCTGCCATCCCTGGCGGCTCCGGGGAGAGCACCCGGGGGAAATCCACAGGAATATCCCTGGGATAGCCACAGGAATGTCCCTGGAATATCCACAGGAATATCCCTGGAATATCCACACCAATGTCCCTGGAATGTCCACAGGAATATCCCTGGGATATCCACATCAATATCCCCGAAATTTCCACATCGATGTCCCTGGAATATCCACATCAATGTCCCTGGAATATCCACAGAAATATCCCTGGAATGTCCACAGGGATATTCCTGGAATATCCACGGGGATATCCCTGGGATATCCACACCAATATCCCTGGAATATCCACACCAATATCCCTGGAATGTCCACAGGAATATCCCTGGAATATCCACAGAAATATCCCTGGAATATCCACAGGAATATCCCTGGAATATCCACAGGAATATCCCTGGAATATCCACACCAATATCCCTGGAACATCCACACCAACATTCCTGGGAGAAGATCCATGACAACCTCCCTGGGAAAACATCCACGTCATCCTCCCTGGGAGAACATCGACACCGCCCCCTCAGGAGAGCATCCACACCAGCCCCATCCTCCCTGGAACATCCACACCAGCCCCATCCTCCCTGGAACATCCACACCAGCCCCGTCCTCCCTGGAACATCCACCCAAATATCCCCTGGCAGCAGCCCGGAGCCTGAATTCAGGCTCCAGAAAATCCAGGATCCAGGGAAAAAAAAAAAATAAGAAAAAAAAAATATCCCTGGGAGAGCTCAGGAGCATCCCCTGCCCTCCCTGACAGCAACATCCAATATCCAATATCCAATACCCAATATTCAATATCCAATATTCAATATCCAATATCCAATAATATCCAATATCCAATATCCAATACCCAATATTCAATATCCAATATCCAATATTCATATTCAATATCCAGTATCCAATATCAATATCCAATACCCAATAACAAATATCCAATATTCAATATTCAATATTCAATACCCAATATCCAATACCCAATACCCAATATCCAATATCAAATATCAAATACCCAATATCCAATATCCAATACCCAATACCCAATATCCAATATTCAATATTCAATATTCAATACCCAATATCCAATACCCAATACCCAATATCCAATATCAAATATCAAATACCCAATATCAATATTCAATACCCAATATCCAATACCAAATACCCAATACCCAATATCCAATATCCAATATCCAATATCCAATATCCAATATCCAATATCCAATATCCAATACCCAATATCCAATATCCAATACCCAATACCCAATATCCAATATTCAATATTCAATATTCAATACCCAATATCCAATACCCAATACCCAATATCCAATATCAATATCCAATATCAATATCCATATCCAATATCCAATATCAGTATGAATATCCAATATCCAATATCCAATATCCAATATCCAATATCCAATATCCAATAATATCCAATACCCAATATTCAATATCAAATATCCAATATTCAATATCCAATATCTAATATTCAATAATCAATATCCAATAATATCCAATATCCAACATCCAATACCGAATACCCAATACCCAATATCCAATATCCAATATCGAACATTCAATGGAATTGGATGGGTTTGGGTGGATTTGGATGGGATTGGGTGGAATTGGGTGGAATTGGGTTGAACTGGAGCAGCTTCCAGGCCCTTCCAGCCCACCCCACTCCACGACTCCGCTCTGAATTTCTAGGAACTGGGAGCAGAGCCCCATCCCCGCGCTCAGGCCCCTCGGAGGAGGCTGCTGTTATTTCAGGAGCGGCTGATGGGAGTTTTATTAAGATTTTCATTCCTGTTCCCTTAGTAACTCGCAAGACACGAGCGAGGAAATTGCTTAATAGGGCCGGAGCTCACAAAGGAACAGGAGCACTGTCAACAATTCCGGGAGGTTTTTTTTTTTCTGGGAACGAGGCAGGGAATTAAATGTTAATTTGGGAATGAGATGCTGATTTAGAACAAAGGAGGGAGGCAGCACGGAGCCAGGCAGGATCCTGGTGGGATGGAGGGCAGGGCCCGGGTTTGGGGTGGAAGGAGCTCAAAGCTCATCCAGAGCCGACCCCCAAACCTTCCTGGCCTCGGGCACCCACGGGGATGGGGCAGCTCCTCTGGGAATTCCTAAAAAAAAAATCCTAAATCCTAAAAAAATCTCTAATTCTTAAAAAATTCCTAAAAAAATCTAAAAAAAAATTCCTAGTTCTTAAAAAATCTTAAAAAAAAATTCCTAATTCCTAAAAAATCCTAAAAAAAACACTAATTCCTAAAAAAAACCCTAAATCCTAAAAAATCTCTAATTCTTAAAAAAAATCCTAAAAAATTCCAAATTCTTAAAAAAATCCTAAAAAAAACCCCTAATTCTTAAAAAATCCTACAAAATTTATAATTCCTAAAAAATCCCTAAAAAATCCTAAAAATTTTCTAATTCCTAAAAAATCCTAAAAAAAAATCTTAATTCCTAAAAAATCCTAAAAAAACCCCTAATTCCTAAAAAATTCCTAAAATTTTCCTAATTCCTAAAAAATCTCTCCCTCATTTCCACCCTGAATCCCTTCTCCCTTAAAACCATCACCCCACCCTCGTCTCACCCATAAAAAAAAAAACATTGGAAAAATCTCCCTGGAGGGTTTTTTTTTTTTTGTGATTTTTTGGTGCCTGAACTCCTCAAAGGTGGGGAAAGGGTGGTGGGGGTCCCTCCCTCCTTCCCTTCACCTCCACAGGAGAGGGTCCTGGTGTCCCCGCCGTGTCCCCGCCGTGTCCCCGCCGTGTCCCGCAGCTCCCTGCCCCTCTGGCCGCCCTGCCGCTCCCTCCCGGAGCTCCCGGGATCTCTGCTTTGCCTTTTTCAGTCAATGCCGCCGCTGGGACGGGGCCTGGCTGCCCCTGGAGCACATCCAGGGAATCCTCAGCTTCCAACGGGATCACGGAGCTGCCCCGGGTCCCCGGGGGGGTTTGTGGCCCAAAGGAGCTCCTGGAGAGCCCAGGGCGGGTTTGTGGGAGCAGGCAGGGCTGGGACAATCCTGCTTTTCCTCTCTCCCCAGAGCTGTTATCCCTGGGAATCTGCTCCTGCCTGTGCCCCCCCAGTTCAGGGCTGCCCCCAGGGCTTCTCCTCTGCCCTGCCCCAGCAGGAATCCGAGGGATCAAATCCACTGGGACCCACTGGGACCCGCTGGAACCCACTCGGACCCGCTGGAATCCACTGGAACCCACTGGGATCCACCTCCCCTGCCCAGCTTTCCCCTCATTCCCTGCCAGGGACAGACCCTTTCTCCCCGCCGGCCTTCCCAGGGGGATGCTGAGCCCCCTCCACCTCCAGCCTGGCTGTTCCCGAGCCTCCAAGGGATCCATCCCGCCCCGGAGAGCCGGGCCCGGGCAGTGCCAGCCCTTCCCGAGGATCCAGCAGCGTCCAGGGGCTCCCTGCCAGCCCCAGGAAGGATCCTGCTCTGGCTCTGGGCAGCGCCCAAGGAGGATCCTGAGCCTGGTCAGGGTTCCTGGGGTGTCTGGTGTCCCCCTGACGTTCCCAACCCCGCTCCCAGGGTCTCCTCCAGCTCGGGGCAGGTTCCCGTGGATAACGGGAAGGGCTCCGCCGCCTCTCCCAGGCCGTGGAGGTGCCGTGGGTGGCGTTCCCGGGCTGGAATCCTGCCTGGATCCCGCAGTCTGCGGGAGATGGGCCCGGGATCCGGGGAGATCCCAGCCCCTCGGGGTGCCCGGGGTGTCCCATCCCCTTCGGGAGGGAAAAGCTCAGCGCCAGCCCCAGCCGAGCAGGGATGGATTCCCCCAAATCCCAGGCTCGGAGCCCCCTGATCCTGGCAGCGACCCCTCTCCCAAAGCCATCCCACCCCCGGGAAAGGCTCTTCCCACCCCAAATCCCCCCAGCCTGGAACATCTCCCGGCTCCCAGCCCCCGAGCCCACCCTGCAGCGCGGGGCCGGGGGTCCCTGGCGGGGCAGCCCCGCTCCCGGGGCCGGCTCTGCCCCCTCGGGGTGCGGTACCTGCCTGCCCCGGGCTCCCGGCTCCATCCCCGGCCGCCCCGGAGCGCCGGGGGAAGCGGCGGCCGCCGGCTGCTGCCGCGGGAGCGGGTTCCTATGGCGATGCGGAATCGATCGGAATGGAAAGGTGGAGCGCAGCAATCGGAGAAGTTTCCTGAGGCGCCTGCCTGGGAGAGGCAGACCGTGGGAGGGCTGGGGGCTGGGGGCTGAGCTGCGCCCCCCGGGCCCTGCTCCTCATCCCTGTGCTCCCAAAAACCTCCCCTCTGATCACCCTGGGGAGTTCCTGCATCCCAAAAACCTCCCCTCTGATCCCTGGGGAGCTCCTGCAGCCCAAAAACCTCCCCTCTGATCACCCTGGGGAGCTCCTGCACCCCCAAAAACCTCCCCTCTTGTCCCTGGGGATCCCCTGCACCCCCAAAAACCTCCCCTCTGATCCCTGGGGAGTTCCTGGATCCCAAAAACCTCTCTGCTGATCCCTGGGGAGTTCCTACATCCTGAAAACCTCCCCTCTGATCCCTGGGGAGCTCCTGCACCCCAAAACCTCGCCTCTGATCACCCTGGGGAGCTCCTGCACCCCGAAAATCTCCCCTCTGATCCTTGGGGAGCTCCTGGATCCCAAAACCCTCCCCTCTGATCCCTGGGGAGCTCCTGCAGCCCTGTCCCCCCGAGATCCAGGACTGTCCCTGGCATGTCCCTGCCCATCCAGGGATGCTCCAGGATTCCAGGTTTCTGGGAGGTGCCCAGGGGGAGTTTTCCACACCCCAGCAGTGCAGGGAACGCTCGGTGCCCAGGGCACAGGGCAGGCTCAGCAGGGGCAAATTAAAATCCCTTTGCTCGTCCTCAGGCCCTGGCAGGGCTGGGAGGGAATGGATGAACAATTCCTGAAGGTCTCCTTCCCACCTGCTCCTGGGAGAGCCACGGGAGCCTGGTGTGGCTGCCCTGGCTGTTCCTGCAGTTCCTCTGGGGAAATCCAGCCCCACATCCCAAATGGGGCCGGGGGTCCCTCAGTGCCTCCCCCTCCATCCCTCAATCAATCATCCATCATCCATCACCCATCAATCAATCCTCCATCCATCCATGGATCCATCCTCCACCCATCCACCCATCCATCCATCCATCCATTGTCCATCCATCCATCCCTCCCTCCCTCCATCCATCCATCCATCCATTGTCCATCCATCCATTGTCCATCCATCCATCCATTGTCCATCCATCCATCCATCCATCCATTGTCCATCCATCCATCCATCCATCCATCCCTCATCCATCCATCCATCCTCCATCCATCCATGGATCCATCCTCCACCCATCCATCCATGTCCATCCCTCCACCCATCCATCCATTGTCCATCCATCCATCCATCCATCCCTGTCCATCCCTCCATCCATCCATCCATTGTCCATCCATCCATCCATCCATCCATCCATCCATCCATCCCTGTGCCCTCCCTCCATCCCTGCAGCCCCTGGATCCCTGGCAGTGTCCCGGGTTTGGAGCACCCTGGGGCAGTGGCAGCTGTCCCTGCCCATGGGGTGGGACTGGATGGGATTTAAGGTCCCTTCCAACCCAACCCCAACCCATTCTGGAATCCTTTCATTTAATTCGGGTTTAATTCCCAGACTTTTGTCTCAAAATCCCTCATCCTCTCCCGAAGCCCCTGCTAAGGAGCCCCTGCCTGTGGGAATCGCTGTGTGGAGCTTCCCTCCCTGCCCTCTCCCCTTGGGAGCTCTCAGATTTCCTTGTGCTGAGGAGTTTTTCCTCTTACGGCGCAAAAAGCCGGGTGGTGCTCAGGGGAGCTGGAGACAGAGGTGCCCTGAGGCACAGGGACCGTTCTGGAACTCAGGGATATCAATCCCACCTCAGAGATATCAATCCCAGCCCAGGAATGTCAATCCCAGCCCAGGAATGTCAATCCCAGCTCAGAGATATCAATCCCAGCCCAGGAATACCAATCCCCGCCCAGGGATATCAATCCCAGCTCAGAGATATCAATCCCAGCCCAGGAATGTCAATCCCAGCTCAGAGATATCAATCCCAGCCCAGGAATGTCAATCCCAGCCCAGGAATATCAATCCCAGCTCAGGTATATCAATCCCAGCCCAGGAATGTCAATCCCAGCCCAGGAATGCCAATCCAGCTCAGGAATGTCAATCCCAGCCCAGGAATATCAATCCCAGCTCAGGAATATCAATCCCAGCTCAGGAATGTCAATCCCAGCTCAGGAATATCAATCCCAGCTCAGGAATGTCAATCCCAACTCAGGAATAGCAATCCCAGCTCAGGAATGTCAATCCCAGCCCAGGAATATCAATCCCAGCCCAGGAATGTCAATCCCAGCCCAGGAATATCAATCCCAGCTCAGGAATATCAATGCCAGCTCAGGAATGTCAATCCCAGCCCAGGAATGTCAATCCAGCTGAGGAATACCAATCCCAGCTCAGAAATGTCAATCCCAGCCCAGGGATATCAATCCCAGCTCAGGAATGTCAATCCCAGCCCAGGAATATCAATCCCAGCCCAGGAATGTCAATCCCAGCCCAGGAATATCAATCCCAGCTCAGGAATGTCAATCCCAGCTCAGGAATGTCAATCCCAGCCCAGGAATATCAATCCCAGCTCAGGAATGTCAATCCCAGCTCAGGAATGTCAATCCCAGCCCAGGAATATCAATCCCAGCTCAGGAATGTCAATCCCAGCTCAGGAATGTCAATCCCAGCCCAGGAATATCAATCCCAGCCCAGGAATGTCAATCCCAGCCCAGGAATATCAATCCCAGCTCAGGAATGTCAATCCCAGCTCAGGAATGTCAATCCCAGCTCAGGGATATCAATCCCAGCTCAGGAATGTCAATCCCAGCTCAGGAATGTCAATCCCAGCTCAGGGATATCAATCCCAGCCCAGGAATGTCAATCCCAGCTCAGGAATGTCAATCCCAGCTCAGGAATGTCAATCCCAGCTCAGGGATATCAATCCCAGCTCAGGAATGTCAATCCCAGCTCAGGGATATCAATCCCAGCCCAGGAATGTCAATCCCAGCCCAGGAATATCAATCCCAGCTCAGGAATGTCAATCCCAGCTCAGGAATATCAATCCCAGCTCAGGAATGTCAATCCCCGCCCAGGGATATCAATCCCAGCTCAGGAATGTCAATCCCAGCCCAGGAATGTCAATCCCAGCCCAGGAATGTCAATCCCAGCCCAGGAATGTCAATCCCAGCCCAGGAATACCAATCCCAGCCCAGGAATGTCAATCCCAGCCCTGCCTGAGCAGGGATTTGGAGCTGCAGGGGGATCCGAGGTTTGGGGGATGCTGAAGGAATTCCAGGTGGAAAAGGCAGCTGGTTCCTGCTGGATGATGAAATGAGGTTCAGCATCGTCCCCGCTGCACTTTGGGGAGAGGAAAACCCCGAGTGCTCCTCTAACCAGAGCTCCTTTCCCTACAAAAGTCCGTAAATCCCCGGCGGGATCTGAGCCCTCTTTTAGTGCTGACAAAGGGATCTGGGAGAGCCCGCAGTGCCTGCTCTGGGTACAGCCCTGTGGCACCGAGTGACTGTTCCTGCTTTGGAGGACAATCCCACACTTGGCTGCTCCAGTTCCAGGCAAAAAAAAAAAAAAAAAAAAAAAAAAAAAAAAAAAAAAAAAAAAAAATTAAAAATAAAAAACATTGCCCGTGGCAATGGGGAAAAAAAAAAAAAAAGAAACCATTTGTGGTTCCTGCGGGTTCCAGCCGTGCAAGGTTGGATTTTGCTGCTGATGGAAATGAAAGGAAAATCACCTTGGGACTGAATGGGAGCCAGGGCAGCTGCAGGAGGAGAAATTGCTCCATGGGAGGGTGGGCAGGCCCTGGGACAGGCTGGATCCCCATGGGGATGTGGAATTTGGGGACAGGAGTGGCCTTGGCGGTGCTGGGAATGGTTGGGCTGGATGCTCTGGGAGGTTTCATCCAACCCTGATAATTCCAGGATTGTTCTGGGTGACTCCAGAAGCCCTGGAGGGGCAGGGACAGCTCCCAGCCCCTGTCCTGGCAGCACTGGGGGGGAGCCAATGCCCCTTCCAGAGGGCTGAGGCCACATTTCCCCCTGTGCCTGGTGACACTGAGGGAAGGGAGTGTCCTGTCCCTGTCCCTGTGCCCCTGTCCCTGTCCTTGTCCCTGTCCTGTCTGTCCTGTCTTGTCCCTGTCCCTGTCCCTGCCCCTGCCCCCTGTCCCTGTCCCTGTCCCTGTCCCTGTCCCTGTCCCTGTCCTGTCCTCTGTCCTGTCTTGTCCCTGTCCCTGTCCCTGTCCCTGTCCCGTCCCTGTCCCTGTCCCTGTCCCTGTCCCTGTCCTGTCTTGTCCCTGTCCTGTCCCTGTCCCTGTCCCTGTCCCTGTCCCTGTCCCTGTCCCTGTGTCCCTGTCCCTGTCCTTGTCCCTGTCCTGTCTGTCCTGTCTTGTCCCTGTCCCTGTCCCTGTCCCTGTCCCTGTCCCTGTCCCTGTCCCGTCCCTGTCCCTGTCCCTGTCCCTGTCCCTGTGTCCCTGTCCTTGTCCCTGTCCTGTCCTGTCCTGTCCTTTCCAGGCTCCCCTGCTCAAGCAGAGAATTCCAGACAATTCCAGCTGGCTGCCCCAGCCCAGCCCAGCCCTGCCGAGCTCTCCCGGCCAGGTGAGGGATGTGTCACACCTGAGCTGTTCCCTGACTCCTGCGGGGGCTGGGAGCTCTCCCTGCACAGATTCCCGGCCCCTGCAGCTCCCCTGCACCGCTGGGGAGAGGGGAGGAGGGGAATCCCGGACCTTTGGATGCTCCAGAGGGGAAAAGAGGTCCTGGAGCAGGAATTTCCAGGCTCAGGAAACCCGAATTCCCTGAGGTCTCCCCAGGCAGGAACCGGGAGCTGCAGCCGGGGGGAACCCACAGCTGAGGAAAATCGACCTCCCAACCAAATTCCTGCAGCTTTCCATCCACAATTCCTGCAGTTTTCCATCCACAATTCCTGCAGTTTTCCACCCAAAATTCCTGCAGTTTTCCCTCCAAAATTCCTGCAGTTTTCCACCCAAAATTCCTGCAGTTTTCCATCCGAAATTCCTGCAGTTTTCCACCCAAAATTCCTGCAGTTTTCCCTCCAAAATTCCTGCAGTTTTCCACCCAAAATTCCTGCAGTTTTCCATCCGAAATTCCTGCAGTTTTCCATCCGAAATTCCTGCAGTTTTCCACCCAAAATTCCTGCAGTTTTCCCTCCAAAATTCCTGCAGTTTTCCATCCACAATTCCTGCAGTTTTCCATCCAAAACTCCTGCAGTTTTCCATCCACAATTCCTGCAGTTTTCCATCTGTGACACCGACCCCAGGGCGGTGGCAGGGGGGTCAGCCCTCCCTGGCCGTGCAGGGCACAGGGAGCTCTAGGGACACCAGCAGGGTCCGGGTGCCAGCAGCCACCCCAGGACAGCTCCAGAGCCACAAACATTCCCTGATCCCTCTTTCCTTGGCACGGGAAATTCCCTGTGTCCCTGTCCCCTCCTCCTGCTCCGCTCCTGTCACCCCCAGCCCCTCTCCGAGCCCGGGGAGGAGCATCCCAGGCTCCCAACACAGGATCCCCAACCCCACCTGGATTTTTGATGCCAGCCCAGGTGCCCCAGGGCCACAAACTGAGTTGCCACTGCCAGCGGGAGGCATTAATCCGCTCCCCAGCTCCCGCGGAGAATCTCCGGATAACGAGGAGCATCCCGGGGGGGCCGGCTCCTCCTGAAGGAATTTGTCACCGCCCATAAATCGCCGGCGGATTTGTTCCTGCCAGCCCTAAAACTGCGCACGAAGTAATGGGATTTGTCCAAAGCCTTTAACAGGCTGTTCCCCTTGATTTAAAGGCTGTTGAAGTGTCTTTATTTTCTCAGCACATTATTAATTCACATTCTGGCTGCGAGGTGCCTCGGGAGCCGGAGATTTGGGAATGAGAGCGGGAAAGGGCAGCTGGAAGGGCTCGGGCAGCGAAAAAAAAGCAGCTCAGGGTAGGTAACTCCAGGCTGGGGATAAGCAAAGGTTATCCGTGCCTGGAGATCTTCACGGGGCTCCCAGGGCTCTGCACACGGAGATGGGGACGATTCCCTGTCCCCAGCTCCTGGAACTGCAGCTCCAGGGCTGGGCCAGCGCTCCCTGAGGCTCTGGGAGATGTCAGCTCCAGCCCTGGGGAGGGTTCCCAGCCTTCCCAGGGCCCTGCCCGGCCCCTGCACGGCTTCAGGGGGTTTGGGGTCCCCCGGGGGGAGGAAGGGCAGGATTCCGTCAGTGCCACAACCCTGGGGACAGCTCAGCAGGATTCCCGGCTCGGGATCCGCCCTGGGGGCCCAAAGCTGGCCAAGGCTCATCCCAGTGCCGCTCCCAGTTCATCCCAGTGCTGCTCCCAGTTCATCCCAGTGCCGCTCCCAGTTCATCCCAGTGCCGCTCCCAGTTCATCCCAGTTCATCCCAGTTCATCCCAGTTCATCCCAGTGCTGCTCCCAGTTCATCCCAGTGCCACTCCCAGTTCATCCCAGTCCTGGTTCCTGTCCCATCCCAGTGCCGCTCCCAGCCCATCCCAGTGCTGCTCCCAGTTCATCCCAGTGCTGCTCCCAGTTCATCCCAGTTCATCCCAGTGCTGCTCCCAGTTCATCCCAGTGCCACTCCCAGTTCATCCCAGTGCTGCTCCCAGTTCATCCCAGTGCCGCTCCCAGCCCATCCCAGTGCTGCTCCCCGTTCATCCCAGTGCCGCTCTCAACCCTTCCCAGTGCTGCTCCCAGTTCATCCCAGTGCCGCTCCCAGTTCATCCCAGTTCATCCCAGTGCCACTCCCAGTTCATCCCAGTGCCACTCCCAGTCCATCCCAGTGCCGCTCCCAGTTCATCCCAGTTCATCCCAGTGCCACTCCCAGTTCATCCCAGTGCCACTCCCAGTTCATCCCTGTGCTGCTCCCAGTTCATCCCAGTCCTGGTTCCTGTCCCATCCCGGTCCCCTCCCAGCCCATCCCGGTGCTCTCCCGGCCGTCGCTCGGGGCCCGGTGCCCGGCTGGGGTTGCCACGGCACCGCGGTGTCCCGGCGCTGCTCTGACCATCCCCACAAGGTCCCGGCGGTGCCGAGCCCGGCGCGGCTCCCGGCTGGGATCCCCCTGGGATCCGCCTGGGATCCGCCTGGGATCTCTGCGGGATCGCAGGGAATTTTTTCCCCTCCTGAAATCCCTGATTCCCGTTCTCCATCCCAATCGCGTCCTCTCCCCGCTGTACCCGGGAATCTGCCCCGGGGTCAGGAGCTGCCTGGTCCGGAGGCTCCGGCCCCTCCCAGGGAATCGCTCCCGGAATCCCGGAGCGGTTTGGGATGGAAGGACCTCAAACCCGCCCGGTGCCACGGGCAGGGACACCTCCCGCTGCCCCCAGGCCCCTCCAGCCTGGGCTGGGACCCTGCCGGGGACCAGGGGCACCGCAGCTCCCGGGGCTGGACACCCCTTCCCATGGAGAAATGTTCCCAGCAGCCGATTCAAACCTCCCCGGGCTGCTCCCCGGGAGCAGATCCCCATCTCCCCCCGGCTGCTCCCGTCAGGAGCTGTGGGATGTTTGTAAATACAGCCACGCTCCCTTGTCCAAACGCCCAAATCCAGCCCCCAAAAACACCTCGGGCATCCCAAACTGCCCCCAAACCCGCACATCCAAGGCCAAGTGCGGTGGGAGAGCCTGGGAAAGGTGGGACGGGGATCAAACCCGGGCGTTCCTGGTTGTGCTGCCTCGTTTTTTGTGTTAATTTGCTTTTTTTTTCCCCGGTTTTTATGAGCCTTTGTGGTAATTTTCTTATTTTTTTCCCGGTTTTTATGAGCCATTAAAACGGGACAGGGCAGCGCCCGGCTTCCCTCAGCACAAATCCAGGGATAACCCTGAATTCCCAGGATTTCAGCCTGGAAAAAACAGGGAGGGGCGTTTCTGCTGCGCGCAAACAACCCCAGAAATGCTGAGTAATTCCTGGAGCACGGGGAAGCGATCATTACTTTTAATTACCAATTAAATGACTCGGTAATTTCTCGCATTCCAGCAGCGACGGGGACCGGCAAACAATGCCAGGCAAATCGGGTCTTTAGCGTTTAATTACCGGGCTCTGCCATGAATTATTGAGCAAACGGGCAAGGACTCGGCTCCCCGAGAGCTCCGGCGCTACAATTAAAGGATTTTTAATCGTTCCTGGCTCGGAGTCGCTGATTCGGAGCCGCCCTCAACACCCAGAGCAGCGGCCGAGGCTTTGAGGGGATGGCGGAGCTGAGCTGCCCCGAAATCATCCGGGAGCGGGATGGTCAACCCCGGCTCTGCTCCGCTCACGGGATTCCGGGGTGGTTGGGGTTGGAGGGGCCGTAAATCCCACCCAGAGCCACCCCTGGGCACCTCCCGCTGTCCCAGCCGGGCCTTGGACATTCCAGGGGTGCAGGGGCAGCTGCTCGGGGAATTCCATCCCGGCCCCTTCTTTCCATCACAGGGAACAATTCCTGCCCAAAAATCCCACCCATCCCTCTCCTCCGGCAGCGGGAGCCGCTCCCCGTGTCCTGTCCCTCCATCCCTGGTGTCCCAAATCCCTCCCAGCTCTGCCCGGCTGATCTCCGGCCCCGATCCCGTTAATTCCCGGTTCAAGCAGCGCCGCTCCCCGTCCCGGCTCCCCGGGGACCCTCCCGCCGCACCCCGCTCCTCCCCGCAGCTCCCGCCGCTCCTCCCGCGGGCTGGGGCGGCTCTGGCAGAAGGACAAACCCCACACAGGGAATCGGGATGAATCTGCCCAGGTTTCCTGCTCCCGGTTCCCCTCCGGGGTCAGGGATTGCACGGGAAGCGCTTTGGGGATAAGAACATCCCCGGGTTGGGTGGGAAGGGAAGGGAAGGGAAGGGAAGGGAAGGGAAGGGAAGGGAAGGGAAGGGAAGGGAAGGGAAGGGAAGGGAAGGGAAGGGAAGGGAAGGGAAGGGAAGGGAAGGGAAGGGAAGGGAAGGGAAGGGAAGGGAAGGGAAGGGAAGGGAAGGGAAGGGAAGGGAAGGGAAGGGAAGGGAAGGGAAGGGAAGGGAAGGGAAGGGAAGGGAAGGGAAGGGAAGGGAAGGGAAGGGAAGGGAAGGGAAGGGAAGGGAAGGGAAGGCCGGGCTGGAGCTCTCCCTGCCCTGGGAATGCCGAGTGCTCCCTGACCCAGCATCCCCACAAATCCAAGGAAAAAAAACAGAGTTCCCAAGGGCCAGCACTGATCGCTGGCATCAAGGAATTCCAGAGGAATCAAGAGCCAACTCCCCGCCTCGGGAATTCTCTGGAATTATTCAGCCCCTCCACCCACCCTAGGCTGAGAGGAAAACGGGAGCAGGAGAGGGAGGAGAGGAGGGAAAGCAAAGCTGGATTGGGTCCATGCCCTTCCCAAAGCACGACAAGTGTTCCAGCCTCTCCCTGGGGAGCGTTTTAACCTGGAGAACGTCCCTGCATCCCTGATTCCTTCATCCCTGAATCCCTGATTCCTTCATCCCTGAATCCCTGATTTCTTCATCCCTGCATCCCTGATTCCTGAATCCCTGAATCCCTGATTCCTGAATCCCTGAATTCCTGATTCCTGAATCCCTGAATCCCTGATTCCTTCATCCCTGAATCCCTGATTCCTGAATCCCTGAATCCCTGATTCCTGAATCCCTGATTCCTTCATCCCTGAATCCCTGATTCCTTCATCCCTGAATCCCTGATTCCTGAATCCCTGAATCCCTGATTCCTGAATTCCTGAATCCCTGATTCCTTCCATCCCTGAATTCCTGATTCCTTCATCCCTGAATCCCTGATTCCTGAATTCCTGAATCCCTGATTCCTTCCATCCCTGAATTCCTGATTCCTTTCATCCCCGAATCCCTGAATCCTGAATCCCTGATTCCCCCCATCCCTCCAGGCCCTGCAGGACCCAGCAGGAGCCCTCAGGAGCTCAGGGACCACCAGCAGCACCCCCAGAGTGGAGCTGCTCCTCCTCCTCCTCCTCTCTCCCTCCTCCTCCTCCCCCGCAGTGCCGGAGCCTCTCCCGTCACCGAGATGAGCTGATAAAAATGCAGATCGATGGCAGGGCCGGGGCTCAGCTCCCGGAGATCGATGCCGTTCCCCTGCTGCGAACTCCCGGGGATTTTATCGGCCCTCGGGGGGCTCGGGGCTGCAGGGACAGGGGGATCCCGATCCTGCTGCCCTCGGGGAGGGTCCTGAGCAAATCTGGCCTCAGTTCCCAGCATTTGGAGCAAACCAGGCAGGGAAAGGGTCTGGGAGCTGCCGGTGGATCAGAGGGGCAGCCCTGAGCTTCCTGGGGCTCCCCAGAGCCAGACTCTGCTCCAGGGATGTGCTGGGGGGACAGAGCTGTGGGATGGACAGGATCAGGGACACCGACCCAGCAGGGGCCTGGATCCTGGCAGGGTCCAGATCCCAGCAGGGCCCTGGATCCCAGCACTGCCCTGGATCCCAGCAGGGCCCTGGATCCCAGCAGGGCCCTGGATCCCAGCACGGCCCTGGATCCCAGCAGGGCCCTGGATCCCAGCAGTGTCCTGGATCCCAGCACTGCCCTGGATCCCAGCAGGGTCCAGATCCCAGCAGTGCCCTGGATCCCAGCACTGCCCTGGATCCCAGCAGGGCCCTGGATCCCAGCAGTGCCCTGGATCCCAGCACTGCCCTGGATCCCAGCAGGGTCCAGATCCCAGCAGGGCCCTGGATCCCAGCACTGCCCTGGATCCCAGCAGGGCTCTCTGGCCCCTGCCCATCTCTCACCTCAGCCAGAGGCTCCTCCACGGCTTCCCCAGGGCCAGGAATAGCTGGGCTGGGTTGGGATGAGCCCCGGGACAGAGCAGGAGGGGGAGGGAGCATCCCCAGAGCCGGATCCCAAATCCTCTCACCCCACTGCTGGAACCCTTCCCACTCCCGCTGTGCCAGGCAGGGACAGACAGGGGGACAGACAGGGGGACAGACAGGGGGACAGGGCTGTCCCTGCCCCGGGGGATCCGTGTCCCGCCCTCCCCCTGCTCGGGGCTGCGGCTCCCGCGGCTCCGGCCCCGTGCCAGGATCCCGGGCTGCTCCCGCCTGTCCCCGCCCGCTGCCAGGACACTCTGTGCCATCCCGGCGCCAAGCGCTGTCTCTCCATGGCTGATTTGTTTCCCTGCCATGCCCCGGCGGACAGGGAGGCATTCCTGGAAGCACCTTGGCAGCCGAGCCCGGCGGCCGCTCCCGGCCCTGGCTCCGCCTGGAATCCCGGCTCCGGGACAGCGGGGCCGCCTCTGCCCCCAGCCTGGCACGGCACAGCTCGGCAGTTCCCCTGGGGACAAGGTTCCCTCCCTGCTGCTCTCAGGGAACGTTCCTGAGCCCCCCCCCGCCCTGCAGATGAGTTTATTCCAAGCCTGGCAGCAGCTCCGGGGTTGGGTTGGGATGAAGCAGCTCCCTCTCCTCTCCTGGAGGAGCCTGGGGCTCATCCCACGCTCTCCTGAGCTGGGAAGGAGAGGATCCCATGAATGGAGCAGCTCCGTGGGATGCAGCAGAGAGCTGGAGACCCTCCCTGCGCAGGAGACAGAGAATCTGGGCATCTCCAGCTCGGAGCCCACCCGATCCCTGCTGGAATGCTCAATGCCCAGCGATTCAAACCTCCCCGGGCTGCTCCCTGGGAGTAGATCCCCATTTTCCCCTGGCTGCTCCCGTCAGGAGCTGTGGGATATTTGTAAACACAGCCGCGTTCCCTTGTCCAAACACCCAAATTCAGCCCCCAAAGCACCTCGGGCATCCCAAACTGCCCCCAAACCCGCACATCCAAGGCGGGAACCAGGAACCCGGGACACCTGGCCCGTCCCCAGCGGTGCCTCCGCTCGGGGTCCCGGCCTGGCTGCTCCAGGCAGGGCTGAAGGGATGAAAGGAGAGCGTTACAAAACACCGGCCCTGCCTGCGAGCGGGGAAGGGAATTTGGCCGGCACCGCTCACCCTTCCCAGGCCTTAATCCCCTCGTTAGCACAGCCCCGGCGCAATTAAAGACAAACTCCCGGCCCTGCAATGCGGAGGGGCTGCGGGAGATCCCGGGGATTCAGGCACCACCGGAGTCTCCGGGCTGAGCAGCCCTTCCCACCCAGGGCAGCTCCGTGGGGCCCGGCCCGGGATTTTCCAGCTGAATTCCGTGGGGTGCAGAGCTCTCCCACCCCAGAGGGTCCCTCAGCCCCCCCCGGGCTGGGCCAGGAGGGGGAAGGAGGGGACAGCGAGGGGTGGGATGGCAAAGCCACGGGGACACCACTCGGGGAATTGTGGCCTCATGGAATGGGCTGGGAGGGCCTCAGGGACATCTCCAGCTGCCCCAGGCTGCTCCAAGCTCCATCCAGCCCGGCCTCCAGAGCCCTTTCCAGGCTGGAAGAGGATCCAGCAGCTCCTGCCCGGCCTCTTGGGCAGCTCCCAGGGGGTTGTTCCTCTCCATCACCCCGAGCTGTTGCTCTCCTGTGGGCTCGGGGGTCTCTACCCCAAACCGTTCCCACCCACTGGGGAATCCCAGGGGAAGCCAAATGTGCTTCCAAAGAAAGGTCTGGGTTCCAAAATCCCTCCCTGAAGGAGGCTCTGCCCGGGAGGTTGGGATGTAGAGACCCGGTGGGCAGCAGGCAGGGAAGGGAAAAGCCACACAAGGGCTGGGGAGGGTGTGAAAATCCCTGGATACACCCGTGCTGCTGGGCCCTGGGAGCTTCCCGGGCTCCAACTCTGCACCTCTGCCACCTCCTGCCCTTCCCACACCTCGGGATCCTCCGGCCGGGTGTGGGATGCTCTGCTGGGCCCCTCCCACGGCATTCCCCGGCTGTTCCCGGGTGCTTTTCCAGGCAGACCTGGGGAAGGCAGACCCCACCGGCCAGGGATCAACAATTCCAGCCCCGCTCCGGGTCCCTCTTTGGCTCCCCACAGCTGCTCCCTGCAGGTTCCAGTTCCTTCCTCCAGGAACAGCCTCTAAATCCCGATTTTCCCTCCCTGCCCCTGCGCCCTCCAGCACCCCCACCCCTCATTCCCCTCCCCATCCACGATCGTCCCTTCAATCCCGGGGCTTTCACGCCCCGCCCCGGGCTGCAGCCGCAGCCTAAACGGCGCTTAAATTCCCCTTCAGGGAGCTCCCGATCCATCAATTTGACTTTGTCGGGAAGGTTTGGAGCCGGCTCCAGCTCCGGGCGCCTGCCAGCCCGGCAGCGCTTCCTTCCCGGGGGGGCGGGGAGCGGCGGCGGCTGCCAGAGCTGGGGCTGGGGATTTACTGGCACTTAGCAATTCCAGAGAGTTCAGCGCCGCCAGCCCCGAGGCTGTCACCCGCTCCTGTCACCGTCACCCGCTCCTGTCACCGTGTCAGGCGCCGGGGGAGGCGCGGAGCTGCTGCTGCTCCGAGCTCCGGCTTTTCCGGCAGCCGCCCACGGCCCTGCTGCTGCTGCTGCTGCTTCTCCAGCCCCTGGGCACGGCTCTCTCCGTCCCGCTGAGCCCCGGGAACGCTGCCCCGGAGCCCGGCGGCCGCGGGGAGCAGCGAGCAGATTTCCCCGGCAGCGGGAGAGCAGCGAGGGCAGCGGGACCCGCCCGGCCGGGGCCACCGGCAACAGGTGGGCGGCACCTCGGGGGCAGCGGGAGCTGCTGGGCGGCCCTGGAGCTGTCCCAGGGAATTGTTTACTTTGGAAAATCTACCCCCCGAGGGCATCGAGCGCGTTCCCAGCGCTGCCCAGCCACCCACGGGCGCACGGCTGGAAACCCCTGCGGGGATGGGGGCTCCCCCAGAGCCACTCCGCGCCTTTTCTGTGAGGAAATTCTCCCCAAATCCAACCCAAACCCTGCCCGGCGCAGCCTGAGGCCCAGTCCTGGTGTCCCATCCGTCCTTTCCAGGGGGTTTGCAGCTCGGGGGTTTCACCCACGCCGCTCCCGGGCGGTTTTCGGGGGCGATCCCGCCGCTCTCCCTTCCCGGAGCCGCGGGGAGAGACCCCGAGGGCGTTGCCAGGCGGCCTCCCGGGGCCGCTCGGGGGAAAACAGAGCCTCGCCCGAAGGTTTGGGCACAGCCGGGAGCAGCTGGGGCTCCGGGCACCCGGACGGACCCGGCTCCTTGGCCGGGAAAGCCGCTCCCGTCCCACGCACAGCCCTGCCCAGGCACCACCGGAGCCACCACCGGAGTCACCTCCCCGGCTCCGGGACTCGTCCCTGCCGGGTGACAGCGGCTGGGAGGCGGCAGAACCCCCCCGGGGATGGCAGGAGCTGTGGGGGGGGATGGCGATCAGCTCCTGGGGAGCCCCAAAGCGCCGTCAATCCCACACCTGGCGCTGCCGGGGCTTCATCTCGTGTTCAACACGAGGCTCTGCACCAAAAACCAGCTCAGACTTCCCGAATTCCCGCTGCCACGGGCAGGGCTCCCCGGCACTCCCCGAGAGCTCCCGCAGCTCCAGCTCCTCCCGAGGGGGGCTGCGAGCGAAACGCCCCCGGCTCCCCCGAGGGGCAGCTCCGCTTTGTCCCGGGGTTCTGCGGGACCCCCCCGGCTCCCGCACGGACCCCCGGCTCCAGCAGGGACCCGGCGGCTCCTCTTCATCCCAAAGTTTCCCGCAGCTGCCCTCCCCCGGCTCCCAGAGGCGGGGTGGGCACCCCCAAAGCCCCTCAGCTCTCGGGGGCTTCGGCAGCCGCCCCCTTTTCTCCCCCAAACCAGCGGCTTTGCAGCAGCGGCAGGAATTCCTTGTTTTCCTTTTCTTCCCCAAAACGCCCATCCCAGATTTGATCCAACAGCGATAATTCTCCTAAAATTCCCCTTTTTTTCCCCTCTTCCCTTCACCCCAGGCTGTCACAGACCCCCGGGCGCATCCCGATCCCGGGGGTACCGCACCTCCCCGGACCCCCCGGGCCCGCAGGGAGCCCACCCGGGGCTGGGGGCAGCGGGCACCGGGATCGGCACCGGGATGGGCATCGGGAGCGGCACCGGGAGCGGCACCAGGAGCGGCACCGGGAGCGGAGTCCCCCCGCATCCCGCAGCGCCCCTGCGGAGCCGCGGGCGGGCGGTGCCCGGTGCAGCCCCGGGGGCTCCGCCACCAAAACTTTCCCGGTTCCCCTCGGTCCCCCCCCCGGCTCCCTCCCCGCTCACCTGCGCTCCGGGCGGCGGGCGGGGGCCGCGCCCGCCCCGCCGCTCCCCGAGCCCATCCGGACCGGCCCCGCTCCCGGTCCCGGTCCCGCCGCCGTTCCCGGCCGCTCCACGGCGCAGCCTTCCCGGCCGAGCGGAGCGGAGCGGAGCCGCCGCCGGCGCTTGCGGGGCCGGGGTTTGAATTCCTCCGAGCGGCCCTGATTGGGCTGCGGAAAAGGGTGGGGGGGGGGGGAGCTGCGATTTGGGGGGGGCGGAGTGAGGATTCGGGGTGTGGAGCGAGGGATGCGCGGGGTGCGGGGATGCGGAGGGCGTGGAGGGCTGCGGGGGATGTGAGGGATGGAGGATGCGGGAGATGGAGGATGCGGGGGTGTGGTACCCGGCGTGCGGGGGCGGGGGGGGGGGGGGATGCAGCGGCTGCGAGGAGGCGGGAGGGGGTGGGAAGGCTGCGGGGGGATGGGATGAGGTGGGATGCGGAAAGGTGTGCGGGGTGTGGCGCCGGGGGGACGCGGGGGGCGGTGGTACCCTGGGGGGGATTTTAGGGATGTGGTACCCGGGGGGAATTTAAGGGATTTTAAGGCTGTGGTACCCTAGGAAGGATTTTAGGGATTTCAGGGATGTGGAACCCTGGGGGGATTTTAGGGCTGCGGTGCCCTGGGAGGGATTTTAGGGCTGTGGAACCCTGGGGCTGCAGGGGCTCTGCTGTCCTGGGGAGGCGATGCCGAGGAATGTGGTGGGGACACCCGGGGAGGTGACAGCCCTGGGGACAGGGACAGGGACAGGGGGCTGCAGTGGGTGTGGTCCTGCAGGAGGACCCTGGGGGTGCAGGGATGAGCAGAGCCGTGGGAATGCTGTGAAAATGCGGGGCTGGGGGGTCAAGGTGGCCGCAGGGGCATCCATGGGAGTGGCCCTGGGGATGTGGGGGACAGGAGCGGCCGTGGGGGTGCAGGGAAGGGGGCACAGCCCCGGAGCAGCCCCGTGCTGGGACAGGCAGGAGGGATCCAGGCCCCACGGGAGGTTTTTGGTCGAGATCCTTCCCAAATGCCAGCTTGGCATTCCAGCATTGCTGCTGCTTGTGCTCACCATCCCGCTGATCCCACCCTGCTGATCCCACCCTGCTGATCCCACCTTGCTGATCCCATCCTGCTGATCCCATCCTGCTGATCCCACCCTGCTGATCCCATCCTGCTGATCCTATCCTGCTGATCCCATCCTGCTGATCCCACCTTGCTGATCCCACCCTGCTGATCCCATCCTGCTGATCCCATCCCGCCCATCCCACCCTGCCCGAGGTCTCTGGGATGCTCCCGGGGCCAGCAGGGGCTGACAGCAGGGATGGGACCGTGGTGATGGAGCTTCCAGCACACCCTCGGAGCTTCCCTGCACCAAGAACATCCCTGCTCCTGCACCGTTCCTGCCTGGATCCGTCCCTCTGGAGCGCTGGGCACCCCGGGCAGAGCAGAGGGATGTGGTGGGGTGACCGTGTTTCCCCTCCATCCCTTGTCCCCAGCCCCTCCCCAGCTCTCCCGGGGCCTCTTTGGGCCCTGGCAGGAGCTCTGAGCTCTCCCTGGGTCCTTCCCTTCTCCAGCTGAGCACCCCCAGCTCTGCCAGCCCGGCCCCATCCCACCGGGAATCACTGAGGCTGGAGATGGGTGGAGGTGCCCGCTGGTGTGGCACAGCCCGCGGGGAGCAAGGACGAGCTCTGCCAGGGCTCCCGCCCGACATTCCACAGAAAATTCCACAGAAAATTCCACAGAAAATCCCACTATTCCCTTGAAATGATCAGCCCTTGCTGCGGGCACAACAGTCACACGGACCCGAGGAGGCTGGCAAGGAGGGAAAAAAAAAAAAAGGGAAAAAACGCCTGGAAAAGTGTTGCTGTGCACGGCTTCGGTGTCTCCATGGCTACCGCAGCTCGTGGCAGACGTTCCCGGGGAACTCAGACGTGCCGGTGCCCATGGAGACCGCGGGGCTCATCCCCGCCGGGGCAGGTGCCACCCGCATCCCGTGGGATGGAAACAAAGGCCCAAAGGGGAGAGCAGAGCCCATCCCGCGGCCGGGGTGGTGCGGAGCCGCGGGGCCAGCGCCCGGCACGTGTTCCCGGGAATGCCGAGCCCGAATCACCGGGAATGCCGAGCCCGAGTCACCGGGAATGCTGAGCCTGGGTTCCCAAGGAAATCTGAACCTGTGTTCCTAGGGAAATCTGAGCCTGGGCTCCCGGGAATGCCGAGCCCGAGTCACCGGGAATGCTGAGCCCGTGTCACCGGGAATGCTGAGCCCGAGTCACTGGGAATGCCGAGCCTGTGTTCCTGGGAAATCTGAGCCTGGGTTCCCGGGAAATCTGAGCCTGTGCTCCCGGGAATGCCGAGCCCAAGTCACCGGGAAAGCTGAGCCTGGTTTCCCAAGGAAATCTGTGTTCCCAAAGAAATCTGAACGTGTATCCCAGGGAAAGCCGAGACCGTGTTCCCAAGGAAATCTGAGCCTGGGTTCCCAAGGAATTCTGAACCTGTGTTCCTGGGAAAGCCGAGCCTGTGTTCCCGGGAATGCTGAGCCTGTGTTCCCAGGGAAAGCCGAGCCTGTGCTCCCAGGGAAATTTGAGCCTGGGTTCCTGGGAAAGCTGAGCCTGTGTTCCCAAAGAAATCTGTGTTCCCAAGGAAATCCGAGCCCGTGTTCCCGGGAAAGCCGAGCCCGTGTCACCGGGAATGCTGAGCCTCTCTGTTCCCAGGGAAACCCGGGGAAGGTCTGGGCAGCGCTCACGGACCCCGCTGCAGTCAGAGCCTGTCAGGATGCTCGGATCCATCCCTTCCCAGGATCCGTGGAAATCACGGAGGATTTTCAGGGTATTATAAGAAAAAAAATGGTTTCGTGAAGTTTCTGCTGCATTTGCGTTTAAAAAGGGAGGTATTTTTGGAAGTTATTCCTTTCCCGTTTCAAAATCTATGTAAATCCTGTCAGATAGTCCCAGTTCCCAATTAGCAGCACTGCAGCAGCCGAGGGAAAATGAATTAAAAGCCGGTTTAAAAATCACCTCAGCTGAAAACATCCCGGGGAAAGAAAGGCGAGACCCAGAGCAAGGACGGAACAAAATCGATGGATCCATCCCTGAACCCGCGGTCACTGCCCTCCCCGGGGCTGTTTGGAAATCCAACCGGGATGGTTTTTAAGGGATGGCACAGAGGTGTCGGATCCCATCTCCCTGCGGGATTCCCGGGGTTTTCCAGCCCTGCCGGGACATCCCCAAAGATTTGTGTGACACCTCCGGGTGCTGTGTCAGGATCCTTCTCCTGCTGGGCCTCCGGACACTCCCGGGGGATGTTTGGGAGCTCCTTCCCTCTGGAAAACCAAATCCCAGCCCTCGGTGCTGGGAGCCAGGAGATGTTCCCGGTGCTGCTGCGGGTCCCCAGCCGTGACTCCGCACCTCCAGGGGCTCAACCAGGGAATCGGGGGCTGGGTTGGCTCGGAAGGACCTGGAAGCCCGGCCGGTCCTGGAAGCCCCTCTCCCCCTTCCCCCTGCCCCGGGTTGCTCCCAGCCCCGTCCAACACCCGGACAGCTCCAGGGATGGGGCAGCCACAGGCAGAACCTCTCCAGGTGGAATTTCCTGGGTGGGGAGAAGTGTTCTCCAAGCCTCTGCCTTCATCGAGCTTTATTTATTGATTTTTTTATTTATTTGAATTGGGAAGGAAGAGTCAGAGCCAGAAGATTCCCCACCTCCCCTCAGGAACTCATCCCTCCCTCCAGCGAGGCTGACAAAGCCCCCGCTCCTTCCAGCAGCTCCGGGGAGAACTCGCAGCTCTTGGAGCTGATCTGAGACAGGAGAAGAATCGTTTTGGAACCATTCACCACGAAAAAAAAACCAACCCAAAAAAACCCATCTCCAAGGCTTTGGCAGAGGAACCGAGGCTGCTGCTCCACGGATCTGTCCCAGCTCCTTTCCCAGATGAAAAACACCTCATTCAAAAAAAAAAAACCAACCCTCCCCCCTCTAATGAATCGTTCCTAAATGAGGTTGGTGCTCCGGGCTTGGCACAGCT
This sequence comes from Phylloscopus whistleri, assembly GCA_017589585.1. Lineage (NCBI taxonomy): Eukaryota > Metazoa > Chordata > Aves > Passeriformes > Phylloscopidae > Phylloscopus > Phylloscopus whistleri. The sequence continues at coordinate 297,006 of JADMLD010000485.1, read as the reverse complement.
CCCCCCTCGGAGCTGTCATTTGGCAGCGATGGTTTCTGTGTGTGTGCTGAAGGCTGGGAAGGAGAGACCCTGTGCCAGAAAGGCCCGGGGAGGACAATTCCACCTGGCAGCGGGGGCTGCATCCCTAAAAAATGCACTGGAGGGAGGAAGAGAGGAGCAGAGAGCAGGGAGGGATCACTGGGAGCCACCTCGATCATCACATTCCATCCAAATCCAGCAGGGAATGGGGAAATGCCTGAACAAACCCCTGAGGGCAGGGCTGGTCCGAACTCCAGGGATCTGGGTGGAGAGGGAAGAGCCCCGAGTGCCCGGGGACGGCAGCGAGGGACGGCCCGGGCTCCCCACGGGATCGCACAACCCCGGAATGGGCTGGGCTGGACAAAAAACATCTCATTCCAACCCTTCCCTGGAGTGGAATTGGATCCCCGGCAGCGCCCGAGGCCGGGCTGGAGGTTTGGGAGCAGCCTGGGAAGGTGTGGGGGGGGATGTGGGGGGCTCCGAGCCCCCCACGCCGGGACGGGAACAGCCCACGGGGTGTCAGAGCCTGGCAGGGAGAGGCTCTGAGTCACCATCGCAGCCTCCCCATCCCCATGGCAACCCCGCTTCCCCCGGAGACAGCCCGGGGATGGAGCCCGGGGATGGAAAAGCCTCCGAGGCCACCCAGCACCGACCCGGGGACACCTGCCCCCAAATCCCCACGGATTTTAAATCCCTCCAGGGGTGGGCACTCCAGCCCTGCTCAGGGCAGCTGTGCCATTCCTTTCCACGAAGGAATTTTTGTAGGATCCAACCTAAGCCCGCTCTGGCCCAGCCTGAGGCCGCTCCCTCTGCTCCTGTCGCTGTTCCCTGGGGGCAGAGCCCGACCCCTCGGCTGTCCCCTCCTCTCAGGGAGCTGTGCAGAGCCACAAGGGTCACTCTGAACCTCCTTTTCTCCTTCTGAGAGAATGATTTTCTCTCAGAAAATCTCTCTTTTCCCATCATTTTCTCCTTCTCTTCCCTTAGCCTCTCCTGGTGCTCCAGCCCCTTCCCTGGACTGGCTCCATCCCAGCCTGGAGCATTCCCTGGGAGCCAGAGCCCCCCCTCAGCCTGATCCCACAGGGAATGTGCCACCCCCACACCCCGGGAATGTTCCAAGGGCTGGGGGTTGGCAAATCCCAAGGAAAACCTCTCAGCCCGGGGCTGTGGGAAGATCCCGGGGATGTTCAAAGCTCTGGACACTCAGCAGAGGAGGAGGAACTGGAATTATTCTCTTTAATCACTCTGGCAGGGCAGAGCTGTTCTGCTTCACCCTCAGCAATCCTCGGATTTCCTCTTCCAAACCTTTCCCCAACCTCCCTTTCCACAGGCAGGGGCCTCAGCTCCCAAACCCCTCCAGGAGAAGCCCAAACCCCACAGCTCCTGCTCCCCTCAGAGATTGCCCCTGCTCTTCCTCCCAGCAAGGAGAGGGTCCCAAACCCCACTGGAACCTGAATTTGGGGGATTTTTTAATTTTTTTTCATGATTTGGGATTTTCAAACCTCCTTTTTTTTTTTTTTTTTTTTTTAGATTGGGCCTGAAAGGGGATTTATTTCAGCCCAGGGGGGAAACTGGGGAAGTTTCTGCTCCTGGACCTGGGATCTGCACAGGGATGAGGGGGAGACAGGCCAGGAGAGCCGAGCAAGGAGCACAACTGGGGAATCCCAACACACAACCAACAATTCCTGGGAGTGAGAGGGGATGGGACAGAAAAATTCAGAGTTCAGGTCCTGTCACACCCTCCCTGCCACCCCAAGGGACGCAGCCCTGCCTCTTCCTGGCCAGAACCCACCACCTTTCCCCCTGCCCAAGCTGCTGGATCAACATATCTCCCCCCTGGATATTCAAACATCACCAACCTGAGCATCCAACACCTCCACGTGCAAAGTCCTGGTTGTATTTGCTTTGGGGGAAAACGTGCCAGGCGTGGCAGGGAGGAGCTCGGGCAGGAGATTTGGCAGCCAAGAGCCCCTCCACGGCCTTTCCAGGGATCTCCTGAGGCTGGGAATGGGAGCTCTGGGGGATTCCCAGCGCTGGGAAGAGCCCAGGAGCCTCGGTGAGGCACGAGGATGAAGAAGCAGCACCAGCAGCTGCTCGTCCCGGAGCAGGAGCCACCCCCCAATTCCTCAGGGGGTTTTTTTGGGATCCTCCCAAAACGCCTCAGCCTGGGCTGGTTCAGGCCAGTTCCGGGCTGGAGCTGCTTCCAGAGGCTCGGGAAAAGGGGCCCTGCCCCTGGCTCAGAGCACCTGCTCAGTGCTGGAGGAGGAAATGTCCAGCAGCCTCCAGGCCATGTAGGGGTTGAGCTCGTCCTGGTCCCGGCACAGGGCCCACACGTAGAGCATCCGCAGCACCTTGTCCTGCCAGGAGAACCCCGGGCTCAGGGCATTTCCAACCCCTGGAATTCCCTGGATTTGAGGTTTCCCCTCTCCCCAAACCTCCCCTGTGCTCTGCACTCCAGGTTCCACCCAACCCCTTGGTTCAGAATTCCCTGGATTTGAGCCTCCCCCTCACCCCAAACCTCCCCCCTGTTCTGCACTCCAGGTTCCACCCAACCCCGGGCTCAGGGCACTTCCAACCCCTGGAATTCCCTGGATTTGAGGCTCCCCAAACCTCCCTCGTGTTTTGCATTCCAGGTTCCACAGAAGCCCTTGGTTCAGGGCACTCCAACCCCTGGAATTCCCTGGATTTGAGGCTCCCCCTCTCCCCAAACCTCCCCCATGTTCTGCACTCCAGGTTCCACAGAAGCCCTTGGTTCAGGGCACTTCCAACCCCTGGAATTCTGTGGATTTGAGGTTTCCCCTCTCCCCAAACCTCCCCTGTGCTCTGCACTCCAGGTTCCACCCAACCCCGGGCTCAGGGCACTTCCAACCCCTGGAATTCCCTGGATTTGAGCCTCCCCCTCTCTCCCCTGTTCTGCACTCCAGGTTCCACCCCAGCCCTTGGCTGGAGCTGAGCTCTGGGCTCTGCTGGAGAATTTTAATGCCTCTCCCTGATGGATGGCAGCAACCAGGCTTTGATCTCCTGCTCAATAACGAGCCCATCAATACTGATCTCCCAGGAATGCAGGGCTCTAATGCAGGGAATGGCTGGATCAGCTCTTCCTGCCCTGCTTGTGAATCAGCCCAGATCATTCCAATCAATCCCAATCCCATTTTTTTTTTTTTCCCAGCCTGGACCCAAAGGCCAGGCCTGCAAAAAAAAAAAAAAAAAAGCCAATATTTGTTAAATGCCTGCATTAATTCCAAGGAAAACGTCGTGGGAAGTGGCAGCTCCAGCACTGTCCCCATGTCCCCATGAGGTGACATCCAGCCACTGAAGCACAGGATGGGTTGGAGCTGCCTGGAGAGAGACACCTGGGAATATTTTTGGGAATATGGGGACTCCAGGAAGCTCCTCCAAACTCTGGGAACTGGGAATTCCACGGGCCAGGCCCAGCTGGGCATCACCTGGGAGGGAACAGCCGCAGCCACAGCCCAGGCTGCCCCAGGAGGTGCAGATCTGAGGGATTTGCTCCACAGATCATTCCCTATTCCCAAGGAACCACACACAGCCCGGGCTGCCAGCGGCCGTGGGTGTTCCCTGGGGGATTTTCATGGAATTCAGGCGTTATTTGTGGAAGTGGGAAGAGCTAAAAACGTGGATTGGGGGATTTTTTTTTTTTTTTTCATCCAGTGACTCAACTCTGCTCCCACCCTGTTTTGCCAGAGGGCTCTGCTCTGGCAGAGCCCTTTGGGAAAGGAAAAGGGGGAGGAAAAACCCAGCAGGGTGAGCTGGGAATGGGATGGAGCTGCAGTGGGAGATCCCAAATGTGCCCCAGACCTCAAAGGTGTCCCAGGCCCCAAAGGTGTCCCTGACCTCAAAACCTGTCCCAGATCCCAACCCCGTCCCAAACCCCAAACATGCCCCAGATCCTAAAGGTGTCCCAGACCTCAAAGGTGTCCCTGATCCAAAACCTGTCCCAGACCCCAAACCTGTCCCAGACCTCAAAGGTGCCCCAGACCCCAAATGTGCCCCAAACCTCAAAGGTGTCCCTGACCCCAAAGGTGCCTCTGACCCCAAAGGTGCCCCTGATCCCAAACCTGTCCCAGATCACAAACCTGTCCCAGACCCCAAACGTGTCCCTGACCCCAAAACCTGTCCCAAACCCCAAAGGTGTCCCCACTCACCGGGTCCCCTTCCACCACCTCCCCTTTGTGGTTCTTGATCACCATCACCACCTGGGCCTGGAAGGTGATGATCAGCACTGGGCCCTGCTCCATCATCTTCCCCATGGCCAGCTGCAGGGACAGAGAATCCCATGGAAAACCTGGAAAATTCCTGGGAAAACCTTCCTGCAGGATCAGGGAACAGCACCCAGAGCTTCCCCCCACCCCCATGGACACCCCCAGAGCCCCCCTGGCTTTTCAAACACATCAATCCCATCAATCAGATATCATGGAAAAGCTGTTTCCCCCCCAAAAAATAAAATTCCAAAGTAAAAACTACTTGGGAATCTTCAAAGCTTTCCCAAAACTGTTGGGAATTTTTTCATTATTTCCCCCAAATCCATAAATCTGGGAAATGGGAACGAGCTCAGCTCCATTATCTCCAATTAGAAAGCAAAAATCAAAGACACCCTGCTCTCCCCACAAAAAAATGGAATTTTCTGAAGGAAAAGCTTGGAATCAGAACATCCTGAGCTGGAAGGGACCCACAAGGATCAAACAGAACCTTTTCTCCTGCTTTTAAATCTTTTTTTTTTTTTTTTTGCCAGGAAGTTGTTCTGAACCAGACAAAAAACTGCACCAGAAAAACTTCAAGGTGGGAACTTTTCGTTTGCCAGGATTTTTTTTCCCCCCTCTATTCCCATTCCATTAAATATTTAAAGACTTTATTCACTGGAATGCAAGAGAGTGGAAATTCAGCCTTTTTTTCTTTTAAAAACCCCAAATTCTCTTTCTGCCCATTGTGGGGAATCTCTTGCATCCCCTTTTTTATTTTTTTGTGGGAATGCAGGATGCCATGGAAGGCTCTGCTGCTCTTTAGCTCTGGAATTCCTGCCTGTGCTGGCCCAAAAAGGAAATCACAGGCACTGAGGACAGCAGGATTTTCCTCTTTTGAGATGTTCCCAAACATTCTGCTTTATCCCTAATAAAGGAAGCAGCAGCCAGGACAAGGCTGCGCCGTGTCACAAAGGAATAAATTTATTTATAGGGAGATTTTTCCTGTTCCCTGAGGGAATGAGCTCCCTGTAACTGCCCCAGCCCAGTCCACACCTGCAACTCAATCCATCCAAATAAAAAAAGTTTTCCACCCAAACCTAACCCCAGCCCAATTTAAAAACCAGTTTTCCACCCAAACTCAACCCAAACCCAACTTAACAAGTTTTTCACCCAAACCCAAGCCCAGCCCAATTTAAAAATCACTTTTCCACCCAAACCCAAGCCCAGCCCAATTTCCAGGGTATTTTGGATGCTCCACCTGTGGGGTCAGTGCACCCCTCCCCAGCCCCCCACCGAGGTGACAGAATTGCTGTCACCCCCTGAACAGGGCAGGAGCAGCTCCAGCTCCTCCTCAGAGGGACAAGGGAGCACCTGGAACGGGCAGGGACTGGGCCAAGGCAGCCCAGAACCCCTGGGCTGGGTGGGAAGGACCTGAAAGCCCTTCCAGCACCAGGATTTCCTTCCCAAGTAATGGGATTTCTCTTCCAGCAGTGGAATTTCCCTTCCAGCAATGGAATTCCCCTTCCAGCAGTGGGATTTCCCTTCCAGCAATGGGATTTCCCTTCTAGGATTGAGACTTCCCTCCCAGCCACTGGGATTTCCTTTCCAGGAGTGGGATTTCCCTTCCAAGAGTGGGATTCCCCTTCCAGCACTGGGATTTCACTTCCAGCACTGGGATTTCACTTCCAGCAACAGGATTTCCCTTCTAGGAGTGGGATTTTCCCTTCCAGCAATGGGATTTTCCTTCCTTTCCCTTCCAGTAATCGAATTTCCCTTCCAGCACTGGGATTTCCTTTCCAGCAGTGGGATTTCCCTTCCAGCAATGGGATTTCCCTCCCAGCATTGGGATTTCCCTTCCAGCACTGGTATTTTCCCTTCTAGGATTGGGATTCCCCTTCCAGCACTGGGATTTCCCTTCCAGCACTGGGATTCCCCTTCCAGCACTGGGATTTCCTTTCCAGCAGTGGGATTTCCCTTCCAGCAATGGGATTTCCCTCCCAGCATTGGGATTTCCCCTTCCAGCACTGGGATTTCCCTCCCAGCACTGGGATTTTCCCTCTGGGAGCAGAAATGCCAACCCCCAGAGCTCAAACCCAGCACTCAGAGCAAAGAAGTTTGGACTCCATGACCCTGGAGGGGTTTTTTTCCGCCCAATCTTCACGAGCCCAGAAATCCCCTCCTGAGCCCCCCTGAGTTTAATTCCTCCCCCCAAAAAGGGAAAACCCTGGGCAGGGAACTCACGTCGATGTTGTCGATGTCCAGGATCCTGGAATGGAACTGGAGCCCCAGGGCCTTGGCCTGCTGGATGGGATGGGCCAGCTGGCTGTAGGTCTGAGGAGGGATGGACAAACTTGGGTTGGGAATTGGTTGGGATTGTTCTGTCATCACCACAAAAAAAAAAAAAAGAAAAAAAAAAAAAAGACCAACCCAAAAAACCCCAAAAAACAAAAGCAAAATCAAACAAACCCACAAGAAAAAAAAAATCGTATCTTTTTGTGAGTGGGCTGAAGGAATGGGATCAAAGAACTGCAGGAAATTATTTGGGGATCACCAAATTCCCACGAAAAATCCCACTTTTCCAAGGAAAAGCAGGGAAAAGAAGAGGAAAGCAGGGAAAAGCACAGGAAAGGAAGGAAAAGGAAGAAAAAGCAGGAGAAAGCAAGGAAAAGGAAAAGCAGAGAAAAGCAGAGAAAAGCAAGGAAAAGCAGGGAAAAGGAAGGAAAAGCAGGGAAAAGCAGGGAAAAGGAAGGAAAAGGAGGGAAAAGGAGGGAAAAGCAAGGAAAAGCAGGGAGTTCAGAGCCCAGACTCAGCACCTCAGCACCCCTGGGATCCATTAAGAGGCTTTATCCCCTGGATTCTCAGGGATTGGATTCCCATTTCCTCCCCTGGCTTATCTGACTGATTACTCTCGGCTCAGGAGCTTCATTTCCCATCCCAGCTGCCTGGGGAATGTTTGATTTTGGTCTCCCAACCTCCAGAGCAACCCGAGGTGTCATTCCCAGGGTTGCTGGAAGCAGGGAAGGTTCTTTGCTTTCAGGCAGGATTGTTGTTACAAAAAAAAAGCTCATCAGGATTTATTAAATTGGAAAAAAAAAGAGAAAAAAAAGTGGCTCTCCCAGCCCTCTGGTGGTGGGGAAGAGCACAGGGAATTCACTGGGGAGAAATTCAGCTCCTGGACAGAAGAGCAGGAATTGTTTTGGATTTTACAGCAGGGTAATTTCAGAGGAAGGAAGAGCCAAATAAAAAGCCCAGCACCAACAGGGTCAGGAAAGGCTCTGCTGTCAGGAACTCCCTGAGTTACAAATAATATAATAATAAATTATGTATTATATAATTATAAATATATATATAAAATTTAATATATATATAAAATATATATAAATATAAATTAATGTAATGTAATATAAAATAAACATATATAATATAATTTATATATATTATATATAAAACATAGATATAAAATATATAAATTAATGTAATGTAATGCAATGTAATGTAATGTAATATATAAATATATATTATATAATTCTTATATATAATATATAAAATGTATTAAAATATATAAAATATGTAATGTAATGAATATAATACAATATAACATAACATAATATACATAATTTATATATAATTTTATATAATTTATATATATTATGTATATATAAAATATATAATGTAATGTAATGTAATGCAATGTAATGCAATGCAATGCAATGTAATAAAATATAATATAATATAATATAATGTAATGTAATGTAATGTAATGTAATGTAATGTAATGTAATGTAATAATAAATAATCCCATTTTCAAGGGAGGATCCCCCAAGCTCTGGGGAGTTTTTCTGGGAGCTCCACTCACGGCCTCATAGCACCAGTCCTTGAGGATGTCGAGCTCCCCGGAGATCAGAGCCTGAGGAGGGAACCAGACAGGACAGTTGAGACATTACAGGACTCCTCTTATATCAAAGTGGGACCAATCAGCCCCCCCAGCAGCAAAACACCTTAAATCCAGGCTTTTGTGGGACTCTGGGGAGAAACTGGAGCTGCAAAGTGGAAGAGCCAAAAGGATTTCTATAAAAACACAGGAGCTGGGATATAAAGCTTGGGATAATTAAACTTAAATCTTCCTGTTCAAGCTGCCAGAGAGCCAGCAGAGCTCCCAGGGCTCAGAAATCCTGGCACCAAACAGCAGCAGAGCTGCAGTTTCCACACTGAGAGGAATTCAGGGCACAGGAGGAACAGGAGGGATCCCACGTGTGGCTCCTGCAGCCCCAGTTCCTCCAGTCTCTCCCGATTCTCTCAGAACAATTCCTGCTCTGTTCCAAACCCCAAACTCCCTCTGTCTTCCCTGCTGCAGTGACAGGGACCTACATCCATGTACAGCCACATCTCTCATCACTCTGAGTCCTTGAAAATCTCCAATTCCAGACTGTCATGACCTGCTGCTCTTTCCAAACCCCATTCCAATATCCAGGGCCTCTTCCCAAATTCCTTCCCTTATCCCTCTGCTATCCCCATTTGCTCCCCACTTCCCTCTGAGCCCACCTCATTTGGGGTTTTCTGGAACCATCCTTTATAAATGATGATAAACCATCATTTATAAATGATAACAAAGCATAATTTATAAATGATAAACCATCCTTTATAAATGACAATAAACCATCCTCTATAAATGATAATAAACTATAATTTATAAATGATAAACCATTCTTTATAAATGACAATAAACCACCCTTTGTAAATTATGATAAACCATCACTTAAAAATGATAACAAACCATCACTTATAAATGATAATAAACCATAATTTATAAATTATAAACCATTCTTTATAAACCATTCATGATAAACCATCACTTATAAATGATAATAAACCATCATTAATTAATGATGATAAACCATCACTTATTACTTTCAACCCAAATGTGGGATCCAACTCCTTTCCCCAAGGTTCTGTGCAAATCCTGTCCCAGCCTTGGATTTTAGCAATGAAAAAGCAAAAAAACAAAAGAAAACAAAACAAAAGAAAACAAAAGAAAACAAAACAAAAAAATCTTCCAAGGGATAAACTAGAGGGGGAAAGGAAGGGCAGCAGTGGGTGCAGGGTCACCTCCAGCACGTTGGGGATGATGTCTCTCTCACACTGCTTGAGGAAGCGATCCTTGTCGAAGGAGGGATCCACCCTGAGGATCTCCGTCAGCACCTCGGACATTTCTGTCTTGGAGAACAATCCCCCTGCAAACACAGCTCGGTGAGTGGGGCTGCTGCCACAGCCAGCAGCACACAGGGACACAGCTCTGCTCAGGGAGCAGAGGCAACAAAACCACCCTGGGGAGGATTCCGGACTGGAAGTTCAAGCTGAGGTGGAGCCCAAGGGTTTGTACTCCCATCCCTCACCCGGGTAATGATCCATGGGAAGGCTGCAGGGCTCTGGGATGTGCCCAGGGCTGGCAGGAGCAGCTCCAAGGGGCTCTGGGAGGAGCAGGAGCAGCTCCAGGAGCTCCAGGGGCTCTGGGAGGAGCTCCAGGGGCACTGGGAGCAGCTCCAGGGAGCTCTGGGAGGAGCAGGAGCAGCTCCAAGGGGCTCTGGGAGCAGCTGCAGGGGCTCTGGAAGGAGCAAGAGCAGCTGCAGGGGCTCTGGGAGGAGCAGGAACAGCTCCAAGGGGCTCTGGGAGCAGCAGGAGCAGCTCCAGGGAGCTCTGGGAGCAGCAGAAGCAGCTCCAGGGGGCTCTGGGAGGAGTTCCAGGGGCTCTGGGAGGAGCGGGAGCAGCTGCAGGGGCTCTGGGAGCAGCTCCAGGGGGCTCTGGGAGGAGCTCCAGGGGGCTCTGGGAGCAGCCCCAGGGGCTCTGGGAGTAGCTCCAGGGGCTCTGGGAGGAGCAGGAACAGCTCCAAGGGGCTCTGGGAGGAGCAGGAGCAGCTCCAGGGGCTCTGGGAGGAGCAGGAACAGCTCCAAGGGGCTCTGGGAGGAGCAGGAGCAGCCCCAGGGGCTCTGGGAGCAGCCCCAGGGGCTCTGGGAGGGTGCCTGTACCGATGAGGTCGGTGACGCGGTCGGTGACGGCGCGCGACGCTCGGATGAAGGCGTTGTCGCTCTCGTCGTACTTCATCTTCATCTCAAAGAACCCTGCAAGGGGAGGAACAGAAGAGCTCAGAGCCCTCCCCAGCTCACCCCCAGCCAGGGCATGACCTGCAGGGTCCAACCTCTCCTCAATCCCTTTGTTCAGTACCAGGCACCAGCTGAGAGTTGGTTTCCTCCCCATTTTATTCCCAATTTTATTCCCCATTTTTCTGCCCATTTCCCTGCCACATTCTGATCTCTCAGTAACTCCTCCTCTGCTAACACTCAAGATTTAACACCTCTGGCAAAGAGATTTATCCAGTGGAAGGAGGAAATTCAGGATTAGGCTGGTTTTGAGCAGTGCAGCTCCAGCTGGTGGAGTCTCCATCCCTGGAGGTGGCACTGGGGGGGACAAGGTGGGGATCAGGGACAGGTTGGACTCGATGGTCCTGGGGAGCTTTTCCAACCTAAATTCTGGGGTTGTACTCAAAGCATTTTCACCAGGAGCACTCTCAGATGATATCAAAGGCCAGCTTTACACCACAGAGAGATCATGTCAGCTTTAAAGCCTTTCCCCAATTTGGAACTCGTGTGAAACTCTCTGGAGTTTTCAGGATTTTCCTTGTTTTGAAGCTCCAGCTGGGGAGGAGCAGAGCTGCCTTCCCTCTCCCTGAGTGCCAAGAACAAAGCTGAGAAGGGAAGAAGAGGAGGAAATCCTCGAGTTCAGCTGCCTTTGAGCAGCAGGGTTTGTTTGGTGCCCTGGAGCAGGGACAGCCCTGCTGCAGGAGGGGCTGCAGCACAGATGGAGCAGCCTGGAGAAGCTGCAGAGTTGTCAGCTCTGCCTCCCTCCCTTCACAGCAGAGGGGAAAGGTGGGAATTGGTGATTTGCACAGATCCAGGCAGGATGCACTCACTGTTGAAAACCACGTTGTTGTCCTTGAAATCTTTCCACTGCTGGTACCACTTGGAGTCTTTATGCAGCACCATGCCCATGGCCTCCCTGGAGAGGGGCAGGAAACAGGGGATAAAACATGGATATTTGGGAAAAAATTAACTGGTAACAAACACAGCCAACACCCTGAGGAATTTCCCTGCAGCATCGCTGAGGCCGAGGCAGCACGGGAGTGAGGAGCTCAATTACAAGATAAATTATGGCCCTGATAAATTATAAAATAAATTGCAGCCCCATAAATGATAGCCCCATAAATGATCCACCAGATAAACGAAACACCAGACAAATAAAAACCCCAGATAAATAAAACATTAGATAAACAAAACTCCAGATAAATAAAAGCAGCAGACAAATAAAACTCGACTCAGAGGAACAAAGCAGCCCAGAAAAAAGGAGCCTTAGTCCTGCCAAGCTTCACCCAAAACTGAACATAAAACAATGCTCAGCTCAGAATTTCACCCCTGAACATTAAATTTGAACTTCAGAATTTGAAGTCTCCAGTTTTACCACAGGAAGATTTGGGATCACCCATCCCTGGCTGGGAACGCGCTCCCAGGCCCAGCTGCTCCCACACCCCACAGCTCCTGGATTTAAACTCCTGACCTGTTTGGAACTTTTCCATCAAATTACACAGGGAAATATCCCCCCCCAAAAGAGGATTCCCCCCCAAAAGAGGATTCCCCCCACGTACTCATTGGCTTCAAACACTCGCTGCTCTTTAATCCTCTCTCCGGAATATTCCGTCCGCTTCCGGAGCCGCTCCGGGCGCCTGTAGGGACCAGTCTGGCCCAAAACACTCTCATCTATTTCCTTCTTCACAGTTTCTACTCCCTGCAAGGAAAAAAGAGCCAAGTGAGTGTGGATTTGTTGTTTTCCCAGAAGCTGAAAAATCCCTCCTGGGATGGTTTGGGAGAGCAAAAGGCCCTGGGTGCTCTCAGGGATGGGGCAGCCACAGCTCGACAACAAAACATGGGATCTTCTCCCTATTTCCTGTGAAAAGAGGGGTTTTAGGAGGCTCGAATCCCACTGGAGAGAGGCATTTCCCACCCTGCTGCAGTGGCAGCAGCTCAGCCCTGCCAGGCTCAGCCCTCCAGGCACTCCAGGGCTGCCTGGGGGGAGCTGCTGCTCCTGGATTCCTCCCCCAGCCTGCCCACGTTGTCTGAGTTTTTGCTGTTCTCCTCTGTCCCTTTAAAAAGTTTTTCTAAAGTTCTATTTCAGCCTTCTGTGTTTGCAATGGGGTCAAACACGATTTTACATCACAACTTTTCTTGTTATTGTAACCATCCAACCACGTTTGCATTCTCCTCACAAGGAGCAGACTGCTGATGGGCTGCTGGGCTGCCCAGTGTGGTTGGAGAGGAAGATTTTCTTCCTCCAATCCATGGTCACTGCTGGAATTCTATAAATGTTGAAGTCTGTAAATAAACTGCCTCTTTTCAGCCTTAAACACCTCAGCTCTAAACGTTAAAATTTGTAAATAAACTGCCTCTTTTATGTCTTAAACATCTCAGTGTGTAAGAATATTTACATTCTCCTCACAAGGAGCAGACTGCTGATGGACTGCTGGGTTGCCCAGTGTGGTTGGAGAGGAAGATTTTCTCCCTCCAATCCATGGTCACTGCTGGAATTCGATAAATGTTAAAGTTGTAAATAAACCTGCTCTTTTCTGCCTTGGATATCTCAGTGTGTAAGAATATTTACATTCTTTTCATAAGGAGGAGACTGCTGATGGACTTGGGTTGGGTTGGGTTGGGTTGGGTTGGGTTGGGTTGGGTTGGGCTGCCCAGTGTGGTTGAAGAGGAAGATTTTCTTCCTCCAATCCAGTCACTGTTGGAATTCTATAAATGTTGAAGTTTGTAAATAAACTGCCTCTTTTCAGTCTTAAACATCTCAGCTATAAACGTTAAAATTTGTAAATAAACTGCCCCTTTTCTGCCTTAAACATCTCAGCATGTAAGAATATTTACATTCTCCTCACAAGGAGCAGACTGCTGATGGACTGCTGGGCTGCCCAGTGTGGTTGGAGAGGAAGATTTTCTCCCGCCAATCCATGATCAGTGCTGGAATTCGATAAATGTTAAACTCTGTAAATAAACCTGCTCTTTTCTGCCTTGGACATCTCAACATGTGGCTGTCATTTCTTTGTGTGGTGTCCCCACAGAGCCCCTCTGGGTGCCCTGGGAGCAGCAGTACCTGGGAGATGGCTTTGAAGGCTGCAGTCCTGCCCAGCTTCTCCCCTCCCCTGGTCACCGACTCTGCCGACTGTTTGGCCGTTTTGGCCGCCTCCTCCACCCCCTCCTTGATCTTCCTGCCCAGGTCGCTCTTGCTGACCTCGTCCAAGCTCTGCAAGGGAAACAGGGAAAGGTCATTCCAGCCCCCCTGCAGCTCTCCTGGAGCCCCTTCAGGCCCTGCCAGGGGCTCTGAGCTCTCCCTGGAGCCCCTTTGGGCCCTGCCAGGGGCTCTGAGCTCTCCCTGGAGCTTCTCCTCTCCAGGTCAGCACTCCCAGCTCTCCCCAGAGGGGATCCAGCCCTCAGAGCAGCTCCACGGGCTCCTCCAGACTCTCTCCAGCAGCTCCAGGTCCTTATTTTGGGCTCCCAGGGCTGCAGGTGGGGACTCTCTCTTCTCCACCCCCCAAAATCCCAGAGGAATCCGTGCCTGGGTCTCCTCTGACCACACTCAATCCGTTATTTTATCAATGCCTCTGGTTTTGAAAGCTGCAGGGTCTGAATCACCTCTGGCACAGCAGCATCTGACACCAATAATGACAATTCCAGCCCCTCAAAAACCCAAGCTCAGCAGAGCTGCCCTGAGGAAATGTCCTTTTACCTCTTTAACCGTCCCTGTTATCTCTTCAAGTTTCTTTTTAATCACTTCTGAGGTCTTCACTGTTTCAGACTCGATGGTTTTCTGGGGGAAAAGAACATTAATCAAGAGAGAGAAACCACTCCAACGCAGCTTGGACGGAGCAGGATCCATTAGGGCTGGAACTGAGGGCAGAAAAAGTGACATTTCAGGAGCTCGTGGCCTGAGTCAGCAGCAGCAGCACCTCAGCCTTGCAAATGATTCTGCTCAGGGCTCTCTGAACAATGCAAATGAAACATCTGATGCTCAGTTTAATGCCTCATTATTTGATCTGCTCAGAAAGGCAGCCAAGTGTCTGCTGGGAAGACTTCCCAGGAAAAAAATAACAACAAACAAACAAAAAAACCCCCAAACATTCCAACAAATCAACATTCCCATTTAGCACCGGGTGCTTCCAGCCAAGCAGAACTTCTCCTGATGTTCTC
>JADMLD010000485.1:0-277500 GCA_017589585.1 Phylloscopus whistleri | reverse complement strand
CCATGGGGAGGTGGAAGGAGCAGAGCAGAGGCCTGGTTGGAATGGCAGCGCAGGCTCTGCTGGTGTTGGACAGGAACTGCAGTTAGCCCAGCTCAAGCAGAAGCACCAGGAGGTGCAAGAAGGAGAGCATAGAGCCCTGGCTGGAATGGCAGCACAGGCTCTGCTGGTTTTGGGCAGGAGTTGGGGTTGTCCCAGCTCAAGCAGCAGCACCAGGAGGTGGAAGGACCAGAGTCCTGGCTGGAATGGCAGCACAGGCTCTGCTGGTGTTGGGCAGGAGGGAGCAGAGCACAGAGCCCTGGCTGGAATGGCAGCACAGGCTCTGCTGGTGTTGGGCAGGAGCTGGGGTTGTCCCAGCTCAAGCAGCAGCACTGGGATGTGGAAGAAGCAGAGCACAGAGCCCTGGCTCTGCCTCACAGCCGAGGCTGGGCTTGGCTCCCATGGAATGGTCAGGGTAGGAGGGACCTTAAAGCTCATCCAGTGCCACCCAGGGACACCTCCCGCTGTCCCAGGCTGCTCCACGCCCCATCCAGCCTGGCTTGGACACTTGCAGGGATCCAGGGCTTCCCCACCCTCCCAGCCAGGAACTCCTTCCCAATATCCCATCTGTCCCCACCCTCTGGGTTGTTATCTGGCCATTATTCATTCCTCAGAGTGAGGAAAACAACTCACCACATTCATTGAATTTATCTTTCAGCATTTTCCATGTAAAATCAAAAGGCAGCTGTGGGAAGAGAGGAATAAACCATTACTGAGGCTCAGCCTGAGGCTGAACGACCTGCAAGGCAGCCCCAGCTCCCCAAAACATGGAACCCAGCCCACGACAGCCACTGCCATAAAACCACGGGACCACAGTCAGCCAGGAGCTCTTCTCCTGGTAAGGAAATGGCTCCAACTCCCCCCAAAATTTGGCAGCATCCAGAATTAGACATTGTGACTAGAAACCAAGCATGGGTGAGATCAACACACCAGTGACAATGGGTGGGAAGGGAGAGCTGGGAAAGGGCAGGAGCGGGAAAGGGGGGAGCACGAAAAGGAGAAGGAAAAGGGAGTGCTCACATTTCTCACAAATATCTGACAGGCTTTCCGGGCCACCCCGGCTGCAGGGCCTCCGGCTCCTCCCAGGGACCCTGCAAAATTCCCTGCAAAGTTGCCCCGCTCCATCTCCATGGGCCGCTCGAAGTTGCTGCCCATGGGCAGCCCCATGCGCTCGATGCCCGCCCCCATGCCCTGCCCCATGGGCGGCCCCATCCTCTCCATGTTGGCCGCCCCGAGGCGCTCCAGCCCCATCCTGTCCATGGGGGCCGCTCCCATCCTCTCCATGCCCAGCCTGTCCATGGGCGGGCCCCCCAGGCGCTCCAGCCCCGCCGGCATCCTCTCCATCACCTGCCCCATGCCGGCGCCCATGCCGGCGTGGGGCACCATGCGCTCCAGGCCCAGCCCCATCCTCTCCATGCCCGCCGCCCCCATGCGCTCCACGCCCGCCCCCATCCTGTCCATGGCGCCGCCCACCCGCTCGATGGCGGCGCCCATGCGCTCCATGCCGAAGCCCAGCCCCGAGCCCATGCGCTCCAGGCCCTGGCCCATGCGCTCCATGCCCGGCCCCATGCGCTCCAGGTTGGGCGCCAGGTGGTGGTCGATGCCCAGCGGGGCCATGCGCTCCATGCCCGAGCCCATCCTCTCCACGTTGGAGCCCATGCGGTCCAGCACCAGCCCCATCCTGTCTAGCTCCGAGCCCACCCGCTCCATCCCGTGCCCCATCCCGGCCGGGATCCGCTCGATCCCCGAGCCCATCCGCTCCATGCCGGGGGCCATCCTCTCGATGCCGGGGATGCTGGCGTTCCCACCACCTGCAACGCAACACAGACGGCGTCAGGGAGGCACAAACGGCCCAGCAGCTGCTGGCTCTGCTGGGATCCTGTCCCATCGCCAGAGCTCCCTCAGTCAGGGGCTCTGGGCCTGCAGGATGTGCCAAACTCAGATGGCTCGGGTCAGATCCATCCTGCAGGGCTGCCCCAGCCCTGGGAACCCAAAAAAAGGACCTGGAGCTGCTGGAGAGAGTCCAGAGGAGGGGCTGGAGCTGCTCCCAGGGCTGCAGCCACTCTGGGAGAGCTGGCGGTGCTCCCTCTGGAGACAAGCTCCAGGGAGAGCTCAGAGCCCCTGGCAGGACCTCAAGGTGCTCCAGGAGAGCTCAGAGCCCCTGCCAGGACCTCAAGGGGCTCCAGGAGAGCTCAGAGCCCCTGCCAGGACCTAAAGGGGCTCCAGGGAGAGCTCAGAGCACCCCTGCCAGGACCTCAAGGGGCTCCAGGAGAGCTCAGAGCACCCCTGCCAGGACCTCAAGGGGCTCCAGGAGAGCTCAGAGCCCCTGCCAGGACCTAAAGGGGCTCCAGGAGAGCTGCAGAGGGACTGGGGACAAGGGATGGAGGGACAGGACACAGGGAATGGTCCCCTTGATTCTGAAATGTTGTGATTTGGCCATCAAACCAAATTAAATCTGGGAATTGATGGGAGAGCTCTGCCTGCTTGGAGATGTTTGGGTTCAGCTTTGCTCCAGAAATTCTGCACTTTCGTTACTGAGACTGTCCAGTATTTCCAGGGAATGTGCTTGGAAGTTAAATGTGATACAGGCAGCAGGAGAAGCAGGGTTTTGTTTTCACTGACAAAAATTAACAATTTCCAAGCCGCATTTAAAAGCCAGACAGCAAATTCCTACAGCAAATCTAAAATCTGCTTTTTTTAATCTGTATCACCCCCATAATTCTTGTGAGCAGTTTAGGGATGAAAAGCAGGCAGGAAATGGATTTCATTTACTGCACTCACCTATTCCCCTCTCCAAGGTCTCTCCAAAACTCCGGGACATTCCCATCTCATTTCTTCCAAACTCCCTCTCAAATCCCCCTCCCATGGCTCGATCCATCTCTGGGAAGAGGAAGGTGGAGAAGTTTGCAGGGGGTTTTACCACCCCTGAGAGAACATTTTACCACAGGAAGATTCACAGCACAGGAAGGTTTTTGTGATTTTCTCCTGATCCTTTTGTTGTGGCTTCAGGAGCCCAAAGCCCCCAGGAAAAAGAGGATTTACCCCAAACACCTGGGAGGCTCTGGGGACTGGACAGAGCTAGAATCTTTTTGAACAAACCCTTCAAGGTACAATCAACAAATCACTGGGTCTGTGCACCTCAGAGCTCACGAGGGACTTAGGGACACAACATCAGCTGGAGAAAGCTTAGGTGGGATAACTCTGAGGAGATTCCAACATTCCTGCTCAGAAAATCAAGCAGCAAAGGGGAAAAAACCCACTGGCATTTCGACATGGAAAGCTGAGTGTGTGCTACTTTTTTTTAGGTGGCTCTTTGAAACTTGTGCTATTTTGACAGATCCTCACCAAATTATTCCCATAAAACTGAGAAGAGGCTTCTGGACAGAGGGATCCCTCCCAGGGAAGCCAGCAGGACACACAAAAACCCAGTGCTTACCACTCATCCTGCCCATGTTCATCCCGGCGGGGAAGCGGCCGATGTTCTCCATGCCACCGAAGGGACCTTCCATTCCTAAAAAATACCAGATTTTCCAGGGATTCCTTAGCAGTGCATTCCAGCTCTGCTGCCACACGACATCCCCACAGGCACCAGACAATTCCCTACCAAGTTCCCAAAAAAAAGGGGGGCAGGATTTGGGCACGGCGTTACAAAAATCACGGAATCGCAGAGCGGTTTGGGTTGGGATTATTGAGGATCCAGTTCCAACCCCCAGGGATGGCACTTTGAGCTAAGGAGGCACAGGTCAGGTTTTATGGGATGTACCCACCCTCCCCACACGCCTGCAGGAGTTTGAACACCCAAAATGGACCAAATCCTTCCCTAATTGCTGCTGATTTCCCAGCCACACGCACACACAGCTCAGGCTGCAGGACTTTCACAAAAGGCCAAGCTAGGAACAGGATCAGGAACCACAGCTTACCTCCCATTTTATTCATTCCAAAGCCCATGCCTTCCATTCCCATTCCTCAAAATAAAAGAGAAAGCTTTATATAGCAGGTGTCAGCCAAGAAACTCCAGCCAAAGGCTGCAGAACTCAAAACCACACAACACATCCATGGCTTAGGCTGAAAGAGCTTACGTGGGGTAACTCTGAGGAGATTCCAACATTCCTGCTCAGAAAATCAAGCAGCAAAGGGGAAAAAACCCACTGGCATTTCGACATGGAAAGCTGAGTGTGTGCTACTTTTTTTTTAGGTGGCTCTTTGAAACTTGTGCTATTTTGACAGATCCTCACCAAAGATTTGCAAGCCCACTAAAAGTGTTAAAAGTGAGAGATGGTTTGGAGTTTTCATGGATCTTTGCAGTGTCTGCTGCTCATGCTCAAGAGTCAGAAAATGAGAGCTGTGTCTTGACCACAGTGAAAAAAATTAAAAAAATAAAAAAAATGGAGCAGTTGGTTAAATTCAAGTTTCCATTATCAAGCTGAACAAAAAAAAACTCATTTGGCTTTAACATTCCTAAGAAACTACCAACTTTTTGGGGAGGCAAACAAAGCTATCTACCTTCTACACAGCTTAAAGCTCTCATGAAACAAAAGCATAGGAGTAATCTTCTTACCTCCAGGTCCCATGTTGCCCATTCCCATGCCTTTGTTTAAATGATTTGCATCAATAGGTTGACCTCCAGGTCCTAATCCCATGCCAATACCACCAAGACCATCTGAAGAAAATATTCAGATATCAAAAAAGCCTTCTTTCCATAGTTTGACAAAACAGCAAGTTTTATTTCTTAAGTAATTGACTTTCATTCTCCAAAAAAAGCTTGCTGTGTTCCCCCCTGTGGGGTGTGTACTGAAAGCAGGGAAGTGTGGAGTAAATCAAGAGTAGATGTGTCTTGAAATAGGCTAAAAACTACCTCCAATTATTCGGTTTCATATTTAAATTTCCATCTTAACTGCTGAGAAAACTTGGTTTGGAGCTGACTCCTGAAAAAGAACTGGCTAGAACACTGCTTCGTCTGGGCAAAGCCCTCGGCTGAGGAGGGTGGAGTGGGCAATTTGGGAGAAGATCCCCTAAAACCTGAGCACAGTTCTCACACCCTGGATTGCCAATGGCTCATTTCCACCTCTGCCAGGGTGGGTTTGGCCCCCTTGGCAGGGGAGAAGTGAAGCTCCAGGTGCAGCCTACGGATCAATGACAGCCACCGATGGAATTGCGAGCACACAGCCAGCCTCTCTCTGAGCAAACACAACACAAAGCTCACATTCCCAGGCATGGAGCTCAACCTTCCTTAAAAGGGTTCCCCCTCCCCCAGCCCAAAGAAAGAAGAAAAAGCTTTTTTTTTTTTTTTCCTCCTGAAGCAGGAGGAAAAGTTCTTTGATTGGCACAAAGCTCAATGGCATCCTCTCTGCTTGCAGGATTCCCTCGTTTCCAGCTCAGCACTGAACACAGGAGTGTTGAATCTTGTTTTAAAACAGCACAAGGTCCCCCTTCCCCGCCCCAGTAAAGGCCAAAATCCAGGCTTCCAGAGGGATTTAGGGAGTTTTAAGCCAAGGCAATGGGATTGGAACCCAATGGCTTTGTCCTGAAGAGAGGAACGTCCTTACAGTGACACTGCTGCTGAGGAAGGCCCTGACAGGCACTGCAAGCTGAACTAGGGAGGGCCTAATTAATGATCACTCATAATGGGGCAATTTAGCAGCACACAACATGTCTGGTTCCCAGGAAGAAAACAGCATCTGTCTGAATTCTGAGAATCCCAGACTGGTTTGGGTTGGAAGGGACCTTAAAGCTCATCCACTCGTCTGCCCTGGGCAGGCTCCCCCTTCCACAGCCCAGGCTGCTCAGGACAATTCAAATTCCACCAGCAGCCCCAATTGAGCTGCATTTGAACAAATTCAGCCTCCAGCTCTTCCCCTTCCAGTCCCAGCTCTTCTCTTCAGTATTCCCAGCATCTCATCCCAGCATGGCCGAGCCCGGATCACATCCACAGCTTTGGGGTATTGCCAGGGATGGATTCTCCACAGGAGCTCTGAGCAACCCACTCACCCTCCCAGGAATGTTTTCCTCACATCCACGTGGAGTCTGTGGATTTCCACTGCTGGTTTAGACTTGATCTGTTTAGTTCATTCAAATTCCAAGTCGGAAGGAGCAGCTTGGGGCAGCCAATTATTCTGAATTTCCATCTCCTGGGTTTTTTGGTCGGTGCTTTCTGCATCCTGCACCTCCAAGAAGAGCCTGGTTCCCCCTCTTCTTTCCATATTTATTACACTGATAACATCTCCTCTGGAAATTTGAAGGCCTGGAAGACTCCCAGCTCCTGAATTCAGCCCTTCCAATTTAAGGGAAAACATTCCATTCCCAGAGCACCATCCCACAGAAGGAGGTGCTGACTGATTCACTGTGTTTCCATGAAATCCCACTATTAATGGAAGGCACTGGGATCTTGGAATTGCAAATGGAGAGCTCTGGAAGCCTTGAGAAGGTGAATGTTTTAAGACAAGCTTCTGGCCATGAGCTGAAAGAAGTATCCAAAAAAAAACCACTGGGCAGCTCTTCTTCACTATTCCCCCTGCTGAAATTATTCAGGAATTTGGATCCCAGTTTTCCAGTTTTGAACCAAGAGTTTTACTGGGGCTGGGACTGGTTCCCAGGTGCTGAACAGCCAAATAAAAAGCAGAAGATGTTGAATCATGCAGGAGACACTTACGAGGGAGTTGTTGGGGTCGCTCTGGAGGGAAGAAATCTCCTTTGGGAAAGGCTCGCTCGTCCTAAAAGGAATTCAACACATTAAAGCTGGCAAGGAAAGCAGGAAATTATTTCCTGATTCTTAAAATTTTGAATTAAAATACAGAAATATCAAGTTAAAGCAGTCCTGACTGTAGTTTTGTCTTTTAGCAAAATAATCTGAATTAACCTTCCCTGATTGCATCAATTCAGGCATTCAAACCACACATTTCCTCCTCTGGAATTTGACCAACCCTTGAAACCACAAATCCCCCCAAATCCAAGAGTGCATTCCCAGGGCAGGAAGCAGTGGGAATGGGGATGGGAACGGGGGTGTCCTCACCATTTTGACGTGCATGGGTCTGTCAAAGAGCAGCTGCCCATTGAACATTGCTGGGGGTTGTTAAGGATCTTTGTTCAAGCACTGAGGGCTCTGAGAGTACAAAAAACCCCTCAGAAAACCCCAACTCCTCAGTTATCACTCACAGATTACCCTAAATCCTTCTCCAAAACTAAAAAGCAGTGAAATCCGAATCTACTGAACGTTCAAAAAAGGCTTTTTGAAATTAAACAAAAAAAAAGATAAAAACACATTTCTGGTTAAGATTAAGTTCACAAAGAGATACAAAACATAACTCTAAGTCAGCCCAAGTGTTTAAATGTTTCCTCAGTCACTTTATCCATTGAAAAGAGGAGAAAACAGGGAAAAGCTCCACAGCAACCCCCACATTTTGAGGTGTGCCTTGCCAGTGAATCCTCTGCCCAAGTCTGTCTCCCACAAGGTTCAGTGGGTGCAGTGCAGAAGGGAATTAACACTCCAACAGCAACTTTGGGAAAGGAAAGGGGGGAATATTTTCCTCCTTTCCATACCACAATCAGGAGCTGAGAGAGGAATACCTGGAATTTTATTGCTGTTTGGTTTCTAGGCAGCAAATGATTGCTTGGGCAGTGGAAGGACACAGGGGAAACACCAGCTCCGTGTGCCTTAGCACGGGGACTTTTTCCTTTCCAGACAAACCTTTTCAGAGAATTGCATTTTAACACTAATTACAACCAAGAGTCAGAAACTCATCTGGGATAGAATTTATCACATTGGATACATTTATCTATGTAAGAAAGGGAATTTCCTTTTCTCAAGATCCTGAGCAAACAGCAACAACTTCAAGACGGAATTTCATCTGTTGCACTTTTCCTTCCACCTTCCACCCACTCCAACTTGACCTTCCCTGCCCTGGCAATACATTCTCCATTGGAATAGGATTCCCACTCTCCCCCTGCTGCATTTCCAGGTTCTCTGCCCCGTCCCCAGGGTGCTGCCAAGGATACAGATGGCCTGCACGGCCTCGATGGCCTGCTCGAAGGTGACGGTGCCGATGCCGCGGCTCTTGCCGTCCTTGTCCTCCAGGATGTCAGCCCGCACCACCACCCCGGCCATGCTGAACACCTCCTTCAGCTTCTTCCAGCCCACCTTGTAGTCCAGCTGCAAAACAGGGAGGTGTTGGAAAGGCAAAGAGAGATTTCCAGGAGGAAACAGCTTTAGTTTAGCTGGGGTTGTTCAGCCTGGAGAAAAGGAGACTCATAGGTGACCTTGTCACTCTCTGCAGCTCCCTGAAGGGTGGTTGTGCTCAGCTGGGGTTGGGCTCTTTCTCCAGGCAGCACTGACAGAAGGAGAGGACACAGCCTCAAGCTGTGCCAAGGGAAGTGTTGGTTGGATATCAGGAAAAAGTTTTTCACAGAAAGAGTGATAAAGTGAGATGGTGGAGTCACCACCCCTGGATGTGTTTAAAACAAGACTGGAGGTGGCCCTTGGTGCCATGGTTTGGTTGAGGTGTTGGAGCTGGGTTGGACTCGATGATCTTGAAGGTCTCTTCCAACCTAGAAATGCTGTGATTATGTGTCCTTCCCTGGTATTGCCATCAAAGCTGTCAGAAAGCTGAGATAAAATTTAATCGAAGTACAGAGGTTTGTTCAAAAATCCCAATTAACAACACCGTGGTACAACCCAACTGAGAACCTCCTTGGCACAGATTATCCCAAATCCTTCTTCCTTCTCCAAAACTAAAAAGCCTTGAAATCCAAAGAAAAAAAAAAAAAAGCTTTTTGAAATTAAAAAAAAATTGATAAAAACACATTTCTGGGTTAAAATTAAGCTCACAAAGAGATACAAAACATAACTCTAAGTCAGCCCTGAGACTCAACAGGACACAGAGGAACTTCTCCTGGGATTCCCAAGGCTTTTCCTCCCTGGGATGTGGCCCAGCTGAGGGGCTCCCACTGCTGGCTCTGCACTCACGTTGGCCACGAAGACGGTGCTGCCGAGGCGGCCGGCCTGCAGGGCGTGGATGATCTCGTTGGGGATGTTGGGGTTGTTCAGGATGCTGGGGGGGATGTTGATCATGCCGGGGCCGCCGGGGCCGGGCCCGATGCCCATCCCTCCTGCTGCCATCACCTTCTGCATGGCCCTCCTGGCGTGCTCCCCGTCGGGGTCCTGGGGGAACAAAGACACACTCAGATCCCCTGTCTGCCATGGGGAGCTCAAACAGGCACAGAGAGGAGTTGCCCTTGATCCCACGGTATCTGCTCCCTAAGCCAACTGCTTCCCTTTCATTGTCAGTTTGTTTTATTTTAGCCAACAGCCAGCAGCCTTTATCATTTAAATGTTATCTTTATATGTATGTTTGTATTTATATATAGGTATGGTATGTAGCCCTGGTTCATGCCTGAGATGTTTTAGTTTCTCTAAAACTCTTTCCCAGAGAGTTTTCTGTAACTGTAACCTTTGTTTCCATTCCTTTCCCTAGGAGGGACTTCTTCTTGATGTCCCTCTGTTTTGACCAATGTGATTGAAGAATTTTGTCTTTCTTCCACCCATTGGGTTGTTCTTTGTAAAACAGCATAAAAGGGAAAAAAATTCCCAGAAATAAACAGAGTCATTGTCAACCTTTTAAATCAAAGTCTGTGTCACTGTGATCTTTAACAACATCAACTGGTGCCCTTTAATAATGAAGTTATTCCTCCCCAGGCATTCCCCTGGTTCCCAATATGTTTTTCCATCATTAATACCAACAACAAACCTCAGTTCCACCTGTTCCAAACCCTGACAAACCCCCAGTGCCACTGGAGAGGCATTGGAATAAACCTCCCAGGACTGGCTGTCAGTGGCAAAGCCATTAAAATGGAAACACATCTTTGAGGTATTCCAGGAAAGAGCTGATTCCGTGGAACTCTTGGTGGAATTCATTCATTCTGATGCAGAATTCAAAGGCAAGTTTGTCAAGAACAAACACTCATGGAGGTTTTTGTGTCAATTCGTTAACAAAGGAACTGCAATTAAAGCCAAACTCCTGCTTTGTCCTCACGTCTTGATAATCACAAGTTCAGCAGTGGTTAAAGTGATTACAAAAAGGTTGATTGGGTTTTTTTATCGTGTTTAAATCCTGCTTTCTGTCCCTCACCCTCTGAGTCAGCCCTAAACCTTGAACAAGAAATCCCCCTTCCCCTTCCAGAACAGATCCCCTCCTTACTTCTTTCACTTTCAGGGGTCTCCCACCAAGGCTGTGCTTGTTCAGAACCTCGGCAGCCTTCTTCATGCTCTCTTCCATCTTGAACTCAACCACCCTGTGGGGACACAACACAGCTCAGGGGGTTTTGTTTGAAGGAGTCTCCTTGGATTTCTGGGATCAGTTGGGAGTGAACTTACGCGCATCCCTGGCGAGGTGATTTCCCGGGGCAGTCACGGGGAGGAGGGAAGAGAGAAGAAATAAAAGTCAGTGAAAGCCCAAACCACACACAAATATTTCATTATTAAAGCCAAATCACATCAGTTAAGCCCTACCAGCGAAAATAAAACGTAACCTGACACAGGAAAGCCTCCAATACTGGAATTCCATAATTTCTTATGCCTTAACAGGATTAACCTGGGGTCTCTGAGGTGGTAACAAACACTAAATCCCGACTCTCCAAGAAATACCACACGCTTCCTGTGACCTGCTCTTCCCTGGCATACAGCAAAACCCTCCACACTCTCACCCTACATCCATATCCTTCAGGACACTCAGGAGAGCTCCTATTGTCTGCCCTGATCCCGGACTCGAGGCCCATGAAGGCACTGAACGTTTACATTCAGGAATTTACCTCGCTCTACTGGCCCAGGAAGTGGAGTTTGCAGCACCTGCTGTGGCACCCTGGCCCTTCCAAACTCAGCCAACCACTCGAGTGACTTTTCCAAAGCACAGGAATGTTCCAGAGCCCTGTCCTGCCCGCTGGGCTCCGGGGGTCACACGGCCAACGCCAACGCCACGCGGGGAACAGCTCCTGCCTGCAGAGCCCACCCCACCTCCTCCCATCCCACGGCACTCCTGACCTAGAGCCACTGCACATCCACACTCTGAGCCTCCCTGGCCTCCTGTCCAGCACACAGAAACATTTCAGGTAGAAAATCCACAAAGAAACTCTCAAAGTCACTTACCCTTGACTTTCCTTCAGCGTCCATTAAGAGCTCCACGTATGTTACCTCACCAACTACAAATCAGATTCCAGACGACACAGATACCAAGGGAGAAAAGCCAAGAAAACAATGGGAATTTAGAACAATCAACAACCGTGTATGGAGCCTCTGCCTTATAAGAAAGCCCAGAAACACTCCATGTTCTCTAGACCACAAAACTGGACAATTACAGGTATGCAGTAAAGGCTTCAAGCACTTCAGGATGTTCTTGGTTTTCCTCCGCCTCGAAAGCCAGAGATTTCTGCGCTTCCCTGGATCTTTAGTGCCCGCTCGTTACCTGAGGCAATCCAAACCCATGGGAAAGGCTGCAGGAACAAGTTTCCTTTGCTTCCCACAGGATGTGGTCCTGGCTCCAGAATCCAGAATTTCAAGTGATTGGTTTTTTCTCGGGATTTAAAGACAAAAAAAGGAGTCACACCGAAGCAACGGATCAGGAGATCGCTGCCTGCCTGCTGTTTATTTTGACAGGTTTTTGTTAAGCCACAATCATTTCCATTTCAGCATTAAAATCTGCCCTGTTTGCTCTCAAGACAAAACTGCCAACAGCAAAAGGCAAAAGTCCATGGAAAACTTCACCTGCCCCTTTCCCCACAGGATTGAGATTGCCTCTCTAGGAACAAATAACCCTGGCAGGGACCTCCAGAATGCAACTACCCAAATGGCTGCTGCCTTTGAAGGGACTGGCATACAGAAGGATGGAATAAACACCTTTTTTCTTTTTCTTTTTTTTTTCTTTTTTTCAATTTTAGAAGTCCTGGGGTTTAAATTTAAACCAGGAGGACTCCAAGTTGCATTATGTGGACAGTGGAATGTTTTATTTGTGGGAAAGCACGAGCCACTTGAGTATGAATAGTTTAACTGGAGCAAGGAGCTGGGGTTTCACAAGACTCTGCCAGGGACAGGGGGAGGTGCCCAGCCTGAGCTCCACCAGGCCCAGCAATTCCCAGGACACTGGGGATCACTGTGCAAAACTGACAGCCTGCAAGGTCTCTCTTGAAGCTGAAAAAAAAAAAAAAAAAAAGGGGAATGCTTAATGAAACCACTGATTTTTAATCTCCATTTCTGATTTTAAATAATAATTCAGCAGTAAGAGCATTCCAGCCAGGGAACAGCTCTGATCCACTCCTGCTTTTTGGGGGACAATGTTTGAGGCTGGAAAAGGCTGACACGTCCCTGTGAAAGGGACTCCAGTGGAGTGTCCATGATCATCCACAGCTCCACCAGCTCGACCCACGTTGGTGCCAAGCCTAAGGAGGAATTCCAGCCTCTGATCCCTCTGAGCTCACACAGCACAGGTGGGATTGTTGTTCCCAAGGGGTCCTGGGTGGGGTCAGCATCCCCACGAGGTTCTGACGCCATCCAGCTCAACAGCAGCAGCCAGAGTCCAACCAAGCACACCTGGGGCAGGGCTGCAAATGGATTCACCAATCCTTCCCAGGGAGCTCCACTCCAAAAGCTCTGGGAGGGAGGGAGGCACAGCTTCCAGGGCTGGCCCTCCCTGAACCTGTGAGGGTTCTCCTCTCCCAGGCACCTCACCTACAGCTCCACACCAACAGCTCCCACAGGAGCCTCCTGAGCTTCAGCATCTCCAGTACAATTGAACTTCTGCTCCTGGAACCAACCCCTGACTCTGAACCACGAGATCTCCAGGAATCCCTTGGAAAGCTGAGTTTGTGCCAATTTTGCTCAGAGCTTCCTGCTGGAGCCTTCTAGACACGTGAAAATCCAAATATCCAGCCTGAAGTAGCTGCTTTCCTTCAAAGGACACCTGAACTTCCTGAAGAGCCCAATTTCAGAACTGCAGGAGGGGGGGATGACACACTCAGCTCTGAGCCAAGACAGAGCCCAGAACCACTGCCATGAAAATGCTTTAATTTCACCTGAAAATGTGTGAGAGGAGCCAACCCAACCCCTCTGCCAGCAGAACGTTGTCTGTGGCTGGCAGAGGAAACTTTTTTTAAGAAGTTAGGCTGGGTCACATTTTATCTGGAGTTTTTTTCTAGCTCCCAAACCACAGGATGCCATGGAAAAGTACCAGGAGCAGACATCCATGTGCTAGACCAGGATAAATGCCCAGTGATTCCCTTCTGGATTCTGTCCCACAGCCACAAGTGGAAAAATTTCATCCAAGCACAAAAACTGCTCCTTCAGGAGCCTCCCAAGGGAGGAAACTTCCAAAAAGCAGCAGCTCCAAGTCACTGCAGCTTTAATTGAGGAACATGTTCCCCGTGGTGTCTTTAAGACTGAATGTAGAGGAGACTGATTTAGGGATTTATTTAAACTTCACACTTAGAAGTTTGGAAACACAGCTTTTCCCAAACCAAGAGACTGGAGCAGAATTTACTGCAACAACCAGCAATCCAAACTGAAGAAAGCTTCAGTGTTATTTATCACAGTCATTATTTTTGCCTCCCCTTTAAAACTTTTTATCACTTCTCAAATTTATCAGTACAGAAAATGCCAACGTGCAGAGTGGGCTGCTCCAGCAGAATTCCAATGCTCTGCAGGGCCTGCCCAGGAAGCTCAGATCAGGATCCACAGACACAAGTGGGAACTTCAAGCTGAGACAGAAATGTCAACTTTAGGTTGGGCAATTTGATTGTAACAGTTTGTGATGAACCAAAGAGCTCTGAGAGCTGTGAAAGGGGCAGGGAGGGAAGTGGGAGCCAGCACAGAACTGGGAGAGGGGAAATGCTGTGTAGCAGCTATTCCAGGGCCAAAAGTAAATACTAAAGAGGGAAGGAAAACCCCAAACTGGCTGGATGTCTCCTCATCTTCTGAAGAATGAGTGATCCAAGAGGATCAAAAAGCTTCACGCTCCCAGTGTGAGGCAAAGCTCCTCCCTCACTTACAGGTAAAGCTCAGACAGGCAACCCCTGAAGAGTTACAGGGGGCTGGGGAGAGAAGAGGAGCAAGTTTTACACAGGCAAAGCTTTGGTTGGAAAGGGAGAATGAAAACCTTCCCAAAGCAGGGACAGCAGTCAGCAATTCTGTCACAGATGGGGAAGGGAAACTTCCCTTTTGCAGGAGAACACCCCAAGTGGAGGTTTTGGCTCCTGAAGAGCTCAGGCAGTCAAGAGGGAGCGAAAAGCTCCCTGCAGCCAGGGAAGGGCTGAGATTCCTTGGAAAGATGGTGAAAACCCAAGGGAAACAGAGCAACTCCTCAGAGACTTCAGCCCATGGAAAGGGGAACAGCACATTCCTCCCCCATCCCTGGCTCCCCAGAACTCCACATGTGACCAAATCCTGGGCACTGTGCAGGGCTGTGGGGTAACCCAGCTCAGCTTTAGCAGCTGCTCCTCTGCACGGGGATTCAGAGCTCTGCTCCTGGTCTGCCACAGCCCTGGGCTGTGATGGGGAAGGGAATGAGGGCACAGCCCTGTCCATCCTGCAGCTGCTCCTGCTCACAGGGATGTCCATGGGACCACACTAATTACGGTGATTAACACATCCCTACCCACACAATGTGACAATTACTGCCTCCTTTTACAGCTTCTCCTTGGGTTCTGTGCATTCCCCTATGTGGGCAGGGAGAAGGTTTAAAATACAAAATTCTGTATTTCCTAAAGGAACTGATAAATACCTGGCATTCAGATCCCAGGGTTTTTTTTGATGCCATGGCATCACCTCCCTTTCACCAGCTGCCATGAACATTCCCATGTTTCTCCCCACGTGTGGGGAACAGATCAGGACAGGGATCCAGCATTCAGTTACTTCCATGGAAAACTGCTGCCTCTGGAAGCCCTTCCCAAATTCCCATCAGGGCTGCTGCTCAGTCAGTTTGGTGACACCGTGTGTCTGCCAGCCAAAAGGAGGGAGTTCCAAACAAGAACATCTCTTCATTCCATTACCAACATTCCCACTGCATACCTGTAATTGAGTTTCTCCAACCAATCCACTGGGATGCCCGAGCCAAGGGAGAGAGAAGAGAGGTGGCACCTGGAGCAGCCTGGCCACTCCCAGGCTGCAGGAACAGCTCCTGCCCCAGCAGCTCCTGCACACTCCCTGAGCTCCTGCTGCCACAGGGGCCCTGCAGAGCCCTCACACACCCCTGGGCACAGAATTCCACCTGCTCCCAGAGCCTGGGACGTTTGGCCTGGCGTTCTCACGCTTCCAAAGCAAGAATTCCAACGGGTCGGAGTTTTCCACGGGCGCCTTCCTGGGGTTTGGAACTGCTCTGCCTTGGGGCAGGGACTGAGCCAGCCCGAGCCCAGCAGCTTGGGAGAAGTCCAGAACAACTCCAGGGCAAATCCAAACTCAGCAGTGCCAAACCCCAGGAAGGACAACCCCAGTCTGAGCAGGACAAGCCCTGCAGCCAGAAGGAAGAGGCTCCAACGTTCCCCCAGGAGCATCTGCTGGAGTGAGCAGCTGAACAGCCCGGCAGGAAACGATCTCAGCCTGGCCTCTGCCATCCACGGGAACTGCAGAGAAACCACCAGACGCTGGGGACGGGATTCAACGCAGCACAGAGAGCTGGACACCTGCACACCCGGAGCACCAAGGGATCTGGGGCAGGTCAGGGTCCCTCCACAGCAGCTTTCCAGGCTGACACTGCTGCCATGGCACAAAACCACTGCTGGCTCTCAAACAGCCCCCGAGGAGGGAAGCTCCCAGTCCCGACGGCCCTTCCACAGACTCGGTTCCCTTTTGCCTCCAAAGACAAACGGTTGAAACCCTCTGGAACTTTGTTTTCCCCTTCTTTAGGCCACACCTCAAACACCTGAACAAGTCAGTCCTTACCCAGCTCCAGCACAATGACCACTGCCTGCTACCCTGGCTGATGCTCTGTATCCAGAAGTGCCCCACAGGAAATGTTGTGCTGTTACTCTGAACTTGGTTCAGACATCTTAAGGCTGGAGAAGCCAAGGATTTTCTTGCCACTCCACTGCACTTCCAAAGGTGACTTGAAAACTAGAAAGCTGGGCACCAGCCTGAAGAAATGACACTAATTTAGACTTGTCACTACCCGAGTACTCAGCTCAATCTCTTCATCTTCCTCAAGAGATGAAGGTGCTCAGGTCAGCAAAGGCAGCTCCCATCCACATGGGAATTACAGGGAATTGTGGAAGGGGGAACACCACAAACCTGATTTCCAAAGCCCTGATTCTGCTGCAGCACATGCCAAGGCACCAACCTGATTTTGCAGGTCACCCTTAAACACATTGAACTGCAACCAATGGCAGAATGGCTCTTGAAGCCAGCCCAAACCCCTCTGGGGACACAGCTGGATCTCCACACACCAGAGCAGGACGTAACCACCTGAATGCCCAAAAAACATTAAAATGCTTCAGAAAGTTCTGCTGCACTTCAAGGCTGAGATCTGCTGCAAGCCTGGGGTTGGATCCCTAATGAAAACACTGCTGATCCCAGGATGAGGCTCTATCAGCTGCATGCCAGAGGCCTCCACAGGAACCATTCCCTGGAAGGCTGCCAGGGACCGAGGTTGTGCAACACCCAGCCAGGCTTCTGGAGGAGCTTCTCCAACCTCGTGTGGCCAAGTGCAGCCAGAAGTGCAAGTGCTGAGCTACAGACAGAGCCAGGCACGGGCTGGAGCACAGGGCAGCCTCAGCCCCTGAGCTGCACTTTACCTTTCTCTTTGACCAGGTCCTTCAGCGACTGCCACTTGACGTCGAAGGGGATGTTGGTGATGAAGGCTCGGTACCTCTTGGCGGGGTTGGCATAGGGCTCGAAGCGGTTCCCTCCCCTCTTCATCCCCTTCTCCTTCTTCTTCTCGTTGGGGGTCGGGCGCTCGCCTTCGCTGCAAGGAGAGAACCCTGTGAGCTCCTGGGGATGGGGAACCTCCCCCAGAGGGAACAAAACCAGAGCACAGAGCCACTGACTCCCAGGGCACAGAGCCACTGACTCCCAGGGCACAGAGCCACTGACTCCCAGGGCACAGAGCCACCGACTCCCAGGGCACAGAGCCACCGACTCCCAGGGCCACTGACTCCCAGGGCCACTGACTCCCAGGGCACAGAGCCACCGACTCCCAGAGCCACTGACTCCCAGGGCACAGAGCCACCGACTCCCAGAGCACAGAGCCACCGACTCCCAGAGCCACTGACTCCCAGGGCACAGAGCCACTGACTCCCAGAGCACAGACCCACTGACTCCCAGGGCCACTGACTCCCAGGGCCACTGACTCCCAGGGCCACTGACTCCCAGGGCCACTGACTCCCAGGGCCACTGACTCCCAGAGCACAGAGCCACTGACTCCCAGAGCACAGAGCCACTGACTCCCAGGGCCACTGACTCCCAGGGCCACTGACTCCCAGGGCCACTGACTCCCAGAGCACAGGGCCACTGACTCCCAGGGCCACTGACTCCCAGGGCCACTGACTCCCAGGGCCACTGACTCCCAGAGCACAGAGCCACTGACTCCCAGAGCCACTGACTCCCAGGGCACTTTGGGGGGAAAGGATCCTAAAGCCCATCCCACCTCACAAGGAAAAAACACAAACACAAAGGGAACAAAAACGCTTCAGGCTCAGCCTTACATAATTCCCTTCACTAATCCAATCAATCTCCTTGCTCGCTCGGTGATGCACCAACAAACACATCTTGAGGAGGAATTCAGAACACAGCAGATAAAAAAGCTGGAGTTCCTACAGCCTCTCTGTCCTGAGCTTTTCCCAGCCCAGCACCTGCAAATTCCAGGTCAGAAATCTCAGCTCCATCCCTTCAGGACCATTTCAATCCCTGAACAGACACAACAGCCAGCAGGGAAAAAGGAAATTAAGAATGTAGAGGCCTCTGAAGGTTTATTTTTGAGTGTTTTCCCTGCTTCTATCACCCAGCAGCCAAAGCTTCTCCAGACACAGGGATGGGAATCTTCCAGTCTTCCTCTCACTGAACTTTCCTAATTAAAAACGTAATTAAAACTCCAAAATTAGACTTGAAATAGGACAAGCCTTTTTCCACCTTCATTTCTGTTTGGCAGTTGTGTTAAAGGCTGCACTCAGGTTTTAGTGGTTATTCCCTAAACTGGCTTTCCCCAAGGCCGCTCTGTTATCCCTGGGGAAGT
This sequence comes from Phylloscopus whistleri, assembly GCA_017589585.1. Classification (NCBI taxonomy): domain Eukaryota; kingdom Metazoa; phylum Chordata; class Aves; order Passeriformes; family Phylloscopidae; genus Phylloscopus; species Phylloscopus whistleri. Next base: position 259,267 of record JADMLD010000485.1, on the reverse strand, counting down.
GAGAGCTGGAAATTCCACACAAAACTGCACCTGGAGACACAACCCAAATCCCCTGGAGGCATCCCAAATCTAACAGGGTCAGGAAAAACAAAATCACAGCAGAGAGGCATCTTTATTTATACTTCCAGGAATTAACTGGCTCCTCATGGAGACAAACTGCTGATTCCACGCTCCCAAGAGTGACAGGAACAGAACCCAGGGGGGCAACATCCTTCCCCAGCCCTGGATTCCCTGGGATCAGGGATGGCTCTGCCCCTACCTGGCTCAATCTCAGTCAATGAAATCGTGTCTGGCAGTATTTTACTGCCCAAAGCACAGGCTCGTGGGAATACACAGGACAGAAAGTAAAGCAGATTTAATTAGCATGGCTGGTTTGATGATCGAGGTGCTATGGCAGGAACAAACAGAACTCTGAGGATTAAACTTGTTTCACCAAATCAGTGTTCCTGTCTCTCTATCAATCGTCAATACAGTCTGACTCTTCTTCAATGGAAAAAAAAAAAAAATAAATCCCTTTTGGGGATCTTTTTCCCCCCAAAGTGACCCTTGGAAAGCTGAACAGGTTGCTGGTAGGAAACACAACCCCAAATCCAACCTCGAGTCTGCACCAGGAATCACAGCACACCCGGTCCAACCCGGTTCTTATCACCCCGGAATGCAACTGAGGCCAAAAACGCCCCGAGGGAGAGAAACGCTTCCTATCCCACCGATTTGGCACCAAAACCGGCTTTGCCAACGGTGGAATTCTCACCGAGCATCAACACGAGGGAGCGAGGAGCAGCTGAGGCTTTTTGTGCTGTTCATGCCCAAGTTTAAATTCCCGGTTTAAATTTCTGTAACGTTTTACCGACAGCAGCCACCGGGATTGTGCAACCCCTCCCCGGCACCACCTTAAACTCTCACCCTCGAGGCGTCTGCGCTCCTAAATCCCCTCACGGGTAAATCGCCCCCCAAAAAAGGAGCGCACTGGGCTCCAAAGCGTGCAGCAGGACGAGGTGGGTGCTGAGACCGACGGAGTTGTTACAACTTACTGACAGCAAAAAAAAGTAATGAACTTTTTCATTAAAAAAAAAAGTAATGAACATCCCCACGCTGGCACAGCTCGCTCCCCCCCGGGGAAGCCTAAACTCCACCAAAACTCAGCAGAGGCTTTTTTCCTGAGGGGATGGGGATGATTCCAGGGCTCCCTGCCCGCCGGCACCGGGCCCGGAGCGCTGCGGCCGCGGGAGCCCCGGAGGCGCCTCCGGGACGGCCCCGCCCGGGATCCCAAGGCGCGCACGGAGGGAGCAGCGGCCGCAGCGCCAGGAGCGGCCCCGCACCGGCACCGACCTCGCCGGGACCCCGCCGGCCCCGGCCCGTCCCGCCGCCCTCAGGCCGGGCCCAGGCGCGGGGAGGCCGCACGCGGCCCCTCGGCCCTACCGGCAACGCGGCCCCTCACGGCCCTCCCTACCTCTTGGCGGGCGGCCCCCCCGCGCCGGCCGCCCCGTTGGGCGCTGGCGGAGCCGCCGCTGCCGCCGCCGGGGCCGCGGCCGGGGGCGGCTCCATTTTCCCGGGGGCGCTTTGCGAGGCCGCGGCCGCCGCCATTTCCCAGCGCGTCCTTTGTGTGGGGAGCGCGGGGCACGACGGGACGGCGCCGCGGGCCGGGCCGCCAGGGGGCGCCGCGCCGCTCATGCGCGCGAGGGGGGAAACGGGCGGCGGGAAACGGCGCGTGAGGCGCTGCGCATGCGCGCTGAGGAGGCACCGCCGCCCGCGCCGGCGCTAATGGCGGCTTTGCCCGGCCGCGGTGTGGCGGCCCCGGGCAGGAGGGACGGGCAGCACCGGGGAGTGAGGATCTGAGAATGCGCAGGGCTGCAGCCACGCGGTGCGGCCGGTGCGGGCGGCAGTGTCACTTGGGGCCGCCCGCGCTGGCGGGAATAGCGGCTGTGCGCATGGGAGGCGCGCTGTACGGAATGGCGGCAATGGCAACGCCGCGTGCGCACTGCGCTGCTGCCGTACAGCATGGCTGCCAGGGCTGCGCATGCTCAGTGGAGTAAACGAAAAAAAAAAACAGCTGCCAACTCAAAAGGACTCGCAGTCCTCCGTTTTAAGGAAGAAAGTGATGTTGTAAATACAAAACAGACTGCCTGGGGATTGTTGTCCACATGATGAATATGTGTCACGGGAGATCAGGGGAGGCCGGGGCCCACGTGCTGCTGTGAGGAAGCCGAGTTTCCCCAGCCCCAGATCGCATCCTCGGGGTCCCTCTGCCCCACCCGGAGAGGGGGAACAGCGGCCTCCAAGGACCCAAGAATGTACGGAACCCCTTAGGAGACCGCGGCTCTCCGGCGGACTCTTGGCTGGGTTGTACAACAGCCGTGGGCGCATCCCATTGACAGGCAGCTGACTTAGCCAATAATAGACGAGGATCAGGGAGGCCGCGGCTCGCTGCGCCAATGAGCGGCGAAGGGGGCGGGGCCACGCCCGGAAGCGGCGAGCGGCGCGGGGGCAGCACCGGCAGCACCGGGATCGGGAGAAGCCGCAGCGATGTCGGAACGGAAAGTGCTGAACGTGAGTTGGGGGAGAATCCCCGCCAAGGGGCGCTGGGGGAGCGTTCCGAGCTGGGCTGGGCCAGGAGAGGCTCCCCCGAGGCGTGTCCCGGTTGGTTCGGGAGTCGCTCCGAACCCCGGGATCGTTGAGGCTGCAAAAGACCCGCGATCGGGTCCCGGCTGTGCCTGCTGCCCACCTTGTCCTCAGCCCAGAGCTCTGAGTGCCACGGCCAGGCACCTCCAGGAATGGAGACTCCAAACCTCCCTGGGCGGCAGATCCCAGTGCTCGATAACCTTTTCCATGAAGGAATTTCCCCAACATCCGATTTAAACCTCCGCCGAGGCCGTTCCCTCTCATTCCTGTCGCTGTTCCCTGCGAGCAGAGCCCGACCCTCACCCGGCTGCCCCCTCCTGTCCGAGCTGTGGGGAGCGAGAGGATCCCCGGAGCTCCGGCATTCCCAAATCCGCTCTCTCTCCGTAGAAATATTACCCCCCGGACTTCGATCCGGCCAAGATCCCCAAGCTCAAGCTCCCCAAGGACCGGCAGTACGTGGTGAGGCTGATGGCCCCGTTCAACATGAGGTGAGAGCGGCTCTGCAGCCCCGGGATCGCTCCTGGGGTGGGTCCAGTGCCACGGGCAGGGACACCTTCCCCTCAGCAGCCTCGCTGCCCCCTCTGGACACGCTCAAACATCTCAGTGTCCATCCTGAGCTGAGGGGCCAGGGGTGGACACTGCACTCAATGTCCATCCTGAACTGAGACACCCAGAGCTGGACACTGCACTCAATGTCCATCCTGGGACACCCAGAGCTGGGCACTGCACTCAATGTCCATCCTGGGACACCCAGAACTGGACACTGCACTCAATGTCCATCCTGGGACACCCAGAACTGGACACTGCACTCAATGTCCATCCTGAGCTGAGGGGCCAGGGGTGGACACTGTACCCAATGTCCATCCTGGGACACCCAGAGCTGGACACTGCACTCAATGTCCATCCTGGGACACCCAGAGCTGGACACAGCACTCAATGTCCATCCTGGACACCCAGAGCTGGACACTGCACTCAATGTCCATCCTGAACTGAGGGGCCAGAGCTGGACACTGCACTCAATGTCCATCCTGGGACACCCAGAGCTGGACACTGCACTCAATGTCCATCCTGAACTGAGGGGCCAGAGCTGGACACTGCACTCAATGTCCATCCTGGACACCCAGAGCTGGACACTGCACTCAATGTCCATCCTGGGACACCCAGAGCTGGACACTGCACTCAATGTCCATCCTGAACTGAGGGGCCAGAGCTGGACACTGCACTCAATGTCCATCCTGGACACCCAGAGCTGGACACTGCACTCAATGTCCATCCTGGGACACCCAGAGCTGGACACTGCACTCAATGTCCATCCTGAACTGAGGGGCCAGAGCTGGACACTGCACTCAATGTCCATCCTGGACACCCAGAGCTGGACACTGCACTCAATGTCCATCCTGGGACACCCAGAACTGGACACTGCACTCAATGTCCATCCTGGGACACCCAGAGCTGGACACTGCACTCAATGTCCATCCTGGGACACCCAGAACTGGACACTGCACTCCAGGTGCAGCCTCACCAGTGCCCAGTCCAGGGGCAGAATGACCTCCCTGCTCCTGCTGGCCACACCATTCCTGACCCAGGCCAGGAGCCCTTGTCCTTGTCACCCACCAGGGCACACTGCTGCCTCATGCCCAGCTGCTGTCCACCCTTTTTCCCCAGGTGCAAGACGTGTGGGGAGTACATCTACAAGGGCAAGAAGTTCAACGCCCGCAAGGAGACGGTGCAGAACGAGGTCTACCTGGGGCTGCCCATCTTCCGCTTCTACATCAAGTGCACGCGCTGCCTGGCTGAGATCACCTTCAAGGTCAGCATTCCTGGGATCCCTGGAATTCCTGCCAGGTGGATCCCCTGAGGGGAGCAGAGGAGTGTTGGAGCTGGATCCGGCAGCAGAGCCTCGTGAGGGAAAATCCCTGTCAGGAGTCCCCCCCTTGGGAGGGGGAGGATGAGCTTTTTGTCCTCCAAAAGTCCAGTGAAAGGGTTAAGAAGATAAATGAGAGTGGCAGCTTCGGTCTTCAGAGATGTTTGCTCTATTTCTTATCTCGAGTTGAGTGTGCCACCAAAGCTGGCTAAACACCAAAACCTGGCTTAACACCCAAACCTGGTTTAACATCAAAACCTGGCTTAACACACCAGAAACACAGTGAAAAAAATCTAAAACCTGGTTTAACACCCAAACCTGGCTTAACACCCAAACCTGGCTTAACACACCAGAAACACAGTGAAAAAAATCTAAAACCTGGTTTAACACCAAAACCTAGTTTAACACCCAAACCTGTCTTAACACCCAAACCTGGCTTAACACAAAAACCTGGTTTAACACCAAAACCTGGCTTAACACCCAAACCTGGTTTAACACCAAAACCTGGCTTAACACACCAGAAACACAGTGAAAAAAATCTAAAACCTGGTTTAACAACCAAACCTAGTTTTAACACCCAAACCTGTCTTAACACCCAAACCTGTCTTAACACACCAGAAACACAGTGAAAAAACCCCCAGACACAAGATCCCAAGGTTCTTAAAGGTTTCTAACCCAATTAACCCCCAAAACGTGCCCTGATTACAGTTTTGTGCCAATAATCACTGCCTCTTCTAAACACACAACCCCTGTGTCAAACCCATCCTGCCAATGTCTCTGTGCCACCGTCAGAGCAGAAAATGGAGAAGAAAATGAGACACTGCCCAAAATTCTCCATCTTCCTCTCATCTGTCTCCACACTAAAACCCCAAAACTACAAATTTTCACCCCATGAACAACTAAGCTGCTCTTTATTTCCCACCTTTGTTGCTTTCAACTCGTCTCTGAGTGTTGGAAGGTTTTGCTGTGGGCTGAGGTCAAGGGCAGTGCCCTCCTGGGGTCCCAGCCGGGGTCTCTGACCCCCCCAGGGCAGCAGGAGGGATTCTCCACCTGCCCTGGGCTCCAGCAGATCCCAGGGAAGGTGGCTGGAGTGTGGGATGGAGATCAGGGAAAGGTTTTTTTCCCCCCCGAGGGTGGTGGGGCAGCGAATTCCCCCCGGGGAATGGGCACAGCCAGAGCTCCAGGAGCCTCTGGACAGTGGGACTGGTGGGATTGTCCCGTTCAGAGCCAGCAGCTGCTGCTCCCTTCCAGCTCAGGGGCTCCCCTGACACTCCTGTCCCAGCAAGGGCTGAGTCTGAGCCTGGGTTTTGGGCTGGCTCAGCCCTTCCCGTGGCAGTTTTGCTCAGGGAATCGGCTCTGGAGGTGGCTGTGGGCTGGCTGGAGCAGGATTCCCACCCACCAGGGTCCCTCCTGCTGCTCCCCCCTCAGACAGACCCCGAGAACACGGATTACACCATGGAGCACGGCGCCACCAGGAATTTCCAGGCAGAGAAGCTCCTGGAGGAGGAGGAGAAGAGGCTGCAGAAGGAGAGGGAGGAGGAAGAGCTCAACAACCCCATGAAGGTACAAGGGCAGCAGGAAAACCTCTCCCGCTCTGCCTGGCTCGCCCCAGCCACAGCAGTCACCTTGGAGCCATTCAGGTTCTCCTGTCCTACCCAAAAATGAGGATGAGGAAAGATCCTCTTGTGCTTCATCCAGCGTGGGGAGGTGCTGGAGGCTCCTGCTGCCTCAAATATCCCAACTTATCCCACCCAGGTCCTGGAGAACAGAACCAAGGACTCCAAGCTGGAGATGGAGGTCCTGGAGAACCTGCAGGAGCTGAAGGAGCTCAACCAGCGCCAGGCCAACGTGGACTTTGAGGCCATGCTGAAGCAGTACAAGGAGCTGGAGGAGGAGCAGAGGCGCAAGGAGCAGGAGGAGGACGAGCAGGAGATGAAGTGAGGGGCTGGAGGTGCTGGAAGTGGAGTGAGCCAGGCTGGAGGGGCTGGAGGTGCTGGGAGTGGGGTGAGCCAGGCTGGAGGGGCTGGGAATGCTGGGGGTGGGATGAGCCAGGCTGGAGGGGCTGGAAGTGCTGGGAGTGGGATGAGCCAGGCTGGAGGGGCTGGAGGGGCTGGGAGTGGGATGAGCCGGGCTGGAGGGGCTGGAAGTGCTGGGAGTGGGATGAGCCAGGCTGGATTTGGGTGGGGTGGGAGGAGATTCCAGCCTGTCCTGGCCAAGTGTTGAGGGAGAAGGAGTGGAAGGTCCTTCCAACCCAACCAGGCTGGGGTTCTGTGGGATCTGGGGGGTTCCAATCCCCTGGGAAGTGCCTTGACGTGGACACAGTTCCTGCTCTGGGGTGAAGCTCCAGATCCCAGTGCTCCCACCCCACAGGCTTCAACCTCCTCCCCTAAAACCCCCTGGGGAGGTGGATCCCGAGGCTCTGCTGCTGCCCCCAGCTCCCCTGCAGCAAGCAGGACCTGGCAGTGGCACAGACCCAGCTCCAAGCCTTCCCTGTCCCCACAGGGCCATGCTGGAGCAGGCCCAGAACCGCCGGCTCCTGCCCGATTCCGACTCCGACGAGGAACCGGCAAAACCCCGCCCCGACCCCACAGCCCGGAGCAAACCCACGGACATCCTGCAGGAGGTGAGGAGGCACAGCCTGCCCAGGCCCTGCCCCAACCCTTCCCCAGCCCTGGAGCACATCCTGCAGGAGGTGAGGAGGCACAGCCTGCCCAGGCCCTGCCCCAGCACTTCCCCAGCCCTTCCCCAGCCCTTCCCCAGCCCCCAGGCTCTGTCCTGGAGCCCATCCTGCAGGAGCTGAGGAGGCACAGCCTGCCCAGGCCCTTCCCCAGCCCCTGGAGCCCATCCTGCAGGAGCAGAGTGAGGCACAGCCTTCCCCAGCCCTGCCCCAGGCCCTTCCCCAGCCCCCAGGCTCTGTCCTGGAGCTGTGTGTGCCCCCCTGGCTGTGTCCCTGCTCTGGCTGTGTCCCTGCTCTGGTGACACCGCGCTGCTGTCACGCCTCAGCGGCTCCCAAAGGCCCTGGTGTCCCCATGAGAGGAGCCAGGGATGGCTCGGGGATTCCAGGCTGTGCCTGGTGACGGAGGCAGGAGCTGCCCCCATCCTCCCTTCTTGGGGAGAATGAGCTCTGCTGGGCCCTGCTGCTGCTTCAGGAGGGATTTCAGCGCTCTGGGATGGGATTTCAGTGCTCTGGGTTGGGATTTCAGCTCTCTGGGTTGGGATTTCAGTGCTCTGGGTTGGGATTTCAGCTCTCTGGGCTGGGATTTCAGCGCTCTGGGTTGGGATTTCAGCGCTCTGGGTTGGGATTTCAGCTCTCTGGGTTGGGATTTCAGCACTCTGGGTTGGGATTTCAGCGCTCTGGGTTGGGATTTCAGCACTCTGGGCTGGGATTTCAGCACTCTGGGTTGGGATTTCAGCTCTCTGGGTTGGGATTTTATCGCTTTGGGCCGGGATTTCAGCGCTCTGGGCCGGCCTCTCCCTGGGCTGTGCTTTGGGTTGGGGCAGAACAAAAGAGCTGCCAGGCTGGAGGGAGGGATTATCGCAGCACACAGCCTGGCTGTCGATCCCTGCCCCGGGGCCGTGTCTGCTGGGCTGGATCAAAGCTGCCGTGCCCGGCATGGGGCCGGGGTTAATCCCAGCCCAGTTCCCTGGCCCGGCACTAATCCCTGTGCCCGGGGCACTCCAGGGATTCACTCCAGGGCTGGACCAGCTGCAGGCACCGGGGGATGCTGAGTGCCCTTGAAAGGAGCTGATAAAACAGAGAGAAAATGACTTTTAGCCAGGCAGGGAGGCATGGGACACGGGGAATGGTCTGGAACTGGGGCAGGAGAGGGTTGGGATGGATGTTAAGGACACCATGGAACAGGATGCCCCGAGAAGCCGTGGCTGGAAGTGTCCAAGGCCAGGGCTTGGAGCACCCTGGGATAGTGAAAGGTGGGGGACTGGATGGGCTGTAAGGTCCTTCCAAGCCAAACCATCCTGGGATTCTTTTCTCTGCCCCCTCAGCATCCCAGGGCCATCCCGAGGCTGGGTTTAGATCTCTGGCAGTGGCACCAGCATCTCCAGGGGCAGAATCCCCCCTCTCCTCCTGTCTCTGCTGCTTTGATCCCCAACCCCCTCCCAGCTGGAGCCCCCTGACCCCGGCTGTGCCCCCCACAGGAGCCCCAGCCCCAGAGCAAGAAGCCCAGGACGGAGAGCTGGGAGCGCAGCGTGGGCAAGCTCAGCACCAAGGCCCAGCTGGCCGGGCTGGTGGCCCCCAGGAAGCAGAAGCCGGACCCTGCCCCGGAGGAGGGGATGGGAACGCCAGGCAGCGCCGGTACCGCCCCGGGCTGGGCCCCTGACAGCCCCCAGGGGGGTTGGCTCCGTGCTCAGAGCCCGGGCTGGGGTCCTGGGTGGGGAACAGGGGGTTGTCCCCATCTCCAGGAGCTTCCTGGGGTCCTGGGTGGGGAGCAGGGGGTTGTCCCCGTCTCCAGGGGTTTCCTGGGTGAGGAACAGGGGGTTGTCATCGTTTCCAGAAGCTTCCTGGGGTCCTGGGTAGGGAACAGGGGGTTGTCCCCCTTTCCAGGAGCTTTCTGGGGCCCTGGGTAGGGAGCAGGGGGTTGTCCCCATCTCCAGGAGCTTCCTGGGGTCCTGGGTGAGGAGCAGGAGGTTTTCCCCCTTTCCAGGAGCTTCCTGGGTGGGGAACGGGGTTGTCCCCGTTTCCAGGAGGTTCCTGGTGAAGCTGAGGCTCTGTCCTGGCTCTTGGCTCCAAGCCACAGCCTTGGGGACAGATTGGCAAGGCCAGGAGCTCCCAAACAGCAGATAGAGCCCTGGGAAGGTCACCACAGCGAGACAGGGGAGGAACAGCAGGGGAGTTGCTTTGGTTTGGGGCCTGGTGGTAAATCCTGCCTGGCTGCTGGAGCTGGGAAGCTTTGAGGAACACAAAACAAGCTGGAAGGCTTTCCAGCCCCTCAGTGAGCTGCCCAGCAGGCCAGGGGATCCCTGGAGTTGGGGAGGGAGATGGGGGATTGATTTGATTCTGGGCTGGTTGATCCTAAGCCTTTGGTTGATCCCCCTGCCCTGGGGGGATCCCTGGGAAGGGACAGCCCTTGGAGGGGATCCCCTTTGCCCTGTGCTCCCCCAGCCACCTGCTGCTGGCTGCTGTCCCAAGGGTAGGGGTGGTGGGAGCCCAGAGCCGGCTCCTCTCTCCCTTTCCAGGGTCTGGAATCTCCCAGGGGGGCTGTGGAAGGAGGAGGGGGGGTGGTCCCAGACCTGCAGGGTGGAAGGGGGAGGCTCCAGCCCCCTTGCCCACCGGATTTCTCCTCCCTGACCTCGGGATCCCCCCGGGGCTGAGGATCCGCCCGGAATCTCTCGGGCTGCCCAGCCAGGTCGGCGGTTCCACCCCGGGGTTTGCCCTGGGGAGGCTGGAGCTGAGCCCATCCTCTCTCTCTCTCCCTCCTCCTCTTCCAGGCTCGCTTCCAGCAGCAGCAGCGGCAGCAGCAGCCACGTCCTCGCTGGGTTTGTTGGGAGCCTACTCGGACAGCGAGGGCAGCGCCAGCGACTGAGGAGGCGGCGGGGCCGGGAGGGAGCGGGGCCGGGGCTGCCCCGGCTGCTCCTGCAGCCCCACACGGAGCCGGGAGCACAGCCAGGGGGTCCTGCTGGCCCCACACGCTGTCCCCACTGCTCCTGCAGCCCCACACGGAGCCGGGAGCACAGCCAGGGGATCCTGCTGTCCCCACACGCTGTCCCCCACACGCTGTCCCCATGTGCTGTCCCCACTGCAGCAGCACGGGGAAGGTGTTTTTCCCTGGGGGCAGCCCCGGCAGGGTTTGGAGTGTCCCAGCCCTGCTCCCAGGATGTTTCTGGAAGTGCCAGGGCTGGGCTGGACTCTGCTGTGTCCGTTCTGGGGGTGTCACTGCCCTCAGCCCCCCACAGCCAGCGTGCCCAGGTCGGGTTTGGGGTGCCCTGAGCGCCCCCCACCCCAGCAGGGAGGGGATCTTGGAGCCGGGGTGGGTGCTGAGCCCCCCTCCTTCACCCCAGCACCAGCTCTTTCCGTCCCAGGGTGTCTCAGATCCCACCTTCACACAGACCCGGGGGGGCACTGCCCCCCCCGCCCCCCCCCCCCCCCAGATGTCCCCAGGAGCTCGGGGACAAACCCCTCCCCGCCCTCCCGAGCCTGCCGGGCTCCAGCAGCAGCCACAACTCCGGAATAAATGGGATCTGGCAGAGCCAGAGTTGTTTATCTGCTTGCAGAGAGTGATTTGTACGTGGGCACTGCCGGGTCCTGCCCCAGGGACCCCCACCCCCCAGTGCCCACCCACCCCAAGCGGGGCTCTCCTCACCCATGAGCTTCACCCTCATCAAGGCACCCACCTCTAATTGCTGAGCAGCCTCTGGCTAATTAACACCCTCACAGAGGGGGCTGGTGGGAGGGGGGCCCGGGGGGGGCTCCGGGGTGTCAGGGAGAGCTGGGCAGAAGGGCAGCCCGCCCCCGCCCCCGCCCCGGTCCCAATTAGCATTTTGTGCACATGCCTTAATTAGCCTCTTCAAATATTAACGCTGGGCACTGGGCTCAGCCCGGGGCTGGGCTGGGGGGCACCGGGGGGGTCTCTGGCCGTGTCCTCCCAGATGCGTCCCCCCCACTCCGCAGCTGCCACCACCCCCCGGCACCAGGTGGGACCCCCGGGAGGGACCCCGAGAGGGACCTTTGTTCTGGGGACAGACAGACAGACAATGCCACCAGGGGCAGGGCTGGGGGGCTCCCGACCTCCTGCCCCCCTGTGTGGTGTCTGACCCCCCCAAACCCCTCGGCAGAGGGGAAGCAGAGCCCCCCGAGCCCCCCAGGGGTGGGTGACAGAGCTGGGGGGCTCCTTGTTCCCCCTCCCAAGCCCTGCACCTCTCTGGCTCCCCCGAGGAGCCCCCCCATCCTCTGGGGGTCCCGGTGACCCCCCCGCTTCTCCCGCTGTCCCACGGGGAGGGGCCGCCCCGGTGTCACTTGGGGGTCCCGGTGCCCCCCGCCACCCGGGGCGTGACGGGGGTGGGGGGGAAGAGCCATCCCCCGGCGGGGTCCCGCCGTGTCACCCCCCCCTTGTCCCTGCCGGTGTCCCCCCGGTGGTCTCACCCCCCCCTCCCCGTGCCGGTGCCCCCGGCGAGGCGGGCGCGGGCGGGGGGGATCGGGGGCTCCGGTCCGCGCCGCGCGCGGCGGCGACACAAAGCGGCTCCGGCGGCGGCGGCGGCGGCGGCGGCGGGGGGGTCCCGGCGGGTCCCGGAGCCGCTGGGTCCCGGCGCTCCCGGTGCCGCTCCCGGTGCCGCTCCCCGCCATGGCCAAGTGGCTCCGGGAGTACCTGGGCCGGGGGGCCCGGCGCTCCCCGCCGCGCCCGCCCCAGCCCGACTACAGCGGCCCCGGCAGCCCCGGGGGTCCCCCCGCCGCCGCCGCCCCCGGAGCCGCCGCGCTCCGCGGCCCCGCATCCTCCCCGCGGCACCGCCTGGTGCGGGTGGGGGGCGCGGGGCCGGGGGGAGGCCCCCGCCGCCTGCAGCAGGTACGGGCGGGGGGCACCGGGAGGGCACCGGGGGGTTACCGGGGGGGGCACCGGGCAGCAGCCGCGGCCAAGCGCGCCGGGAGCGGGGAGGGCGGCGGGGCAGAGGGTGGGGGGCACCGGGGGGGTCGGGGAGGTGTGAGTGGGGCAGCGGGGAGCGGCGGACGGGGGGCGGAGGGGACGGGGGGGAGATGGGGAACGGGGGTGGGGAGCGAGAGCGGCCGGGAACGAGGAGCGGGAGAGCCGGGACGGGGAACCGGGGAGAGCCGGGGGCTCGGGGGGGGCAGTGGGGCACCCCGGGGGGGGGATTTGGGGTCACTGGGAGAGGGAACTGGGGGGCGCCTGGGGACAGGGGAGTCACGGGGAGAGGGGGAAGGGGAGAGGGGTCGGGGGACAAAGGGACCGGGCGGGCGGCAGTGGGGACGGGGCTGGGGACACCCGTGGCGGGGGTGTGCGAGCCCGAAGGGTCCCGTGAGGACACCGAGGGACCGGGGGGGGCTGCAGGGGGGGCAGTGGGGGGTCCCATCCCACCCCCCGGAGCTGCCCCCCCCGCAGGGCCCAGGTGAGAGCGAGTACTCGGAGCCCTTCGAGGGGGAGCAGGACCCGGCGGCCGAGGGCGGCTGCGACGAGGAGGCCACAGGTGGGTGACACCCCGGGCACCCCCAGCACCCTGGCGGGGGTCCCGGGCGCCTCCCACCGTCCCGTCCGCCGTCCCCAGGGTGCCCGCGGCAGGGTCAGAGCCGGCGGGTGCGGCCGCGCCGGGGACCCCAACTCTACGACACCCCCTCCGAGGAGTGGGACACGGCCGGGGACGGCCCGGGGGGGCCCCCGGCCCGCGAGAGCCGCCTCCCCCGCGACGACGAGCGCCCGGCCGACGAGTACGACCAGCCCTGGGAGTGGAAGAAGGATCACATCTCACGGGCGTTCGCAGGTGACGGCGTCCCCGGGTGCCACCCCACGGCTCCCATGGGTGCCACTCCTGGCTCTCAGCATCCTCCAGCGCCCGCGGGGAGCCCCCCAACCCCTCATCCCACAGCTTCCGTGGGGATCAGTGCTGGACCTCAGCATCCCCCAGCACCCCGGGGTCCCTCCCACGTCCCCCAGTGCCCACAGCTCCCACCCCTGCGACCCCACCACCCTGTGACCCCCATGGGCACCACCCCAGAGCGCTCCCGGTTCACCACGGCGGGGCAGAGCCACCTCAGGGACGTTCCCGTGTGGCACCGAGAGCAGCCGCCGGCGGCAGGCGGGCTCGGGTGAGGTGACAGCCCCTTTGTCCCCGCAGTGCAGTTCGAGAGCCCCGAGCGCTCCCCCAGCCTGTCCCGGCAGCTGCCGCGCTCCCCCCGCGCCCCCAGGCCGGGCTGCCCCCCCAGCCCCAGGCACGTGGACACCTCGCTGCCCCTGGAGAAGCAGGCGTGAGTCTGGGGGTGTCCCACGGGCTGGGGGTGTCCCCTGGGCTGGGGGTATCCCATGGGCTGGGGGTATCCCATGGGCTGGGAGCACCCGCCCACACAGCGGGGCAGGGGGCAGATCTCAGGGGGAGAAGGGTTCCATGGGTGGGTCCTGGTGGGGTCACGGGTGTCCCGTGGTGTGGCTGTGCCCTTTGACACGGGTGGGTCCCCAGGGGGTGTGGAGGCCTCGATGTCGTGGGCGAATCCCCATGGGTGTGGGTGCCCCATGGTGTGGTTGGGTGCCCCATGGGGTGTTTGGTTGCCCTATGGTGTTTTTGGATGCCCCAAGGCATGGTTGGGGTACCACTCCATGGGACCACGCCGTGGTTGGGTGCCCTATAAGATGTTTGGGTGCCCCATGGTGTGGCTGGGTGCCCCATAGGATGTTTGGGTGCCCCATAAGATGTTTGGGTGCCCTATAAGATGTTTGGGTGCCCCACACCGTGGTTGCCCCTCTATCTCCATTGGGTGCCAACACCCCGAGCACCCCCATGCCAAGGAAGGTGCCCCATGGCCCAGGAGCTCCCTGTGGGGCGCAGCCGTGCCCCCAACCCTGGGGGGCTGCCCTGGGGGGGGGGTGCTCGCAGCCGGGGGAGCTCCCGGTGGGCACAGGGGGTGCCGGTGTGACCCCGCTGTGCCCAGCTGGTACCACGGGCCCATCGGGCGGGCGGGCGCCGAGACGCTGCTGGCGCTGTGCCGCGAGGGCAGCTTCCTGGTGCGCGACTGCGAGACCAGCCCCGACGACTACTCGCTGTCCCTGCGGTGAGCCCGGGGACACGGCCCCGCCCCAGCCTGCCAGCGGGGCCAGGGTGGGGTTGGAGCCGGGGGCTCGGGTGTCCCAGCCCGCCAGGGGGGCCAGGGTGGGGTGGGAGCCGGGGGTTTGGGTGTCCCAGCCTGCCAGGGGGGCCAGGGTGGGGTGGGAGCCGGGGGTTTGGGTGTCCTGGTGTCCGTGGGGGGGTGCTGGTGTGTCCCCACAGGCGTGGGGATGGGCTGGTGGTGACACAGGATGTCTCGCCTGGGGTGGTGCTGCTCGCTGCCCCTGCTCTGGGTGGGGTCCTCATCACTGTCCTCATGTCCAGTCCTGTTCACATCTGTGCCTCAGTCTCCATCCCAGTCCTCATCCCTATTCCCATTCCTATTCCTATTCCCATTCCCATTCCCATTCCCATTCCCATTCCCATTCCCATTCCCATTCCTATTCCCATTCCCATTCCCATTCTTATTCCCATTCCCATCCCAGGTGTCCCCCACCCCGTTCCCATCCCTTATCCTTCTCCACCTTCCTGTCCCAGCCTGAACCCCACTCCTCATCCCTGTGCCCATCCTCATCCCTGTCCAGATCCCCACCTTATCCCCACCTCATCCCACTCCATCCCATCCCACCCCACCCCATCCCATGGATCCCACCCCATCCCCTCTCCCGCGCCTCATTTCCCGTCCGTCCCGCAGGAGCAGCCAGGGTTTCGTGCACGTCAAGCTGACGCGGACCCGGGAGCAGCACTTCACGCTGGGCCGGGCCGGGGCCGCCTTCCCCTCGGTGCCGGCGGCCGTGGGGCACTACACGGCCCGGGCGCTGCCCGTGCGCGGTGCCCGCCACCTGTCCCTGCTCTACCCCGTGGCCGTGCAGCCCCTGTGAGCCCGGGACCCCCCCCGGCCGGGACCCCCGCCCCATTAAAGCCGCCCGTGTCACGTCGCGGTGGTGACGCTGTGGTGCCTCGGCGGGGGATTTGGGGATTTGGGGAGGAGTTTTTGGGCGGAGATGGGGGTGGGACGGGGGTGGTTGGGGTTTGGGCGGGGGTGGGGACAGAGACAGGGAGCTCAGATGGGGACAGGAATGGGGGCAGGTGGTGCTGTTCAGGATTACAACCACACGGACTCCGAGGTCAGGAGGCTGAAATGACTCCAAATCTTTGTTACCCGGGAATTTCTTCCCTTTTATGCTGTTTTACAAAGAACCACCCAATGGGTGAAAGAAAGACAAACTTCTTCAATCACATTGGTCAGGCCAGAGGGACATCAAGAAGAAGTCCCTCCTAGGGAAAGGAATGGAAACAAAGGTTACAGTTAGGAAAACGTGTCTCTTGTTGGCAGAAGACTCTCTGGGAAAAGAGTTTCAGAGAAACCCAAACATCGCAGCACCAACCAGGGCTGCAGTCAGGGAGGAGAAAGGGCTGGGGATGGGGACAGGGCCTGAAATGGGGGCAGGAATAGAGACAGCCATGGGTGCCTCTGGTGCGTCTTGGTGCCCAACTCTGTGGTGCCCCTGGGGAAGGCAGGACAAGTGCCACCCTGGTCCCAGCACTGTCCGGGATCCCCAGGATGGGGATGGGAGTCCAGATGCATCCACAGGGACATCAGGCGCTGTCCCCACCGCCCCACAGCTGGCCTTGTCCCCCACTCACCTCCAAGGAGGGGGATGAGGACCCCGAGCCCCACATCCCCTCTCGGGGGCCAGCCCAGCCACCCCCTCAGGGGCTGTGTCCCCAGGGGGTCCCAGTCCCCACTCTGTCCCTGTCCCCAAAGCACCACATCCCCAAAGCCCTCTGGGCCCTGTCACCTGGGCCAGCTCACTGTGACACTGTGATACAGGGGAGGTGACAGAGAGGGACCAGAGAGGGGGCGTGGGTGGGGGGCTGGGGCTGGGGATTTGGGCAGGGATGGGGCAGGTGGCAGGATGGGGACAGGGATGGGGAAAGGGACTGGATTGGGGACAGGAATGGGAACTGGAGTGGGGACAGGGATGGGGACAGTGATGCCATCGGGGACAGGGATTTGGACAGGGGTGGGGACAGGGATGTGGGACACCATCCGGAGCGAGGACAGGTGACAGCACCTCCTCAGGCTCCACCTTGATCCTGCCTCCACTCCAGCCTGGGGAGGAGCTCCGTGGGGGCTCTGATCCCCCTGGAGCAGGGGGACCCCTCCTGCCCCCCGAGCGGGCTGGGGGGCCCAGCACGGCCACGCCGCGAGTGTGGGGTGCCCTGGACTGGCACCCCCCCACGCAGTGTGACAATGGTCACTGACTGGACAACGTCCCCCCCTCCCCTCACCCCCAGCCCTGTCCCGGCTCTCCCCAACCCCGGGGGTCGCAGCCCCCCCTCTCCCGGACTACAACTCCCGGCATGCCGCGGGGCGGGGCGGGGCCGGGCGGGGGCGGGGCCGGGGCGGGGCGGGGGCGCCGCTCCCCCTTTGTTGGTGGCGGCGGGGCCGAGCGCGGCGGGGCCGGCCCGGAATGGGCGACCAGGTACGGCCCCGAGCCCCCGGGAACCGGCGGGGCACGGCGGGCTGCGGCCGGAACCGGGCACCGGGAGAGGGAGAGGGGATGGAGCCCTGGGGGCGGAGGGGATGGAGGATGGAGTGAGGAGGGTGCAGGGAGGGAGGGAGGGAGGGAGAGGGGATGGACGGGTGGAGGGAGGAGGGAGGGATGAAGCAGAGATGGAGGGAGAAGGGCCGGAGGAAGTGAGGATGGATGGGAGAGGGAGAGAAGCAGGAGGGGTGGAGGAAGTGGGGATGGATGGGATGGGAAGGAGGGAGGGAGGGAGGAGGGATGGAGGAAGAGGGGATGGAGAAGGAGGAGCAGAGGGATGGAGAAGGAGGGATGAGGAGGGCAGGTGTGGAGGGTGGAGGAACTGAGGGGTTCGGGATGGCAGCGGGGGGAAGGAGGGGTGCGGGAGGGGAGCGGGGGGCTCAGGACTGGCACACTCACACTCACACTCACACTCGCACTCACACTCACATTGCCAAGTCATGCCGGGCAGCCAGGCCCGGTCCCTGCAGTGCCTGGCACGGCCTGGCACGGCCCGGCACGGCTGGACCGGGCCCTGGGGGGGGGCGCGGGGGGCCCGGCCGGGCCCAGGGCCCCCAGGGGCACTGACGGCCGGCACAGGGCGCCGGGCAGGAGTCTCTGCGCAAGATCATCACCACCCTCGCCGTGAAGAATGAGGAGATCCAGAACTTCATCTACTCCCTCAAGCAGATGATCCAGAACGTGGAGGTACCCCCGGCCCCCCCGGCCCCCTCCTCCCCGCCCTCCCCCGGGCCCCCCGCCCGCCCGGCCCCCGCTGAGGCCCCGGCCCTGTGCCCAGGCCAACTCGGCGCGGGCGCAGGAGGACCTGGAGGCCGAGTTCCAGTCGCTCTACGCGCTGCTGGACGAGCTCAAGGAGGACATGGTGATGAAGATCAAGCAGGAGCGCGCCAGCCGCACCTACGAGCTGCAGGTGAGCCCCGGGCCCGAGCCCCCCGCCCCGGCCCCCGCGGGGCCCTGCCCGGCGCTGCCCCTCTGCCCTCCCTCGGCAGGCCCAGCTCGTGGCCTGCTCCAAGGCCCTGGAGAGCTCCGAGGAGCTGCTGGAGGCGGCCAACCAGGCCCTGGGCACGGCCAACCACCACGACTTCTCCCAGGTGGGTCCCCAGGTGGTGGCCAGGGGTGGCCCTGCCTGGCTGTCCCCGCACTGGGGGGTGTCCTGACCCCCCCCTCTGTGCCACCTGCTCGATGTCACCCCGGGCCGGGCCCCTCTGTTCTGTCTGCGCTGGGGCCACGCTGGGCTGGCTGTGCTGCTGTGGGGCTGGGGGGGAGCAGGGACACCCGGGGTGCCCCCAGAGCCCCCAGTGCCCCCAGAGCCCCCCTTCTCCTCAAAGGGGCACCGTGGCAGGGACAGGGGGGGCATTGGGGGGCACATGGGGTGCTGGGCCGGGGGGTGCAGGGGGGCTGTGCCATGTGTGCCACTGTGGGTGCAGGGGTGCTCTGGGATGCTCTGGGATGCAGGGATGCTCTGGGATGCAGGAGTGCACTGGAATGCTCTGGGATTCTGGGATGCTCTGGGATGCAGGGATGCTCTGGGATTCTGGGATGCTCTGGGATGCAGGGATGCTCTGGGATGCAGGGATGCTCTGGGATGCAGGGATGCACTGGGATGCTCTGGGATGCTCTGGGATGCAGGGATGCTCTGGGATGCAGGGATGCTCTGGGATGCAGGGATGCTCTGGGGTGCTCTGGGATGCTCTGGGATGCTCTGGGATGCTCTGGGATGCAGGGATGCTCTGGGATGCAGGGATGCTCTGGGATGCAGGGATGCTGTGGCATGCAGGGATGCTCTGGGGTGCTCTGGGATGCTCTGGGATGCAGGGATGCTCTGGGATTCTGGGATGCTCTGGGATGCAGGGATGCACTGGCATGCTCTGGGATGCTCTGGGATGCTCTGGGATGCTCTGGAATGCAGGGATGCTCTGGGATGCTGTGGGATGCAGGGATGCTGTGGGATGCAGGGATGCTGTGGGATGCAGGGATGCTGTGGCATGCAGGGATGCTCTGGGGTGCTCTGGGATGCTCTGGGATGCAGGGATGCTCTGGGATGCTCTGGGATGCTCTGGGATGCAGGGATGCTCTGGGATGCAGGGATGCTCTGGGATGCTCTGGGATGCTCTGGGATGCAGGGACACTGTCCCGCTGGGTGCCACAGCTGGTACAGGTCCCGCATGTGCCCCCCCGTGCCCGGCTCTGCTGCCTCACTGCTGCTTCTCTCCTCCTCTTTCCCTCTGCGCTCACAAGGCGGCCAAACAGATCAAGGATAGGTACGGCCCCCCTGAGCCCCCACCCACTAACCCCATCCTCCTCCTCCTCCTCCTCCTCCTCCTCCTCCTCCTCCTCCTCCTCCTCCTCCTCCTCCTCCTCCTCCTCCTCCTCCTCCTCTTCCTCTCTGCCTCCTCCTCCTAGCCAGGGCCCCATAGGGGGTGACCCTGTGGGTGCTGGGGTGGCCCTGTGGGTGCTGGGGTGGCTGTGCCCACCCTCCCCGGGGCCGTGCAGGGCTGGCCGGGTCCCCGCTGAGCCCTGTCCCTGTCCCTGTCCCCTGTCCCCTGCCCAGTGTGACGATGGCCCCGGCCTTCCGCCTGTCGCTGAAGGCCAAGGTGAGCGATAACATGAGCCACCTGATGGTGGATTTCGCCCAGGAACGGCGCCTGCTGCAGGGCCTCGCCTTCCTGCCAGGTACTGCCAGCCCAGGGGGGCACGGGGGGACAGGGCAGGGCCAGCCTGGCACCGGGGTGGGGCAGCCTGGGGAGCCCTGGGGTGAGATACTGCCCCGCTGGCCCCCGGGGTCCTGGGGCTGGCTCAGTTCCTTGAGGGGCTTTGGAGGAATATCTCAGGGAACGGGGTAAAAGATTCCCAAAGAGGCTCTCACCCCCTGGGATCAGTCCAAGGCTTTGTTCTCCAAGGGTTCCAGGGCAGAGAGAGAGAAGAACAGGAAGGAAGAACAGAACTTTATCTGGTCTCTGCTCAGGGTAGATAACTGGACCTGAGCCAACAGGGTCAAGATAGGAAGGAAGGGTCAAACTCCATGGGCACAGGCTGCAGGGGGTTCTGGGGAAAAACCCGTTCCTCAGAGGAACACAGCACTGGGGGTACTGCCAGCCCAGGGGGACACGGAGGGCCAGGGCTGGGGCAGCCTGGGGAGCCCTGGGGTGCCTTTCCAGAGGGGCAGGAAGGTGCCAGGCATGGCTGGGAGGGGATGAGGGGTTTGGGTGCTGTGCCAGGGGGGCGGCGGGCGCCGTGCTGGGGCTCTCTGGGTGCCACGGGTGGGGGTCCCCAGGGGTCCCATGGGTGCTGTGCCTGAGGGGTCCCCAGGGGTCCCATGGGTGCTGTGCCTGAGGGGTCCCCAGGCTGTGCCTGAGGGGTCCCCAGGGGTCCCATGGGTGCTGTGCCTGAGGTGTGTGACTCGCCAAGCCCCTGGGGTCTGGGGGTGCCCTGGGGGTGCCCGGGAGCTCTGGGGAAGCCCCGTGTGGCAGGGAGGGGGGGACACTGGCACGGCTGCTCCTGCGGGCAGTGCCCGGCGCCCCCGAGATCGACCTGGCGGAGTCGCTGGTGGCCGATAACTGTGTGACCCTGGCCTGGAGGATGCCCGACGAGGACAGCAAGATCGACCACTACGTGCTGGAGTACCGCAGGACCAACTTCGAGGGGCCGCCCCGGGCCAAGGAGGACCAGCCCTGGATGGTCATCGAGGGCATCAAGGGCACCGAGTACACCCTCACTGGTGAGGGCGCTGGGGTGACAGCGGGCGCTGGGGCTGTCCCAGGCTCTGCAGGGGACACGGGGGTGGCAGTGCCCTCCTGGTGCCCCACCCTGTGACCCCGCTGTGCCCACAGGGCTGAAGTTTGACATGAAGTACATGAATTTTCGGGTCCGGGCGTGTAACAAGGCGGTGGCGGGCGAGTTCTCCGAGCCGGTCACTTTGGAGACCAGAGGTGGGTGCAGAGGTGGGGTGTAGGGGTGGCAGGTGCCCGTGTCCCCCCCCTGTGCCACCCCCAGGGGGCCGAGGCACGGCTGACAGGGGGGTGTCCCCAGCCTTCATGTTCCGGCTGGACGCCAGCACGTGCCACCAGAACCTGCGGGTGGAGGAGCTGAGCGTGGAGTGGGACGCCACGGGGGGGAAGGTGCAGGACGTCAAGGCCCGCGAGAAGGACGGCAAGGGCAGGACGGCCTCGCCCGTCAACTCCCCGGCCAGGTGAGGCCACCCCCGGGCCCCCGCCCCGGCACAGCCCCTGGGGCTGGCAGCGCCAACCCCGCCCCTGTCCCTGTGCCCCAGGGTGGTGCAGTCGCCCAAGAGGATGAGCCTGGGCCGAGGGGGCCGCGACCGATTCACCGCCGAGTCCTACACGGTGCTGGGTGAGAGGGGCGCCCGGGGGTGGGGGGGACCTGGGGCACCCAGGGGTGTCGGGGGGCTGAGGAACCCAAGGGTGTGGAGGGGGACTTGGGGCACCCAGGGGTGTGGGGGGTTTGGGGCACCCAGGGGTGTGGGGGGTGACCTGGGGTACCCAGAGGTGCATGGGGGCTGGGGAGCCCAGGAGTGTAGAGGACCTGGGGCACCCAGAGATGTGGGCACCCAGGGGCGTAGGGGGGCCTGGGGTGCCCAAAAATGTGGAGGGGGGGGATCTGGGGCACTCAGGGGTCTGGGGGGGTCTGGTGCACCCGGGGGTGTTTGGGCCTGGGGAACCCAGGGGTGTGGAGGGGGACCTGGGGCACCCAGGGATGTGGGTGAGGAAGGGACATGGAGGGGACAGAGCACAGGGGGGTGACACAAGGGGCAGCTCTGGCAGGGAGGGGACAGCACAGGGCACGGGGTGGGGACAGCACAGGGGACAGAGGGGTGACACAGGGGGCAGCCCCAGAAGGGTGGGGACAAGACAGAGCACAGGGGGGTGACACAAGGGCAGCCCCAGCGGGGTGGGGACAGGACAGGGCACGGGGAGGTGACACAAGGGGCAGCCCCGGCGGGATGGGGCAGCACAGGGGACAGAGAGGTGACACAGGGGGCAGCCCCAGAAGGGTGGGGACAGGACAGGGCACGCCCTGGGTGGCCCGGGCAGAGCCGTGGCCGTGCCGCAGGGGACACCCTGATCGACGGGGACGAGCACTACTGGGAGGTGCGGTACGACCGCGACAGCAAAGCCTTCGGCGTGGGCGTGGCCTATCGCAGCCTGGGCAAGTTCGACCAGCTGGGCAAGACCCCGGCGTCCTGGTGCCTGCACCTCAACAACTGGCTGCAGGTCAGCTTCAGCGCCAAGCACAACAACAAGGCCAAGGCGCTCGACGTGCCCGTGCCCGACTGCATCGGCGTCCACTGCAACTTCCACGAAGGTGGGGCTGGGCTGGGCTGGGGCTGGGGCTGGGCTGGGCTGGCACCTCCATGGGCATTGACACTTCCATGGGCATTGTCACCTCCATGGGCATTGTCACCACCATGGGCACCAGTGCGGGCATTGCCACCACTGTGGCCATTGTCACCTCCATGGGCATTGTTGCCTTCATGGGCATTGCCACCGCCATGGCCATTGTCATCTCCATGGACATTGTCACCACCATGGCCATTGCCACCTCCATGGACGTTGTCACCACCATGGCCATTGTCACCTCCATGGATGTTGCCACCACCACGGGCACCAGTGTGGACATTGCCACCACTATGGGCATTGTCACCTCCATGGGCACCTGCATGGACACCAATGTCCACCATGGTCATCACTATGGCCACTGTCACCACCATGGCCATTGTCACCTCCATGGGCATTGTCACCAACACGGGCACCAGCATGTCCATGCTCCAGCGTGGACACCAATGTCCACCATTGCCGTCACTATGGCCATTGCCACCACCATGGCCATTGTCACCTCCATGTCCATTGCCACCTCCATGGCCATTGCCATGTCCATGGCTGTTGTCACCACCATGGCCATTGTCACCTCCACGGCCGTTGCCACCACCACAGGCCCTGTGCTGGGGCTCTGCCCACCCCATGCCCACCTGTTCCCCGTGCCCACCTGTCCCCCATGCCCACCTGTGCCCATGCCCACCTGTCCCCTGTGCCCACCTGTCCCCTGTGCCCACAGGTTTCCTGTCCTTCTACAACGCCCGCACCAAGCAGCTGCTCCACACCTTCAAGGCCAAGTTCTCCCAGCCGGTGCTGCCCGCCTTCATGGTAAGGGTGGGGAGCAGGGCGGGGGGGCTCCAGGGGGTGGGGGGGGCTGCCAGCTCTGCCTGCAGCCCCCTGACTCCCCCCTGACCTCCCCAGGTGTGGTGTGGCAGCTTCCAGGTGACGTCGGGCCTGCAGGTGCCCAGCGCCGTGCGGTGCCTGCAGAAGCGCAACAGCACCGCCAGCAGCTCCAGCCTGCCCTGAGCCCGGGCACAGCACTGAATGTACCCCCAGCCAGCCCCCCGACACCCCCAGCGCTGCCCTCAGGGGCTCTGCCACCCCCCGGGGCCGCCCACGGCCCCCCCAGTCCGTGCCCCCCCACGTCGCAGGGGCTCGTTGCCCCCCCAGCACCGAGAGCTGCTTCTGGCCTGGAGAATAAATTGGGATGTAGGTGTGACGTGGCTGTGGGGGCAGTTTGGGGTTCCCGTAGATGTGGTGTGGCTGTGGATGGGGGGCAGGGGCAGTTTGGGGTCCCTGTGGGTGTGACGTGGCTGTGGATGGGGGAGCAGGGAGAATTTGGGGTCCCTGTAGGTGTGACATGGCTGTGGATGGGGGCCAGGGGCAGTTCGGGATCCCTGGAGGTGTGACATGGATGTGGATGGAGGGAGCAGGGAGAATTTGGGGCCCCTGGAGGTGTGACATGGCTGTAAATGGGGCCGGGGCAGTTTGGGGTCCCTGTGACACCCCCCCAGTCCCTGTGACACCCCCACAGCACCAGGAGCAGGAAGGGGCTGGGTGGGCACAGGGTCCTTTATTCACAGTGCCCCCCCAAACATGAGGCCCCGAGCGGCGGAAGGGACACGGGGAGTCGGTCCCGTGGGGACAGTGCCTGCGAGTGCCGGTGTCGGTCCCGCGGGTGCCGGTGTCGGTCCCGGCGGTGTCCCCCACCTGATCCCGCGGGTCCCACTTCTCCACGAAGCCCTCGTAGCAGTGCCGGGGCCGGGGGCCGGTCCTCCGGGGCAGCGGCTCCGGCCGCTCCATCTCCGCCACCGCGCAGGAGCCGCCGCAGTTCCCGGCACCGGCACCGGCCCCGCCCGGGACGGGGGCAAGGGGCGGCGGGCGGGGGTCCCGGCCGGGCCGGGCAATCCCCGGTGCGGGGCTGAGCCCCCGCGTCCCTTCCGACGCAGCAGGTGCGGGGCTGCGGCCCCGAGCAGGCTCCCGTTCCCCCTCCCGGTGTCCCCCGTGCCCGTTCCCGGGGCGAGGGGCGGCGGGCGGGGGTCCCGCCGGGGCGGGGGTTCCGTGTCCCGGTGCGAGGCTGAGCCCCCGTGTCCCCCGCCCGGTGCGGCAGGTGCGGGGGCGAACCCAGCAGGTTCCCGCCTGTCCCCCCGCCCGGTTCCGGTGCCGGTGTGTCGCCCCCTTCCCCGGGGCCGGGGCTCGGGGCGGCGGGCGGGGGTCCCGCCGGGAGCGGGGGTCGGTGTCTCGGTGCGGGGCTGAGTCCCCGTGTCCCCCCCCCGGCCCGGTGCGGCAGGTGCGGGGCTGTCCCGCCCCCCCCCGGTGCCGGTGTCCCCTCACCCCCCCGGGCGGGGCGGGGCGCCCGGGGCCGCCCCATCACGTGTCGCCGCCGCCGCCGCCGCGCGCACCGGGGGGAGGCGGGAGCGGCGGGAGCGGCGGGAGCGGAGCATGGCAGGTACCGGGGGGGCGGGGGCGCACCGGGAACCGGGAACCGGGAGCCGGGAGTTGGAACTGGGAACTGCAACCGGGAACCGGACACGCACCGGGCACCGGGCACCTACTGGGCACGCGCAGACCGGGCACGCACCGGGAGCGCACCGGGAACCGGACACGCGCGCGCCGGTCACTCGCCCCCCCCCGCACACACCCGGGGCGCGCGCGTGCACCTGTCCGAGCCCGCCCCCGCGGGACCTCGGTGGGGACAGTCCCGGGACATCCCGGGACACCCCCGGGGCAGGAGCGGAGCGGGGGCGGGGCGGGGACGCCCCTCCCCCCGGGGACCTGTCGTGTGTCACCCCCGGCCTCCCCCGCAGCCCCCAGCCCGGGCTCTGGGGACCTGCTGGGCCAGCGGGGACTCAGCCCCGTGTCCCCCGACCGTGTCCCCTCTGTCTCGCAGCCGTGTCCCCCTGTGCTCGGGTTCCCCAGCCGTGTCCCTCAGCTGTGTCCCCACATCTCCATGTCCCTCAGCCCCCTCCTGTACCCACCAGCCGTGTCCCCGTGCCCGCAGTCCTTTCCTGTCACACTCCTGTGTCCTCAGCCCTCCATCTCCCCACGTCACTGTCCCCCACCTCCCACCCCCGAGTCCTCCTGTCCCCGTGTCTGTCCTTGTGCCCCATGTCCACCCCTTCCCGTCCCCACATCCCCGTGCATCCCTGTCCCCGTGTCCCCATCCGCAGGCAGGAGCCATGGGGGGCACCCAAGGGCGCTCTGGGGGGGACACCCAGGGGTGCTGTCACACGGTGTCCCCCCCCCGCAGCGCTGGCGGCCGCCTCCCCCGGCGGGGACGAGTGTCTGGAGGAGGACGAGGACGAGCTGGAGCCGGGGCCGGACGAGGCCGAGCCCGAGGTCGGGAGCGGCGCGAAGGCGGCGGGCGGGGCCCGGGGGGCCGTGCTCACCCGCAGGGGAATCACCCTGAGGGTGCTGCTGCGGGACGGGCTCCTGGAGCCGGGCAGGGGCGTCCTGTCCATCTACTACCTGGTGAGCCCGGGGACACGGCACGGGGACAGGGGACAGGGGACAGGGACAGGGACAGGGGACACGGCACGGGGACAGGGGACAGGGGACATGGCACGGGGACAGGGACAGGGACAGGGGACACGGCATGGGGACAGGGGACAGGGGACAGGGACAGGGACAGGGACAGGGGACACGGCATGGGGACAGGGGACAGGGGACATGGCACGGGGACAGGGACAGGGACAGGGGACACGGCATGGGGACAGGGGACAGGGGACAGGGACAGGGACAGGGGACATGGACAGGGACAGGGGACAGGGACAGGGACAGGGGACACGGCATGGGGACAGGGGACAGGGACAGGGACAGGGACAGGGGACAGGGGACAGGGGACATGGACAGGGACAGGGGACACGGCATGGGGATGGGGGACAGGGGACAGGGGACAGGGACAGGGACGGGGACAGGGGACACGGCATGGGGACAGGGGACATGGCACAGGCACATGGGACATGGCATGGGGATGGGGGACAGGAGACAGGGGTCACAGCATGGGGATGGGGGACGTGGCACAGGGATGGTGGACACGGCATGGGGACAGAGGACATGGCATGGGGACAGAGGAGACAGTATGGGGACAGGGGACACAGCCCAGGGACAGGGGACATGGCATGGGGACAGGGGAGAGGGGACGAGGACAGGCAAGAGGGGATGGGGACAGGGAAAAGGGTTGGGGGCAAGAACCAGAGATGGGGCAGGAGCTGTGGGACAGGGAAAGGCACAGGAAACGGGACACAGGGTGAGGACAGGGGCACGTGGGACGAGGACAAGGGACGCAAAATGGCGAACGCGGGGCTGAGGCAGAAGTGACGGGGACAGGGTGACTCCCGCCCTTGTCCCCAGGGCAAGAAGTTCGTGGGGGACCTGGGCTCGGACGGGACGATCACCTGGCAGGAGACGGGGCAGGTGTTCAACTCCCCGAGCGCCTGGGCCACGCACTGCAAGCGCCTGGTGAACCCCGCCAAGAAGTCGGGCTGCGGCTGGGCCTCGGTGCGCTACAAGGGCCAGAAGCTGGACCAGTACAAGGCGGCCTGGCTGCGCCAGCACCAGCCCAACGTGCCGCCCCCCGAGGAGGTGCGGCCGGCGTCGCCTCCCCCCGGCACCCCCGGCCTGGAGGGCGAGCTGGGTGCCAGCCCCGTCTGCCCGCAGAGCTTGGCCAGCGAGGGCGAGGAGGAGGAGCTGCCCGAGGAGGAGGAGGAGGAGGCGGCTCGGGAGGGTCGGCTGCCGGCGCCGGAGCCGGCGGCTCCCAAAAAGCCGGAGGAGAGGAGCAAGAAGCAGCAGGGCAAGAGCCCGGCGGAGCCCGCGGGGACGGGTGAGCTGCCCGGTGAGGGTCCCGGGGAGGGTCCTGGAGCAGCCCGGCCGCGGTGACCGGAGCTTGTCCTTGGCAGATCCCGGTGCCGCAGGGAGGAGGCTGGAGGTGAAACCCCGGGTGCCCGTCCGCTACTGCACCCTGGGCACCCGCGACTCGGCCAGGTAGGGGACACGGGGACCCCGGGGCGCGGCAGGGCCGGGGGCAGCGGTGGCAGCGGTGGCAGCGGGGCTGTGGCTCTTGCAGGAACCCCCAGACCCTGGTGGAGGTGACGTCCTTTGCCGCCATCAACAAATTCCAGCCCTTCAACGTGGCCATCTCCAGCAACGTCCTGCTGCTCCTGGTGCGTCCCCTCCCCGGGCTGGGACGTCGCTGGTGGCACTGGGGACGCCTGCAGCGAGCGGGGTGTCCCTCGTGTCACCGTTTTAGTGCTGAACTCTCGGTTTTAACCTTTTCCTTCAGGATTTTCACAGCCACCTGACGCGGAGCGAAGTGGTGGGGTACCTGGGGGGGCGGTGGGACACCAACACCCAGCGTAGGTGGGGTTTGGGGGGGTGGGGGGGTGGCTCTGCCGTGGGCTGGGGGTGTCACCCAGCGTCACCCAGCCCCGCTGTCCCCGCAGTGCTGACGGTGCTTCGGGCCTTCCCGTGCCGGACCCGCCTGGGTGACGCCGAAGCCGCGGGCGCCGTGGAGGAGGAGGTGAGGGGCTGCTCCAGCCTTGGGAGCGGGGGGCAGGGGGGGCTCTGGAGGGGCTGGAGCCATGGTCTGTGCCCCCCATAGATCTGCCAGAGCCTGTTCCTGCGGGGGCTGTCGCTGGTGGGGTGGTACCACAGCCACCCCTTCGGGCCGGCGCTGCCGTCCCTGCACGACATCGACGCGCAGATGGATTATCAGCTCAAGCTGCAGGGCAGCGGCAACGGCTTCCAGCCCTGCCTGGGGCTCATCTGCGGTACGTGCCCGGCGCCCGGGGGGCCCAGGGGGCTGGGGCTGCTGTCACCCCCCCCGTGCCAGCCCCCTCTGTCCCCACAGGGCCCTTCTACCATGGCAACCCCGGCGTGGAGTCCAAAATCGCGCCCTTCTGGGTGATGCCGCCGCCGGAGGTGAGCGGGGGAGAATTTGGGGTGGGGTCCCCTCCACCCAGCACCTTTGGGTGACCCCCAGGTCCCGGAGCTGTGGGGTGACCCCTGCCTGGCTCCCCCATCCTCCAGCAACGGCCCAACGACTACGGGATCCCCATGGATGTGGAGGTCACCTACATCCAGGACGGGTTCCTCACCAACGACGTCGTGCAGGAGATGGTGAGAGAGGGGTGGGGGCCCCAAAACCCCCCCGAGCCCACTGGGGCCAGGCTGAGGCCCCACCACTTGTCCCCATCCTGCCCTTAGTTAGCCCTGGTGATGGTGACAGTCCCTTCTCCAGCCCCCCCGGGGTCTCAATGCCGCAGGTCTGGGGTCCCCCTGCCCGGCTTTGGGGCACCCCCAGGGCCTGCAGCCCCTCTGTCCCCCCCCAGACGCTGCTGGTGGAGTTCTACAAGGGGGCCCCCGACCTGGTGAAGTTCCAGGAGCTGTGGAGTCAGGATCAGACCTACCTGGACAAGCTGAAGGTGAGGGAGGGCTGGGAGGGGAGGGGGCTTCGGTGGGGCACCAGTTCCCTGTGCTGGAATTAACTGGGGCTCCCCCCCTGCCGGGCTCAGGGCTCCCTGGCCTCCCGCACCCCCAAAGACCAGAGCTTCACCCACGTCCTGGAGCAGATCTTCAGCCTCCTCAAGCTCAGCGGGTGAGGGCCCCGGGGGGCCCCTCGACTCGGACCAGGTGCCTCCCGCAGCCCGGGCGGGGCTGGGCAGCCCCGGGGCTCACCCGGACCCGGCGCGGGGCAGCTCCCGCAGCTCCCGAGGGCGCCGCGGCCCCGCCGGCCCCGCGCTGCCCCCCGGGGGCGGCCGTGCTGGTGGGGGAGTCTCTGGGTCAGTGGTTTGTGGAAGTGGTAGTTTGATTAAAGAGCAGTTCCTGAGAGGCAGCTCTGCTGGCTTGGGGACATCCCGCCATGGGCTGGACCAAGGGGATCAGTGAGGAAATTCCTCTCCCTGGAAGGGTGGGGAGGCCCTGGCACAGCGTGCCCAGGGCAGCTGTGGCTGCCCCTGGGTGTCTGGAAGTGTCCAAGGCCAGCTTGGCTGGGGCAGCCCAAGGTGTCCCTGCCCTTGACCTTCCAGGTCCCATCCAACCCAAACCATTCCCTGAGGCAGCCCTTAGAAAGAAGAAAACATTTAATACTTCCATTCAGAGATACAAGTCAAGAATTGTGGGTCATCTTTTTTTTTTTCCCCCTAAAAACCAGGAGAAACCATTACCAAAAAAAACCAAAACAAAACAAAAACAAAAACAAAACCAAAACCCTAGCGAGTTGTCCCAGCTGACAGAACGCGTTTCAATGTTTTCAATGTTTCCATCCACCTGAGCGGGGTGTCCCCAGGGTGTGACCCTGCTCCCACCGGGAGGGGACAGCGGGAAGGGTCCCCGGCACTCCGGTCCCTTGGGCTCCCGGCCCTGCTGGGAGCTGGGGAGGGGCTGCCCTGTGCCCCCCGCCCGGGGCCGGGCTCGGACACACGGGGACACGCACGGAGCAAACAGAGCCGGCAGAGGAAGGGGCTGAGGAGCCGGGAGCGGCGGGGACAGGGACAGCACAGCCCTGCACGCAGCCGGGGCTCACAGAGCGGGGCTGGGGCTCGCAGAGCGGGGCTGGGGCTCGCAGAGGGCAGAACGCACTTCTGGAGCCAGGAAAACCACGGAGCCCAGCGAGCTCTGCAGCCCCATCCCGACCCCATCCCCACCTCCTGGCCAGGAAAAGGACGGCTGAGGTGTGGCAGAAGTGACACTGAGATGAGCCGTCCCTTTTCCCAGCGATCCAGGGCTGCGTTGCCCCCCTCAGGGAGGGTACAGGGGGCACAGGGAAGGCACCTGAGGGTGCCAGGTGAGCTCCAGCCACGGGAGGGATCCCCGGGAAGGGGGAACGTGCAGAGCCCCGGGCAGAGGAGCTACAACCTCTGCCCCACCACGGGGACACCCCGGGGCTGTGGCCCAGCTCCTTCACCTCCAGACCATCCTCCGGGGGTGCCCGACTCGGGAGAGTTTGTAGCAGGAAAAGCTGAGGTCCAGGAAAAATAAAAACCACGGGCAGAAGGAGCAGCCTCCCCTCAGGGGGCTGAGCTCTGTGGGGAGGGGGCCTGGCGGGCAGGGGACATCCCTGCTGTCCCTCCAGCATGGGCAGGGATGGCTCCGAGCCCCAGGCAGGGCTCAGCACCTGCCCTGCAGGGCTGCCTTAGTGTTCGCTGCGTGTTTTTAGTGTTGCTGTGCCCCAGCTGCCCTCCCCTGACCCCTCCGGGATCCCGCGGGGACGGGGGCGGCTGGGGCGGGAGGGTGGGGCTGCCCCGGGGCCGCGTGTCCAGGACACATCCGTGTGTCCCACTGCCACATCCCTGTGTGCCACTGCCACATCCGTGTGTGCCACTGCCACATCGGTGTGTCCAGGACACATCCCGGCTGTCCCACTGCCCCATCCCTGTGTCCCACTGCCCCATCCGTGTGTCCAGGACACATCCGTGTGTGCCACTGCCCCATCCGTGTGTCCAGGACACATCCCGGCTGTCCCACTGCCACATCCGTGTGTCCCACTGCCCCATCCGTGTGTCCAGGACACATCCCGGCTGTCCCAATGCCACATCCGTGTGTCCCACTGCCCCATCCGTGTGTCCAGGACACATCCCCGCTGTCCCACCTGGCTCATCCGGGTGCTGGACCCAAAGGAAAGACGGGAAGTGGGCAGGGACAGGGGCAGGGACAGGGACAGGGACAGGGGCAGGGCAGTGCCGGCAGCACGGCCGGGGCTGGGGGCGCGCGAAGTACCGAAGTTCAAGCACCAGAAGGACAAAAAAAAAAAAAAGAAAAAAAAAAAAAGAAAAAAGAAAAAAAAAAGAACCGAATTCACGGGGGGAAGGGAAGGGACCGCGGGACCCTTCTGGTTTGTTCCCTGGTAGCGCCGTGCCCCGAGGTGAGGCGGGGAGGGCGGGCTGGAGCTGGAATGGAGCCGGGGACGCTCGGGGCGGGGGCGGCGCCGTTTCACTGAGGTAGCGGGACCAGCACTTCCACGTAGTTGAGCGGGAAGAAGCCGGACTGGCCGTGGATCATCCCCTCGTACCAGTTCTCGTCGATCTGGTTGGTCAGGGTGATGATGTCGCCCTCCTTGAAGCCCAGCTCGCCGTCGTTCTCGGGCTCGAAGTCGTAGAGGGCTTTGCAGCAGGGCTGGTCCAGGGGGGCTGCGGGGACAGCGGGGACACATCAGCGGGACCCGGCACAGCCCCACCCCGGCACCCGGGATTGCTGCCGCGGGCTCTGCACCCTGCCTGGGTGGCAGGGCTGCTTCCACCGGCCCTCCAGCTGCTCTGTTATCCTGCTCCAGCCCCTGTCCCAGCACAGACCCTGCCTCCAAAAACACCCTGTGCTGCTCCTGCCTCCAAAACCACCCCGTGCTGCTCCTGCTGGCACTTCCTGCATTCCGGGGTCACTGAGCAGCCACTCATCATCCCTCTGGAGAGGGGAGAACCTGCCCTGCAGCTCAGCGCTGGGGTTGGACTCTGCAGGGGTCACCCCACACCTGAGGGTGACAGCAGGGACAGGACAGCAGCTGCCTCCCTGGCCACGGGGCTCCAAACCCATGAGCAGCCCCCCAAAACTCGGGAGAAGCCCCAAGTCTCACTGCCCCAGCCCAGCTCCAAGATTTAAGCATCACCTTTTGGCTGCAAAGGGATTTTCTGGGGGATTTCCTGCTGCTCGCTCTGTGCACTGACACTTTGGGGCTGGGAGGATCCCAGTGGAAAGGGACAGAGCACAGAGAGACCCTGCAGGACCCTCCAGCCCTCCCCACTGTGCTGGGGCTCAGCCAGGGCACCTCCAGCTGCTGAACATCCCTGGAAGTGTCCAAGGCCAGGTTGGACGGGGTTTGGAGCAGCCTGGGGCAGTCCAAGGTGTCCCTGCCCGTGGCAGGGTGGGATGAGATGATCTTGAAGGTCCCTCTCAACCCAAACCATTCCATGAATCCAGTACCCACAGCAAGGGAGGGCCCAGCATGAGAGGAGCCCTCAGAAATCACCACAAGCAGCAGCCAGACACGGATGGGTTTGAGAGAACTCCCCAAAATCACCAGGCTGGTCCCACCACCACGGCCCCTGCTCCAGGCTCCTTCCCAGCACAACAGCCCCAAGCCTCAGCCCAGCTTTGGGATCCCAAGGTCCTGCAGGAGGAACCACGGACCCCATATCACCCCAGAACCCCTCCGAGGCCCAGCTGGGACCACACTCCACAAACTCCACGAGCTGAGGCTCTGCCTCCTCCCTCCAGCCTTCCACAGGGACACGGGGAGCAGGAGTGGGAGAGATCCAGGCCGAGATCTTAAAACCAGAGCGCTTTTAAGACCAGGGAAATCCTCGAGGTGTCTGATCTCTCATGGGAAAGCCCCTGATCCCTACGGATCAGGACTTGCCTGGGTGCTGGGAGCTGCTGCAGCTCCTCTGGGTGAGCCAGGCCCTGGTTTTGGGGTGGAAAATCCCACAGGAGTGTGGCTGGGTTAATTCAGGGCTCAGCTCAGGGTGGGGATGAGCAGCTCCAGGGGAGCAGCAGCAGGGAGGAGCAGCCAGGAGGGACACAGGGGAGAGAGGAGGTCACACAGGGAGCAGTGCAGAGGGGGGAAACTCACGGATACTCCTGACGGAGGCCCGGGACGGCTTGTCCGACCGGAAAGAGGCGGAAGCTGCTTCCAAACAAAAGAGAGACATGCTTAAACCAGGGGGGACAGGGGCAGGCAGGGCCCAGAGGGGTCTGTCAGGAGGAACAGCGGGGCCCCCATGCTGTTAGGAACCCGCCGGGATCAGGGACGGAGGGAGGGATGCAGAGGGATGGAAGACAAGGAGGGAGGGAGGTTTTTTCCTGTTTGGCACTGACAGCGAGAGGCCCAGGCTGGAGACCCCTCTGGCACATCCCCAAAGCCAACACAGCCAAGGCTCCTGGCTCCCAGGAGAACACAGCCCGATCCAGAGGCACTGCTGACGTTTTCCAGAGGCACGGGCTGGTGCAGGAGCATCCAGCACACCAGCAAGGTCCTGTGCAGGCAGAGCAGCTGCCCTCCTCCCCTGGGAGGCTGCTCCAGAGGCACCTGGCACCACGTTACCTGAGACTTTGGGGGTGGGGTTGCAGGAGAAGCCCCCGTTGGACTGGTCAGTGTCCCTGAAGTCGTAGGTCTCCCTGGGCTTGGGTTTGTATTCCCGCTTGGGGCGCGAGGACGCCTCCCTCATCCTGGGACAGGGGAAAGAAAGAGACCTGGGTGAGGGCAGCCAGGAACGGGACAGGATGGGATCCACACCGTGCTCATCCTCCTGGGGGGCTGCACAGGGCAGCAAGGGGGTTGTGGACAGGGATTGGAACAAGTCCCTGTGCTGGAGCCTTTGGAAGGTGGGGCTCCCCCAGGGTTTGGGATCTGCCCTTCCAGAGAGGGCCCAGACATCCCAGGGTTTTGCTGAGGAATGCTCAGGAGTTCAGGCCAGCAGAGGACACTCGTGCTGTAGTTTGAAAGCTCAGACTTGGCAGGATCCTCCCAGCTCCTCCCAATTCAGAGCAGGCACGGGAGCCACTCTGCAGTTTCTCCCAGGAGGGAAGGGCAGCACTGCCAGATCCTCCACAGAGAGGGGAGACTGAGGAAGGAGAGGTGGGACGAGCCTTCCTCAGCCAGGATCTGGGCTGGACCAGACACCCAACTAAATTCAAATCCCACCTGGCACAGCCAAAGGAATTGGCTTTATCAAGCCCAGACTGGACAGGGCTCAGAGCAGCCTGGGCCAGCAGAAGGTGTCCCTGCTCCATGAGCCTCGAGGTCCCTTCCAACCCCATCCACTGCTGGACTCTGTGATCCCAAGGGGGACTCAGGTGTCTCCAGAGGAACCACAGGGAGCCCCCTGGGACTCACCTGCGCTTGAGCTTCTCGGCGAGCTCGTCCAGGATCTGCACGGCCTGCCTGTGGTAATCCAGCTGGGCGTCCACCAGGGCTGACAGCTGGCTCACCTGCTCGATCTGGGGAAGCACCGGGCTGGGATCAGCTCCTGGAGCCTCCTGCCCTGCCCCTGGGGCTGCACTGGGCCCTGGGGAGCTCAGCAGGAGGTTTGGGGTTTGGCTGTGCAGGGCAGAGCCCATCTCCTGCCACTCTGGGTTTGCCAGCTGGGAAATCCTTCCCGGAGCCTCCCCAGCTGGGTAAGCTCCCAAACTGATCCCCCCAGCAGCCTGTTTGGGGCCAGGCACGGGCTCTGCTCTGGCCAAGAGTTGAATCAGGCTTAAGGAAAATCCTGTCACATCACCCAGGTCTGGCCTTTCCCAGAGCAGAACCACACTGGGGAGCAGAGGAGTGGAAATTGGTGTGGAATCAGGAGATGCCACCCCAGGGACACAGAACCCCCCAAAGCTCTGCGCTCCCACACTCACATCTGTCTCCAGGAGGTTGTGCATGCTGGTCTCTGCCACTTCCTTGGACTCCTCAAACTTCTCCATGGCCTGCCGCAGCTCCTCGTCGGGGATCTTGCCCTGGCGCTTCTTCTTGTAGTCGAAGTCCAGGCGCCTCCCCTCCAGCTTCTTGAGGTGGTGCTGGGGGAGGACGGAGAGAACAGGGAAGAGGGAAAAGCCAGAGGCTGGGGAGGGCAGCTCCAGTTACAGGCTGAGTTCATTGGTGGCAGAAACCTGATCTCCTGTGGCTCCCACCTTGGTTCCAGGTGGGAGAGAGGCCCAGGGTGTGGTGGGGGAATGATTCCAGACCCTTTGCACTGAGGAAAAGGCTGCAGAGCAGCCCGGGTGTGCTCCCCACAGAAGCCTTTTGGGAAGGTGAAGAGCTGTCCTGCTCCTTTGAGCTCCCCAGGAGCTGCAGGGATCTCTGGCCAGCAGGGATGTGGGTTCTGGGCACTGCACTCCTGGATCTTAGGGCAGGGATGTTTAAAGCAGCCCCATGGAACCGGGGTGCAGACGGGTACTGAGGCAGCACCTGGTGCTCATTTCACTCAGGGCACCACTGACAGTGAAAACTCCCTCAGGAGACCTGGCTGGGGAACTGGAGGTTGGGATGGATCCTGTTCCAAAGCCTGGACTTGCCTGTGGGTAGCACACAGGAGCTGCTGAGCTCCCTGTTCTCCCAGTGAGACCCCAGGGGGCTCCTTGGGATGCTGAGCAGAGACCTGAGGGGAGCTTCCTTGGAGCTCAGAGCCCAAATTTATCCCATCTGGGAGCTCACAGCACTAAGAACCCAACTCAGCAAGCCCAGCAGGGGTGTTGGGATGTATTCCCACGGCACCCTCCATCCAACAGGGCAAATGGAGAACCATTCCAACCTGCATCCAGCCTTTTGGGCTGCTCAGGAGCAGCAGGAGCAGCGCTGAGCAGGGAGGAAATACCAGAGAGTCTGGAGGGAGAAAACACACAGAGTGCAGGGAATTCCTGCTTCCCACCACTCCGGAGCAGGCAGCTCCGTGCACCGACAGCCCAAGAGCCCAGAGAGCAGGGAGATGAGGAGGAGAGAAAACCCCCAAGGGGGGGTGGTGGTGTTTACCTGGATCTCTTTCAGGTCTTTGTCACACAGGTTCTGCAGGGGATCAATGAAGTTTTGTTTGACTTCGATGTCCAGCGAGTCCTTCACCTCGGCCAGGCGCTTCATGGACTCGCCGGCGTCCAGGAGCGCGTCCCCTGCGGGGAGGGCAGCAGGGAGAGGGACAAGGGAGGGGGAATTAAACACAGCCCCAGGCCCAGGGAGCCACTGTGTGTCCCACAGCCATGGGATGGTTTGGGTTTTGGCTGAGACCGCGCAGGGCAGAGCCCATTTCCTGCCACTCTGGGTTTGCCAGCTGGGAAATCCTTCCCGGAGCCTCCCCAGCTGGGTAAGCTCCCAAACTGCAAGCACCCTGAGAGCCTGTTTGGGGCCAGGCACAGGCTCTGCTCTGGCCAAGAGCTGCATCAGGCTTAAGGAAAGGCCTGTCACATCACCCAGGTCTGGCCCATCCAGCCCCATCTTCTGCTGTCCCAGGTTGCTCCAAGCTGGCCTTGGACAGTCCCAGAGCTCAGAGTCACTCACTGAAACCTTTGCAGTTCCATCCCTCTCTAAGGCTCTGGCCACTCTGACACTCAAGCCAAGCAGCAAAGCATATTCAGTGCTGGCTTTTTAGTGCAGAGGAGACATTTAGAGATGAAATTATTCCCGTGCAGCTCTGGCAAAACAACAGTTTCAGCAGTGCATGAACATGGGAAAAACACACCAGTGAGGGAGAGGCTCAAGGGAAAACATCTCTCCACTGTCCAGCTGGAAAAATCAATAGACCAGAAGTGTTATTTCAATTGTAATAACTCTGAATAACCTGGAAGGGAGGGATGGAGTCCTCAGTGCTGCTCTGAGGAGGCCATTAAGGAAATAGAGTTTGGTGTGTGCTCCTAAAAGCTTCCTTCCCTTGCTCTGCTCAGTCCCTGAGAGCCAGGATTGATGCAGAGCTCTGAGCTGGCCAGGGAGGATCTCCAAAATCCTCTGTCAGTCCCATAAGCAGCCAGAGGTTTTCAATTTTTCCTGAGGCAAGGCAGCTCCTCCCTGGCCTGGCAGAGCCAGCTGTGCTGCCCCGGGACCATCACGTGCGCTGGCCGAGGTTCCAGGGGATTAAAAACTGAAGTCACCACCAGGCTTCACCCCCTCCTCCCTGCCAGCCACACGTGGCTACAGGGAACAGCCAGAAGATTTCTTGGCTTCGGCCTCCCCATGGAATCACAGCAAGGTTTGGGTTGGAAGGGATCCTTCTGAGCTGTGTGAAACTCCCAATCTTGCCCTGTCCCGCTCCTGCTTTGCTGCTCAGTTTAGAGGGAAGTTTTTATTTCATATGCAAATTCATCCCAGTGTTTAATAAGAAAGTGGATTGAGATCCAGGCTAGCTGGGATCACAGAATAACGGAATGGTTTGGGATGGAAGGACCTTAAAGCCCATCCAGTCCCACCTTCCATTATCCCAGCCTGCTCCAACCTGGCCAGGGACACTTCCAGGGATCCAGGGGCAACCACAGCTTCTCTGGGCATGCTGTGCCAGGGCCTCACCCCCCTCACAGGTAGGAATTTTCTCCTCTCCTTCCCTTGGAATCTGTTCACTCTGGAAGTTTCTGAGCCCCTTTTAAGCCCCCTGCACTGCACGAGGTTCAGCCAAACCCTCCCAGAACTCCCAGCCACACCTCGGGAGCAAAGCAGGAGCCTCCCCCACTCCCTCCCCAGCCCCAGGGGGGGCACTCACCAAAGTTGGAATCCTCTCCCAGCTCCTTCCCGTAGCGGATCATGCACTCCCCCAGCAGCCCCTCGGACTGGGGGTAGCCGGGGTTCTTCACCTGCCCGCGGATCTTGGACATGGTGTTCAGCATGGTCAGCTTGGCTCTGGAAGCTGCCACACAAACGCCTCAGCCTCTGCCACCTCTGCACTCCCTGCACCCCTCAGCTGCTGCCAACTGGGTTTCTCCCCCCCCTCCCCTTTTATACCAAGAGGCTCTGTTGTCTCCATCCCCCAGGAATATCCCCCGCTGCGAGAAAAGGTTCTTTTCCAATTCACAAAGCAAAAAATAGCTCCCCACAGCTTGGCCAAAGGAGTTTCCCCAGCCCTCCCAGAGTCCCTGGAGTGCTCCCTGGAGCAGCTGGCTGGAAGGATGCAGGGCTGACAGAGCCAGCCAGCCCTTCCCAGCCCAGAAACATCACTTTTCCTGGACATTCCCAGAAAAACGGGTCCCCTCAGGGCCCCTCTAGGTCTGAGGCAAAAGCTGCATCTGTTCTGTCCCTGCTCAGCAGCCTGGATTCAGGGCAAGAGGGGTGCCCAGACCTCCACCTGATCCAAACCTGGAGCAAAAGGGATCTCCCTGATCGCCCTGGAAAGCTGGGAAGGGGTCAGGGGAGGTCCAGGCCCTCACCTGGGTTGGGCTGGAGGTACTCTATGGTTCTGGTCAGTACTTCTGTGACAGCCTTGCTGGTCAGGTCCACTTTCTGCAGGAGAGAGGAGAGCCCAGTGAGGATCAGCACAGGAGCCACCAGGGGTGATTTTGGGGGATTCCTCTGGTTCCCCACTCACCTTTTCCATCTCCTTGAAGTCATCGTCTAACTTGGTCCCTTCGGCCCCTCCGACCTTCTCGCTGACCAGCTGTGGAGAAAAGACAAGGGAGGAGGATCAGGCACTGATTGAACCTTCCCACCTCATGGGGGAACTCCCTGGGAGGGAAAGGAGAACAGGGACCATCCACACAGCACCTGCAAGAGAAAGGAGGCGGCAGGAACAACCCAAAGCCCCTCAAAACCACCCCAGCAAACCCCCCAAACATCCCTGAGCACCCAAAGCTCGGCTCAGTCAGGATGTTCCTCACCCACCAGGAGCTCCACAGCTCCCCAAATCCCAGCCCACGGCTCCAACTCCAACGCCTGCTGGAAAAAAACACACAAGCAGCACAAGCGTCTCTCAGCTCCGTTTGGAGCCAAGGACTGCGTTTCACACACATTTCAAAATCCAAGTAAACAGGGAATGAACACACTCAGCTCCCAGCAGAGCCTGGGGGAGAGCAGAGCCACCCCTCTGCAACTGCTGCAGCAGCTCAGGAGCTGGGACAAAGGGGCTGCAAGTCTTTGTCAGAGGAGATGTTTGACAAGCTGGGGAGCCAGGGCTCATCTCATGGCAAAGCCTCAGCAGGTTCCTGAGGGGATCCCAGAACAGCCCCAGGCCCTGAGCAGCACCGTTACCTGCCCAGGTGTAGCCCTGCTTGGTGCCTGAGATGTTTTGGTTTTTCTGAAACTCTTTCCCAGAAAGTTTTCTGTCAATAAAACCCACGTTTTCCTAACTGTAACCTTTGTTTGCATTCCTTTCCCTAGGAGGGACTTCTTCTTGATGTCCCTCTGGCCTGACCAATGTGATTGAAGAAGTTTGTCTTTCTTTCACCCATTGGGTTGTTCTCTGTAAAACAGTACAAAAAAACCCACCAAAAACACCAAAACAAACAAATAAAAACCCAAAACAAAACAAAAAAACAACAAACAAAAAACCCCAAAAAACTCAAACAAAAAAAACACGAAAAACCCACCAAAAAACCAAAAACCAAAACCCAAAACAAAACAAAAAAACAAACAAACAACAAAAAAAACAAACCCCACAACCACCAAAAAAGCACCAAAAATAAACAAAATCATTGTCAGCCTTCTGAGTCCCAGTCTGTATCATTACAATCTTTAACAGCATCACCCAGGGGTGAGCAATGCCTGGATGAACCCACCCAAAGGTCCCTTCCCTGCAGCCCCAGCAGGGGAATGTTCCCTTCCCAGCCCCGTGCAGGGGGGTGAGGGAAGCAGCAGTGCCTGGGGATGCAGGAGAAATTGGCCAAAATTGGAATCCTGGAATGGCTGAGGTTGGAAAAAACCTCCAAGATCATCGAGTGCAACCACGCTCACCCCTAACCCCTGTCCCCAAGTGCCAGCTCCGTGCATTTTTTGGACACTTCCAGGGATGGGGACTCCAGCACTGCTCTGAGCAGCTGTGCCAATGCTTGGCCACCCTTCCCATGAACAATTTTTCCCTGTTTTCCAATCTAAACCTTTCCTGGTGCAACTTGAGGACGCTTCCTCTCGTCCCTGTTGCTCCCAGGGAGCAGAGCCCGACCCCCACCTGGCTCCACCCTCCTGTCAGGGAGGTGTGAGGAGCAATTAGCGATTGTTTTGCCCCAAACAGCAGCAAATTCCCCATCCAGACACCCAAAGTGGTCTGGGAAAGCTGGCACTGGCTCCCAGGGCTCCAGGCCTGCCCCGGGGCACTGCAGGATTCCTCCTGTTTGTACTGAAAACTCCAGATCTGAAGGAACAATCGGGTTTGTTTACTCCGACATCAAATATTTGATTTTTATCGAGGCTTTCTTCCTCTGGAACACTCCTGCTCCCGTGGGGATACAAAATGGGGCTGGATGTTTTCTGAGGAAGAGGGGGAAGGATCCCTTTGGGGAATTATGCAGGTTCAGAGACACCAAAGCAGGGGAAGGGAAGGGAAGGGAAGGGAAGGGAAGGGAAGGGAAGGGAAGGGAAGGGAAGGGAAGGGAAGGGAAGGGAAGGGAAGGGAAGGGAAGGGAAGGGAAGGGAAAAGAGAGAGAAAAGGAAGTAAAGCTCTGCTGGTTTGCCCAGCTCTGGATTTCACTCTCCTGCTTTAACCCTCTGAAAAGGGACACAGGACACAGCCGAATGAGCCAGGCTGGCCAGTCCCTGCTCCACATCCCTGCTCCCTATCCCTGCTTCCCAATCCCTGTTCCCTGCTCCCCAATCCCTGCTCCCTGTTCCCAGTCCCTGCTCCCTGCCGTGCTGTGCCTGCCCAGCCCTCGGAAGCAGCTCCAGGGGAAACCCTCACCCCCAGCTGCCGGCAGATGGAGAAGCCATCCGAGTGTGATTTCCTGCTT
The DNA here is from genome assembly GCA_017589585.1 of Phylloscopus whistleri. Lineage (NCBI taxonomy): Eukaryota > Metazoa > Chordata > Aves > Passeriformes > Phylloscopidae > Phylloscopus > Phylloscopus whistleri. Next base: position 218,861 of record JADMLD010000485.1, on the reverse strand, counting down.
TCCTTGGATGCCTGCTCCGCTGCTGGGGTGCCAGCACACACCCCAGCCCCGAGCTGGGCAGGCACGCTTTTCTCTCCAGCCTGGAAAACATCCCAGGAGCAGCTGCCAGGCCTGCCAGGACAAGCTCAGCAGGGCACAGCTCTGCCCCAGCTGCCACCCCCTGAGCCCTGCCAAGAGCCCCATGGCCACAACGGGATCCCTTCCACCAAGGTGGCACTTCCAGCAGCCTGCTCTGTTCCCTGACACACCTGGGAAGGCTGCAGTCATCCCAAGCAGCTCCATTCCCACTTTTCTCCCCGGATTTGTGGCCTGGGAAGCTGTAAATAACCCCTGCCAGGGCTCTGCTCCGAGGGGCCTGCGTGCCACGCCGGCAGAATCCATCACCACAGTGATCCCAGAGGCTCCACACCCTCTGCAGAGCCCAGAGAACTGAAGGGAAGCAAAACCCCCTCGTTTCCAGACTGATTTAATCCTCCTTTTGACGTCCAAGAAACGCTGCTGCTGCCCTGCTGGGAGGGAATAATAAGATTGAGGTTCTCTCCCTGCTGGCTCTAATTAAACTGGGAGGTGTCAGCACAGGAGGAAAGGAGGAGGGACTCCATCCCCACATCCCCACGCTCCCAAACCCGTCAGGGAGGGGAGACAAACCAACACAGATCCCCCAGACACGAGCCTGGAGGAGCTGTCACCGGCTCCTTGTTTAACCTGGAGCCAAATTCCCCAAAGTGCCACATGGTGCATCCCATCCTGCTGTCCCCAGAGGGCCTGGGAAGGATGGGCAAGGGGTTCCTGCCTTCCCCTGGGAAGCTCTGACCTCCCCAGGATCCATGGAAGGAAGGAAGGAAGGAAGGAAGGAAGGGTTTATCCATCCATGGCTTGGCTGAAGGGAACTGGCAGGCAGTTGCAGGAATGCTGGCGCTGCAGATTCCAGCAGCCCTTCCCCTGGGGAAGCAGCCATGGGGCTTTTTGGAGGATGTGCTGACGATTCTTCTGCACTTTTATTTCCTGAGCAGCCAGGAAAAGGCTTGGGATGCATCCCTGTTCCCCCCAGCTGGGATCTAACCTCTCCTGAAGACAGAACACTGGGATTTTGCCGTGTGTGAAACCTTGGCTCCAAATGGAGCTTGTGCTGCTTGTTTCCTCCCTGCCATCCAGGGAAGGGATGGCACCATCAGACCTGGGAATGGTTAAAAACCAAACCAAACCAAACATTTCCTGGGGAGTGGAAGAGCAGAACAAGCCTGGTTTCTGGATGGGACACATCCAAGGGTTCACCCTGGGAGCAGCGAGAGCCGGAGCCTTGGGCCAGAACACTTCCCAGAGCAAATATTGGCCCAGGGCGCTGCAGCTGGGTGGCACAGGGGGGGCAGGGCAGATCCAATCTGCTCCCAGCTGGCTGCTCCGGGCAGCTCAGCTGGCATTTCACCTGCAATTCCACCCACAGGAGGGAGGAGAGGGCTGAGGCAGCCTGTGCACGAGCCAGGAAGGCATCCCTGACTCCCTTGACTGAAAGGATCCAGCTCAAATGTGCCCCAGAGAGCTCCAGCCTGAGATCAGAGCACAGTACCCCTAAAAAAATTAAACCAAACAATAAAACTCATTTCAAAAACAGCCTTATTAATACCTAAGCTAAAAACCATAGCATTAAGTAAGTGTACCATATCCCCTAGCATGCACCAGCTGCAAGCAAAGTAAAAAAGTACAACAAACTGTTAAAACCCCCTGAAAAAATTAAATCAAACAATAAAACTCATTTCAAAACCAGCCTTAAAAAACATAGCATTAAGTGTACCATATCCCCTAGCATGCACCAGCTGCAAGCAAAGTAAAAAAGTACAACAAACTATTAAAAACCCCTAAAAAAATTATATCAAACAGTAAAACTCATTTCAAAACCAGCCTTATTAACACCTAAGCTAAAAAACATAGCATTAAGTAAGTGTACCATATCCCCTAGCATGCACCAGCTGCAAGCAAAGTAAAAAAGTACAACAAACTGTTAAAAACCACCTTGAAAGCATTAGGTAAAAAACCTTTCAAAAATTAAGAATAGCACTTAGCAAAAGCCACCTGGTTAGTTAACACCCAAAGTTCCACCAACAAAGCAGACCCTGCCCAGTCTAAGCTCCTATCTACAGTAAACAAAAATAAAGTCCCAATAATACATGTAAAAAAGCTGTTAAAAAAACCAATTTAAATTAAATCTACCTCAAGTACAAACAAACCCATCTGTGAAATTATTTTTGCTCAAAGACCTCGGGGGTGCAGGGAGGGGACCTTCAAGGGACCTTCCAACCCAAACCATTCTGTGCTCCCAGGATTTCTCACATCTGGCAAAGCAGAGCAGGAGAGCAGCCCCAGAGAGCTCCAAGCTGAGATCAGAGCACAGGGAGCTGCCTCGGGGGTGCAGCGAGAGGACCTTCAAGGTCCCTTCCAAACCCAAACCACTCTGTGCTCCCAGGATTTCTCACATCCCCTCCTGGCAAAGCAGAGCAGGAGGAACAGCAGCCGGAGCTGCCGGGCTCCAGCCCCTCCGAGCACACCCTGCTGCTGCCTCCCAATGTCACCCCCATGGATCTGACCTGCCTGGGGACAACCTGGACACTCCACTGCCCACTCCATTGTCCCACCTTCCTGACAAACAGCTCCCAGGAACATTCCCCCTCTGTTACCAACTCCCAGCCCCAGAGAGCTCCAGCCTGAGATCAGAGCACAGGGAGCTTCCTCGGGGGTGCAGGGAGGGGACCTTCAAGGGACCTTCAAGGTCCCTTCCAACCCAAACCACTCTGTGCTCCTGGGATTTCTCACATCTGGCAAAGCAGAGCAGGAGAGCAGCCCCAGAGAACTCCAGCCTGAGATCAGAGCACAGGGAGGTGCAGGAACCCAGCACCCAGCCAGGCTGAGCCTTGGCAGAGCTCATCCAGAGGGACAGGACACTGCTCCTCTCCACCCCAGGCTGCTCCAGCCACGCTCCACAGCTTCACCCTGCAGCTCACAGGGGATTCCTTCAGATTCCTTGGCAGGGGCGTGGGAATGGGAATAATCCCAATTTCCCCCCTGTGCCCAACCCCACCGTGGGGGAAAAACCTCAGGGGATGAAAGAGCCGTGGTTGGAATGAGCTGCTGTGGGAGCCAGGGTAGCCAGGGGAGAGGCAGGAATGCTGTGTGTGCATGGGGAGGGGGAAAGGAGGGGATGCACAGGGGTCCTCTCCTGGCAGCTGGGCTGGGATAGGAACAGGGGAATGCTGCAGCCACTCCCAGCTCCAGGGAGTTTGGCTGGAATGTGCCTGGGTGAATTCAGGAGGACTGGGAGAGTTTTTTGGGAGCAGTGGGTGAAGCTGGTCCAACCAGCAGAGCTGGGCAGTCCCAGTTGGGCAATTCCTGCATCATTCCAGGTGCAGAGGTGGGACAGATGTGGAGAAAAAAAAAAAATAAATAAAAAGGTGATTTTTGGGCTGCGCCATCAGCAAAATCCCTGATAAACCCGGAAAGGTGCCAGCAGCCAAACGTCCCCAGCTGGGGAGCTCCTCGAAAGCTGGAGAAGGGCAGATTCCAGCACATCCACCCTGCAGGTCTCATCTGCCCAGCTCAGCCATGAGGGAGCCTAAGTGGGTGTTATTTTCTGCTAATCACCAGCTTCCCCACGGGATTTCGCAGACCTCATTTTAATATTTTGCTCTCCAGCCTTTAAATATTTTAAAACGGAAAATTATCCCTAATTCCCTCAGCCTCAAACAAGCAAAACACACCAAGAGAAACCCAAAAATCAAGATTTTTTTTTTTTTTTAAACTCGCTTTCTTTTTTTTCCATCGCAGTCAGCTCTATTTATAACACATCAAACATTTGCCATCCTTGCAATCAAAACAGTTCCCTACAGTCGACTGAAAACCTTCTTCAGGCAGACTCTGGGGTATCAAAGCCTTCCTCTTCCTCCCCTCCACCCTCCTAACAGCAAGTTGCCCTCAAGAAAAGTGCCAGCAGCCAAACAAGCAAAAATACAAGACAAATGCAAAATACAAAAATACAAAAAAATACAAAATACAAACCCAAACCCACAGATGAGCAAACAGAGCTCTGCCCTGGCTCCCTTCATCCCAGCCCAGGGGGGAAAAGCCAGCCCACAAACCCAGGGGAAAAGGGGTGGGAATGTTTTGAACCCTCAAAGTTCAGCACAGACATGGAGGAGAAGGAGTTAAGGAAAAGCAGGGTTAGCTGGGATCACTGGTGCCCAGTGGCACAGATCTGTGGGATGCTCTGTAAAACCTAAACAGAGCCACCACCTCCTCCTCCCCAGCTCAGCAGGGCGTGACTCCCTGGCACTCAGCTCCATTTGGGGTCATCCCCATCACCCTGCTGAGCCAACCTGACCCTTCCCAGCTCCGTGTGTGTGTTTGAGCTTGGGAACAGAGCAAAGGGCTTCAGTCTCTCAGCCAGTGGAGCCTGGCAGTGGCAGGGCTGGAAAGTCCTCAAAACCTCCTGGAAAAAAACACCAGGCCCAGCTGCAGGACCTGGAAAAGCCTGAGGGTTCTCCTGGAGTGACCCACATGGCTCTGCTGCCACGGAGGCTCCCTGCAGAACCAGCTGGTCCTGGAAGGTGTGCTGGGCCATCCAGGATCTCAGCCCTGCTGGGCTCAGCTCATCCAGGATCCCAGCCCTGCTGGGCTCAGCCCATCCAGGATCCCAGCCCTGCTGGGCTCAGCCCATCCAGGATCCCAGCCCTGCTGGGCTCAGCCCATCCAGGATCCCAGCCCTGCTGGGCTCAGCCCATCCAGGATCCCAGCCCTGCTGGGCTCAGCCCATCCAGGATCCCAGCTCTGCTGGGCTCAGCCTGTCCAGGATCCCAGCTCTGCTGGGCTCAGCCCATCCAGGATCCCAGCCCTGCTGGGCTCAGCTCATCCAGGATCTCAGCCCTGCTGGGCTCAGCCCATCCAGGATCCCAGCCCTGCTGGGCTCAGCTCATCCAGGATCCCAGCCCTGCTGGGCTCAGCCCATCCAGGATCCCAGCTCTGCTGGGCTCAGCCTGTCCAGGATCCCAGCTCTGCTGGGCTCAGCCCATCCAGGATCTCAGCCCTGCTGGGCTCAGCTCATCCAGGATCTCAGCCCTGCTGGGCTCAGCTCATCCAGGATCCCAGCCCTGCTGGGCTCAGCCCATCCAGGATCCCAGCCCTGCTGGGCTCAGCCCATCCAGGATCCCAGCCCTGCTGGGCTCAGCCCATCCAGGATCCCAGCTCTGCTGGGCTCAGCCCATCCCGGGATCCCAGCTCTGCTGGGCTCAGCTCATCCAGGATCCCAGCTCTGCTGGGCTCAGCCTGTCCCAGGATCCCAGCTCTGCTGGGCTCAGCCCAGCCAGGATCCCAGCTCTGCTGGGCTCAGCCCATCCAGGATCCCAGCCCTGCTGGGCTCAGCCCATCCAGGATCCCAGCCCTGCTGGGCTCAGCCCGTCCAGGATCCCAGCCCTGCTGGGCTCAGCCCATCCAGGATCCCAGCCCTGCTGGGCTCAGCCCATCCAGGATCCCAGCTCTGCTGGGCTCAGCCCATCCAGGATCCCAGCCCTGCTGGGCTCAGCCCGTCCAGGATCCCAGCCCTGCTGGGCTCAGCCCATCCAGGATCCCAGCTCTGCTGGGCTCAGCCCATCCAGGATCCCAGCCCTGCTGGGCTCAGCCTGTCCTGGGATCCCAGCTCTGCTGGGCTCAGCCCATCCAGGATCCCAGCCCTGCTGGGCTCAGCTCATCCCGGGATCCCAGCTCTGCTGGGCTCAGCCCATCCAGGATCCCAGCTCTGCTGGGCTCAGCCTGTCCTGGGATCCCAGCCCTGCTGGGCTCAGCCCATCCAGGATTCCAGCCCTGCTGGGCTTAGCCCATCCAGGATCCCTGGTGCCATCCCCAGAGCAGCAGGCAGCTGGGTTGGGGCAGGCTGGGCACACCCACAGCACAGCTCACACCGATCTGAGCAACTCCTGACCTACTTTGAGCAGAAGAAAACAGATCCCAGTGTTTGTTGTGCCGAGCAGGGGAGGAACAATCACCTCCAGCCTTGGGAGAGGGAGGCACATTCCCAAACCCCCAATGGCTGCCCCATCCCTGGAAGTGTCCAAGGCCAGGCTGAACGGGGCTTGGAGCAGCCTGGGACAGTCCAAGGTGTCCCTGCCCGTGGCAGGGTGGGACTCCCTGACCTCCAAGGTCCCTTCCAAACCCAAACCACTCTGTGCTCCCAGGATTTCTCACATCCCCTCCTGGCAAAGCAGAGCAGGAGGAACAGCAGCCGGAGCTGCCGGGCTCCAGCCCCTCCGAGCACACCCTGCTGCTGCCTCCCAATGTCACCCCCATGGATCTGACCTGCCTGGGGGCAACCTGGACACTCCACTGCCCACTCCATTGTCCCACCTTCCTGACAAACAGCTCCCAGGAACACTTCCCCTCCGTTATCCAACTCCCAGCCTTCTCCTGCAGCTCCTTCCTTGCGTTTTTCCCATTCCCATCTTTCACCAGTCCTGGCTGAGCCTGGCACCCAAGTGCCAGGGATGAGCTCCATGATGGAACCATGGAATTGCTGGCTTGGAAAAGACTCGTGCCAAAGCACTTGAGGTGCTCGGCTGCCTCCAGCCACGTGAGCAGGGAAAACGTGTCCCGGAACACCCCGAGCTTCCCACCCCCTCAGCAGCTGAGAGCGGGATCTCTCCCCTCCCCACAGCGCCACAGGAATTCCTTGATCTGGAGCAGGAAGGTCAGCCTGGAACAATGAACAGCTCCTTCCCTTCCCTCTGCCCAGGAGGAAAGGCTTCCCAGTGACCTCGGCTCGTAATCTTATCCTATGGAAACGGCAGGGAAGAGCTGCACAGGCGGCTTTCCAGGAGCCACCTGCCAGCCCTCCTCCTCCTCCTCCTCCTCCTCCTCCTCCTCAGCATCGGGTGACTCATCTCCATCCAGCAGATGGGCTGCAGGAATGAGGGCAGCGGGAATTAAAGGCAAACCCAGGATTTCAGCGGGGCTGGTGGCAGCGCCGGGCCAGCCAAGGGCACTTGGAGGATGCTCTGCAATGCAGCTGCTCCTGCCTGGCTTTGGGGATTCCTCCTCTGCTGGGCTGCAGGGCACAGCTCAAACCCTGCCTGTGACCCCTGCTTGCCAGGCTCCCTGCTCATCTCCCAGCTCCTCTTTCCAGCAGGAGACAGAGGGCACCACCCTGCCCCCAGAGCAGCCTCATGCCAAAGGATGAAGGTTTCCATAGGAGCCTTGGAATGCTGGAGGGATGGCGGCACCTCCCAACAGCCATTTGCATCCTCTTTTCTCCTGTTATCATTTCTCACACGCTCTGAACCAAACCAGACACTATTTCTATTCAGCTGAGGGGAAAAAAAAAATTAAAAAATCATGGAATTGGGTCAAGTTCCAGGGAAAACACGACGATGTAAGGAAGCAGCAGCAGCTCCTCCCTCCCAGCAATGATTTCCCCTCACACACTTCCAGTGACTTCAGCAGCTGAGAGGAAGTTCACTAAACTGAGGGCAAACGTGGAATAGTGGCCTTGCATCCAAACTTCCTGCACAGCCTCCCTGTGTCCCATCCCAGTGAATCACAGCCTGGCCTCTCCAGAGCTGCTGAGCCATCACTCCTCCAGCTCCACCCAGCCCCAGCACCCAGGGGAGCAAAGGCAGCAGCTCCTCACCCTGGAGCTGCTCCTGAGACAGGACAGAAAAGTGCAAAGCACTGAAAGTGCCTCCTTGGAATTGCAATCCTTGTTTTTGCCAGCTGCAAAGCTTCAGGAAGGGCACCCGGCAGCCTTGGCCTGCAGTCAGCATTTGGAGGGTCGGCCCACACGGCGCTCTGAGGGATTCCCCAGAAAACAAAGGGGAAAAAGAGGGAAAGGAGGGTGTAAGACACCTGCAAATCCCTGGAAAAAAAGACCTCCCTGAGGTGCAGGACACTGCTGGCATCCCCCAAAGCGAGGATACAGCAGGAGACTCTCGAGGAGCTGGGCAGGAGCCAGAAAACCTCTGGATCTGCAGGATGAAGGGAGCAAACCAGGTGGGACACAGAGAGCTGCTGGGACATGGCTCTGCAGCCATCAGGGAGATCAAAAAAAAAGACCCAAAGGAAGGCAAACTCCCCTTCCTGGCCGGGCCTGGGCGGGAGAGCCCCGTGCAGAGCACGTTCCACACGGGGAGCAGGGCCCGGCGCCCTCCCGGCGTGCACAGACATCAAAGGGGCTGTGAGGACACTGTAAACACCCCTTTTCCTTGCTCCTTTGAATTCTAGGAAAGGGCTCCGTGGCTATCGGGGCAGAGCAGGGCATCCTAAGGGAAGGGAGAGCGGGAAGGAGCGACCCCAGCATCCCTCAGGCTGCCAGGAGCAAGCGGGGCCGGCGTCAGGTCCAACTCCTGCAGCAGCTCCTCCAGAGCCTTCCCTGCAGCCCTGGCTGGTGCCTGAGATGTTTGGGTTTCTCTGAAACTCTTTTCCCAGAGAGTTTTCTGCCAACAACAGACACGTTTTCCTAACTGTAACCTTTGTTTCCATTCCTTTCCCTAGGAGGGACTTCTCCTTGATGTCCCTCTGGCCTGACCAATGTGATTGAAGAAGTTTGTCTTTGTTTCACCCATTGGGTTGTTCTCTGTAGAATGGTATAAAAGGGAAGAAACTCCCAGAAATAAACGAAGTCACTGTCAGCCTTCTAAAGTCAGGGTCTGTGTCGTTGTGGTCTGTAGCCCTGGTTGGTGCCTGAGATGTTTGGGTTTCTCTAAAACTCTTTTCCCAAAGAATTTTCTGCCAACAACAGACACGTTTTTCTAACTGTAACCTTTGTTTGCATTCCTTTCCCCAGGAGGGACTTCTTCTTGATGTCCCTCTGCTCTGACCAATGTGATTGAAGAAGTTTGTCTTTCTTCCACCCATCGGGTTGTTCTCTGTAGAACAGAATAAAGGGAAGAAATTCCGAGAAATAAACAGAGTCATTGTCAGCCTTCTAAAGTCAGGGTATGTGTCGTGGTCTGTAGCCTTGGTTCATGCCTGTAATGTTTTGGTTTCTCTGAAACTCTTTTCCCAGAGAGTTTTCTGTCAACAACAGACAGGTTTTCCTAACTGTAACCTTTGTTTGCATTCCCTTCCCTAGGAGGGACTTCTCCTTGATGTCCCTCTGGCCTGACCAATGTGATTGAAGAAGTTTGTCTTTGTTTCACCCATTGGGTTGTTCTCTGTAGAATGGTATAAAAGGGAAGAAACTCCCAGAAATAAACGAAGTCACTGTCAGCCTTCTAAAGTCAGGGTCTGTGTCGTTGTGGTCTGTAGCCCTGGTTGGTGCCTGAGATGTTTGGGTTTCTCTAAAACTCTTTTCCCAAAGAATTTTCTGCCAACAACAGACACGTTTTTCTAACTGTAACCTTTGTTTGCATTCCTTTCCCCAGGAGGGACTTCTTCTTGATGTCCCTCTGCTCTGACCAATGTGATTGAAGAAGTTTGTCTTTCTTCCACCCATCGGGTTGTTCTCTGTAGAACAGAATAAAGGGAAGAAATTCCGAGAAATAAACAGAGTCATTGTCAGCCTTCTAAAGTCAGGGTATGTGTCGTGGTCTGTAGCCTTGGTTCATGCCTGTAATGTTTTGGTTTCTCTGAAACTCTTTTCCCAGAGAGTTTTCTGTCAACAACAGACAGGTTTTCCTAACTGTAACCTTTGTTTGCATTCCCTTCCCTAGGAGGGACTTCTCCTTGATGTCCCTCTGGCCTGACCAATGTGATTGAAGAAGTTTGTCTTTCTTTCACCCATTGGGTTGTTCTCTGCAGAACAGCATAAAAAGGAAGAAATTCCCAGAAATAAACGAAGTCATTGTCACCTTCTGAGTCAGAATCTGTGTCGTTGTGATCTTTAACAGCACCACTTCCCCTCCCAGGGGCTCTGTCAGCTTCCAGCCCGTGCTGCTGAACCTGTGTTTTAGATCACTGCACACTCAGAGTCATTTTGGAATGGTTTAAACGGGATAAAATCCCCCCTCCATCACTCGGCAGTGCCCTGCAGGCAGAGCCAGAGGTGGCTCAGAAATCCTGGGAGATGACGTCTGGATGATGTTTTAGGATGATGTTTGCCCTTTAGAGCTCCCCCAGTGCAATCAGGAGGAGCTTTACTGGGACAAGAGCTCCTCCAACATCTGGCACTCCGGATTTGTGCTGCCCCTGCTCCCCTGGAACCATGGGCACACGTCAGCAGCAAACGAGACGGTTCCTAATCCAGGGAGGAAAATCAGAGGGAAAAAAAACCCCAAAACCCAGCACCTGCTCCTGTAGTGGATTTGCTTCAGGTGCAGGTAATTGTTTTCCCTTTTTCTGCCTTTCTTTCATCACGAAAGTGGCAAAATTAAGTTGAAATGCAGCTAATCCTGGGTTGCCAAACCAAAAAGTGGTTAATAAATTATCACTGGAGAACAGTCTGGCCCAGCCAGGGGGTGCAGCCAGGTTTTCAGGCTCTGGGATGAATTATGAAGCATTTTCTCAATTAGGAAAAGCCCTTTAAAGCTTTAATCATGCAAATTTAACCTTCTGTCTCAAAGACAGAATTTCATTATGGAGATGTTTAACTCATCTTTTTTTTTTTTTTTTCCCTTTGTGGCAGAAAAGCAATTTAATTAGTGACAGTACCATGAACTTTATTAATAGCCAGGCATTAGGAGATCCTAAAATTCCCAGTGGCTTTAAAAGGACTGGTTCTATTAATTAGCTGTTGGTGGCAAGGCTGGAAGGGGGGTGGAGGTTACAAGGCTTTTCTTGGAGCAATCCAAACTCTCCTGATGGATTCTCCATCCACTGGGAGAGGAGCAGTGGGCACCTCCAGCCCCAAAACCAGGAGAGGAACCCCCAGCACTGAGTCTGGGCCAGGCTCAGCCCCTTTCCTGCCAGAGGAACCTTTCCTGAAAGCCACAGGATTTGCTGACTGAAGGGATGGGGCTGAGGGGAACAGGAAACCTGTAAAAAAAAATATTATTTATCACTTTTCTAATCACAGGGAGAGGACAAGATTGGGCTGGCTCCTGCACTAAGTCCTGCCATGGAGCAGCTGAGGAAAAGGGAAGCTCTGGGATGCTGTGGGGCTTTCCCAGACCCACGAGCTGGATCCAGGGAGGGAGGCTGGGACACGGCCGTGGCACAGCTCAGAGGGAGCAGGAAAAGACAGGATCAGCCTCCTGCCTGCTCCCACTCTGGGCAGCACATCCCAGGCAGCATTAATCCTGCAGTTAGGGATGGGAAGGAGCAGGGACAGCGACCTCAGAGTCTTACAAAACACCAGCAGGCCTGGGATGCAGCGCTGAGCTCCCACGTGAACGAGTTCAGCTGGAATTACACAGCCCCAAAACCATCAGCATTAGGGATTTGTTTCATTTCTGGGCTTTTCAGCAGTTCTCCATCCTGCTTGGGAAGCAGCCTGCCCCAGGGACACACAGCAGGATCAGCCCCTCACATCCCAGCGGACACCAACTCCCTCCCTAAGGGCAGGCTGGATTTTGGGGCTGGGATTTCTGCAGTCTCAGGCAGGAGGAGCTGCCCTGCTCCCTTCCCCAGTCCCCAGCATTCCCAGAGGGATGGGGCTGGGAGCCCTGGCAAAAGGCACTGGCATCTGCAGGCACGGGGGAGAGGAGGAAGAAGGAAAAAAAAAACAAAAACCAAACAACAAAATGTGCTAAAGAAATGAATCAGCTTTTACCAGGCAGGCAGGCTGCCTGAGCTCAGCCCCATTTTGCTCTTTCCCAGGAGGAAAGCAGTGGCAGGGAAAAGGGGGAGGAAGGATTTCCTTCCTCTGCATCCAGGGACCATCCCCTGGGCAAGCAGCTGGATAAATCCACGATTTCAGGCAGATCATGTGGATCCAGCACCCCAAATCCACAATTTCAGGCAGATGACGTGGATCCAGCACCCCAAATCCACAATTTCAGGCAGATGACGTGGATCCAGCACCCCAAATCCACGATTTCAGGCAGATGACGTGGATCCAGCATCCCAAATCCACGATTTCAGGCAGATGACGTGGATCCAGCAGCCCAGGGCCACATGACCCCCCCCCGGCCTGAGTCACGGATCCTTCCCTCATCCCAGATTCCCCCAGCTGCAAGCACAGGATAACACTTTCCCTGGCTGACATCAGGGAGCAAACGGAGCAGGATACAGAGAGCTGGAGTTCCCCTGCTCTGTTTTCTGCCTCTGCCTTCCAGGAATCGAAGCTCCCATTACTGTCAGAGCCCAACAGCTGCAAAAACAACCTTAAAGGTTGTTTTTAGGAACCTTAAAGTGGGGGGAAAAGCCAATTTATTGGAAACTCTGGAGAGAAACAAACCTGTAAAAACGAAAGCTGCTTGGTTCTGGGGTTGCTCAGCTCCAACAATGATTAACCAGAAACGCAGGGATGGGGTTTTGATGCCAAATCACCCAGGAAAAGGAGAGGGAATCCACAGCAAAACATCCTGGCTGCAGCTTTTCCAGGGGAAAGCCAGGCCTGAAGGGATGCACTGGCACCTCATCCCTGTCTCTAAGAGGTTTGGGGCCACTCAGCCTCTGCTTTCCACCTGCCACACGTGGAATCATGAGTGGAAAAGAGCTCGAAGACCCCCGAGTCCAGCCCGGGATCACCGCCGCGTCCCCAAGTGCCACATCCCCGCGGTTTTCGAACACTTCAGGGATGGGGACTGCCCTGGGCAGCCTGCTCCAATGCCTGACAACCTTTTCCATGGAAAAATTTGCATGAGTATCAAATTTCAGCCTGACTGAGGCCGCTCCCTCCCTCCTGTCACTCGTTCCCTGGCAGGCCGGGCCCTGCCCCTTCCAAGGAGCTGTGCAGAGGAGGAATGGGATCTCCCCTGAGCCTCTTTTTTCCCCCGTGGATCTGCAAACACATCAGCACAACAGCCATCCCCGGGGCCAGCAGAGCTGCAGGCAGCCAGGGGAGGAGGATGCTCCTGGAGGATGGATCCTGGCTGGAGGCAGAGCTGGAGGATGTCACCCCACGCCCCAGCAAATCCGGGAGCAGATTTAATGTGGAAAGATAAACCCAGGGGGAATCCAGCCCAGGTTAATGTTAATACAGAAACATCAGGTGCTGTGGGACAGAGGTTGGCAGGAGGCTCCAGGCTGGCAGGAATCAGCAAAATCCCTTGACTTTCCAGTCCAAATTCCTGTGTACAGATAAGGAGCTTAGAGCCTGACGCTGCCAAATCCCTCCCACAGGAATTCCCTGCTTCCCTCTGCGCTCCCGGGGCGCTGAGGGCCTGGCACTGCTTCCCAAAGATGCTGGGGCTGCCCCATCCCTGGAAGTGTCCAAGGCTGGACAGGGCTTGGAGCAGTCTGGGATGGTGGGAGGTGTCCCTGCCCATGGAAATGGGGTGAGCTTGAAGGTCCCTTCCAACCCAAACCATCCCAAAGGCACCTCCTGCCTCCAAGAGAAAGCCTGGACAGGCCAGTGGCAGCAGGGCTAAGTTAAGATCAAAAAAAACCAAAAATGAACAAAAAAACCCAACCAAACAAACAAAAAAAAAAGAAAAGGGAGCTTTTGAAAGGCTCATCTGAGAAAGGGAAGGAAAACCCCACATTTGAAAAGCTCCCACGTTTGAAACGTGCTCCCACATTTGAAAGCGGAGCACAAAGCCACCGCAGAGAGAACCTCGGCTGAGGAGGGAAGAAAGGAAACCCAAGGAGAAGTGAAGGAAATCCCAGCTCAGAAGCTCCAGGAGCAACGACCACAGAGGCCAAAGAAAAGGGGAAATGCCCTCTCTGCTGGCTGCACCCTGAGCCCTGGCTGTCACACACATCCCCACACTCAGCTCGCAGCAGATGCCTCAGCAGCACCTGGGATGAAGCTCCCAGAGCAAGGAGAGCATTCCCTGCTGGCCCAGGGAGCTCGGGAAGGGCAGGTCCTGCTGGGCTGGAGCACATCCCAGGCCAGGCAGGGAGCGAGGGGCTATTTATGGTCAGAAATACCTCGGGAAGCCTTGGGAGCTGTCATCAAACTCAGGGAAAGGCGTGTGTGTGTGTGTGTGTGTCAAGGGCTGCGGAGTTTTAATTAGCACTTGCCTCTTCCCCTTCTGGAGAACGGCTCTGGATGTGGAGGAGGAGGAGGTGGCTGGGCTGTGGCTTGGGCCAGCAGGAGCTCCTGAGGCCAGGCAGGCCTGGCAGGGTTCAGGCTCAGCTCACACAGGCGCTGGGAGCACGTTAATCCAGTTTGGGATGACAGCAGCGCCCAGGGCTGAACCCCAGACTGGCTGGGCTTGGAAGAGACCTTAATCCCATCCTGTCCCACCCCTGCCACCGTCCCAGGCTGCTCCAGATGTCCAACCTGGCCTTGGGCACTGCCAGGGGCTGGAAGGAGATGAGCTCTGAGGTCTCCTCCACCCCAAACCCTCCGGGTGATCCACGGGCAGCTCCCACAGGCGTGGGGCTCTGCAGAGGGCAGCTCACACCCATCCAGCCCTGCATTCCCCTGTCCCCACAGAGCTCCTCCTGCTGCCAGGTGAGCCCCAGCCAGGAGGGATTCCCAGGAATCCTCCTGCTGCTCCCCCCATCCCTGGTGACACCCCCGGGAACAGCAGCCTGTCCTGCCCACTGCCTGGGGAAGATCTGCAGGATTTTAGGATTTCCATCAGTTTCCACAAAACCCAAAGGGTGCAAAGGAAGCTGTTTCCACACCAGCAGGTCCCTGCGAATTCCCAGCTGGATGAAACCTTGGAGCAGGCAGGCAGGGACTTCCCACCCTGCTCCCAGCTCCAAGCTGCTGCTTCTCCCCCTTCCTCAGAATGTTTCCTCCAGCTTTCCTTATTTTATTTTATTTTTTTTTTTTACAGAACAGTTTGCAGTGAACAGGCAGAACCTGTTCTGGACACACTCAGAGCTGCTCCCCATCTGCAGCATTTGCCAGCACGACTCAAGAATTTTTTATTTTTTATTTTTTTGTTGTTTTTTTTCCAGGATACTCCAGGCTCTCTCTCCCGCGTGTGGGCGCCCGGCTGCCTCACCCAGGGGAGATGTGGGCTCGCAGGAATCACAAGGAGCCAAGCCCTGCTCCCTCTGCATCCTGGCTGGGGATCCCAAACCCTGCACACCCCACTCCTGGCCCCGGTTTTCCTTCAATTAAGGACAGACGTGGAACAAAAACGTAACATTTTTAGGAAAGATCTTCCACATGTTGGGCTTTGGCAGCGGCTGATGGTTCCAAGGGAGCCAAAAAAATAACTAATCCTCCCCTCCTTCAGCCAAGGGCTGAGTGGGACCAGAGGGGGGAAAGGGAAGAAAGAGGGGAAAGGGAAGGGAAGGGAGGAGGAGACAAAAAAAAAAAGGCCAAAGTGGAACCAGTGGCTTCCAGTTTCCAGTCAGAGCATCCCTAAATCACAGACACCTCTGTCCCTGGAGCACTGCAAGGGGGTGGCAGCACCTCTGGAAGAAGTCGTGATTCCTCCAGAAAACAGCTTCATTAAAATGGGGGTTTAAAATGATATTTTTGGGTTAGTTCTGAGTCACTGAGGGGTTTTCACCTCCTGACACCACCAGGGCACATCCTGGCCGGCAAAATCCTCCCACACCGAGTTCCCAGCACGGCCTTTCCCCGTGGAAGTTGTGAAAAAAAAAAAATAAAAAATCAAAAATCACCCCAGCATCGTTCAGCGGGAAAGGGGGTGGGGGATGACTTCAGGAATTTGTTATTTTGCTTTGCTGGGTAAATAAAACGGATTTGGGGAAACGGAGCCAAGGAAGGAGGCGACACACGTCGCACACAGGGGCGGGATGAGCTGAGAGGGCTTAAACTCAGGGATGGAAAACACGATCTGTGCCAAATTTATCTGGAATTTAAAACAGGGGCAGGAAAGAGGCAGCAGCAGAGGGGGGGGATTTGTGATTCCTGAATCGTTCCCAAAACGCATTAAAAAAAAAACAAAAAAAACCCAACGAAACAAACCAAAACCTCACAACTGTTAACAGGAAGCAGTGGGAAGGATAATTCTGCTCGGGGGGATTGGGAACGGCCACCCCTGCTCCGGGGGTGAGGGGAAAGGCGTTTCTGAACCTCGCTTGAGGCCGATTCCCGCACGGAATGACGGAACGGTTCGGGGTCGGGAGAGACCTCCAAGATTCCATCCCACTCCACCCCTTTCCCACCATCCCAGGCCGCTCCAAGCCCCGTCCAGCCCGGCTTGGACACTTCCCGGGACGGGGGAATTCGGGGGAAGAGCTCCGAGGACACCGACACCGACCCCAGCCCCGCGTTCACCGCCGGCAATTCCCCACCCTGAGCAGCTTTTTCCGACACAACCCCCCCCAAACAAGCCTTTCCCCCGGTGCTCGGGGCTCCCCCGCCGCCCCCCGCGGCCCTGCAGGAAGCGGCCGCTTCCCTTGGCCGGGCTGCAGCCGCCGCCGGGGTTACCGGGGCTCTCCCGGGGCCGTTCTCCCGCACTCCCGCTCCGCCTCTCCCGGCGCATCCCGCCTCTTTAAAGGGTTGGATCCGTCCCGGTGGTGCGGGCGGGTTTTTGGGAAGGGGGAAACACCCCCCAAATGGCTCCCCCCGGGACCCCCACCGTGTCACCGGCTGCGCGTCCTCCGGTCCCCGGCGGGGGAGCTTCCCTGCCCGTGTCCCTCGCCCGGTGCAACCGGGAGAACGGCGGAGCCCCAAGCCCAGGCTGCCCGAAGGGTCCCAGCCCCGCTCACAGCCCGCACCGAGATCACCGGGAGCTACGAGACCGGGACACCGGGGGGTGCCAGGCTGGACACCGGAGGGTACCGGGGGATGCCCGGCGGGCCCCGCACCGGGATGCCGGGAGGGGATAACGGCGAGGATCGGACGCCGCCGGAGCCAGCAGCGGCCGGGCCGGGTTCTCCGAACCGGTAAGGGGAGAGCGGCCTCCCCGGAGCCCAACGGCGGCGGGAACGGGCGCGCGCGGTGCCGGTGTCTCACCTGGGTGGCTTTGTAGAACTGCTTCTTCAGCCCCGCCACCGACATGGTGCCGGCGCCGGTGCCTGGCCCGGTGGCGGCGGGGGGAGGGCCCGGTCTGCGGGCGGCGGGACCTGGTGCGGGGGCGGCGGGAGCCTCGGGAGCCTCAGGACGCTCCGCCCGTCCCAGCCCGGCCCGTCCCCGCCGCCGCTTCCGCCGCCGCCCGGCCCCGCCCCCGGCCGCCACCACCGAGCGGCGCGCGCTGCCAGCGCGCCCCCTGCCGGCCGGGCGGAACCGCCGCCGATCGCGACTAAGCGGTGGAGAGAGTCGCTCTGTCGCGACGGGCGGTCATGTTGGGAGCCGACTGTGGCGCAGCCGTGTCCTCCTGAGGGACCCAGCACCGCCCGCAGGGAGCGGGCCGCCTGTGCCACGCGGGGACAACCGGGCCGGGACCCCCGCCATAGTCCTGGGGGGGGAAAATGGGGCGACAGACACTCCAAATGGAAAACTACGACTCCCGGTATCCCTCGCGACAGCGGCTGCGCCTGCGCCTCGCAGGGGCGGGCGCTAATTGGCCGTCGGTGCCGCCGCCATTTCGCGCGTTGGCTCAAGGCCCAGAGTGGCGCGGCAGGCGGCAGTGCTGGCTCCGCCCCCTCCGCCCGGTGCTGCGGACAGGCCGGGCCGGGGACCGGCCCGCTGCGGCCCCGTTCCCTCCCGGTGAGCGGGCAGGCCTCGGGCCCAGCCGCACGGAGCCAGCGGCGCCCCCGCCGGGCCTCTACAAAGCCACCCAATCAGCGCCAGCAGCGCGCCAGACCGACAGCCTCCTCCGCCAATCAACGGCGCCCGCGGCGGCAGCCAATCGGAAGGCGAGACGCAGCGGGGAGTGTGGCTGGTGGGTCACGTGGGGCACGCTCCGCCAATCAGCGCCGCGGGACGCGGGGTCGCCCCGGCTCCCGCCAAGTACGAGCGGGACGGGCCGGGCGGGACCGGGACCGGGAGCGGCGGGGGCTGCGCGGGCCGGGCCGCCTCGGGTTCGGCCGCCGCCGCCCGGCACCGCCGCGAGCCGCGCCGGCCGCCGGGACAGGTAGGGCCGAGCTGGGGGGGTGAGGTGCGGCCGGGGCGCGAGGTGTTTCCGGCGGCGGTTGGGCCGCGGGGTGCGCGGGGCCTGCCCGGGGTAACAAAGGAGGCGCCGGAGCTGCCGCCGCGCCCCGGGGCTGGGCCCGGGCACGCCCTGCAGCCTCACTGATGGAGTCGCAGATCGGTTTGGGTGGGGAGGGATCTGAAAGCCCACCCCATCCCGCCCGTGCCATGGCAGGGACACCTCCCGCTGTCGCAGGGTGCTCCAGCCCGGCCTTGGGCACTGCCAGGGGTCCAGGGGCAGCCACAGCTCCCCTGTGCCAGGGTCTCCCCACCCTCACAGGGAGGAATTTCCTCCTCACATCTCGTTGGGTGCAAGCCTGCGCTCCTGGGGACATTCCTGCTCAGCCCAGCGAGAGGAACACTGTGGCTGCTGGGACCCGGTGGGTCCGGGGTTCCTTTGGCTTGGGGGTGACACCGGGACCCCTTTGTCCTCCCTCACCGGCCCTGGCAGAGCTGCTGGGCTCTGCCTCAGCCCTCTCAGGGAGGCAGCAGCTCGTGGTGAGCAGCCAGGGGTGTTGATTTGTTGTTTTCTCCCGTAGCCATGGAGTGCAGAGACAAAGCTGCTGTTCCTCCACGGAAGCTCGTCCAAGGTAAGGCAGTGTCTCCCATCCAGCGCAGTTCTCAGAACCTTTCACACCTGATTTTGTGCAATACATTGGCTTGGCTGTGATTAAACCATCTCTTGAGTGGCTCACCTCAATCTTACTCTTCAAAACAAATAAAATCCTTTGATATTTCCTGTCGCTGAGTAACCTGCTGTTGCTGTTGCAGCTCGGCTGCCCTTCAAGCGCCTCAATCCTGTGCCAAAGGAAAAACTCGACGTGGATTCAGAAGTGAAAAAAGTCAAGAGCTCCCCAGGTGCTTTTGTTCCCAGCAAGGATCCCTCCCTGGACGCCTCCAGTGCCTGCCTGGACAATGTGGAGAACGACTGCCAGCTGGGCTCCGAGGGGGATTTGACTCCAAAACTGGTGAACGGGAAAGGTCCCTTGGACCATTTTATCCAGAAAAACCCAGCGGGTGACACCAGCCACCCTGGGGATGTCCCTGACCTCTCCGAGGGCTCCGGCCACGGACTCGGGGGGGATTCCGGAGCCTCTGTCCCCAACGGCGCCGCAGGGAAGGAGCTGAACCCCCTGAGCTGCCCCAATTCCAGGCAGAGCAGCCCAGCAGGTGCCCCCACAGAGACTGAGGGGCCCCCCCGTGCAGCTGGAGCAGAGGAGGATTCGGGAGCCCAGCCACACTCCGGCCTCGCGGGCTGCAGGAAGGGCAGCCAGGGCGAACTGAAGGATTTGCTCTTTGAGGGGAAGGTGCCCGTGGTGCTGCTGGAGGACATCATGAGCCTGAAATCCCCCCAGGTGGCCTCTCTGGATGGCAGTGCTGCCTCAGAGAGCGAGGAGGCCCTGGAGTCGTCCCCCGAGGGAGACTCGGGACTGAGCCGCTCCTCGCTGAGCTCCGGGAGCTCGCCCGAGGTGCTGCTGCTGGCTGAGGCCAAGAGGAACAGCAGCCCCCTGGCTGCCTCCACGCCTGCCAGGAAGGTTGGTCTGCTCTGCTTTGGGCCTGGGAGCTGCTGTGGCGTGAGGGTTTTGGGTTCCTGGGATGGTGGGGACGAGGAGGAGTGAGACGAGTGTAGGAAAGGTGGTTGTCACCCTTTGGAATCCTGAAATCTTACAGCTGAAGGATTTTCTCCTCCCTGCTTCTGGCTGCTGCTGTACTTGGATTTATTTAATGAAATGCCCAAGTGGTGTTTTGGTAACAGGATCCAAGAGCAGTTTTTGGGTTCCTGGGATGGTGGGGAAGAGGAGGAGTGTAGGAAAGGTGGTGCCAGTTTAGTTGTCACCCTTTGGAATCCTGAAATCCTCCAGCTAAAGGATTTTATCCTTCTGCTGCTGTATTTGCATTTATTTAATGAAATGCCTGCTTGGTGTTTTGGTGACAGCATCCAAGAGCAGTTTTTGAGTTCCTGGGATGGTGGGGAAGAGGAGGAGTGAAGCAAGGAGGAGTGTAGGAAAGGTGGTGCTTGTTCAATCGCTGCCCTTTGGGATCCTGAAATCCCCCAGCTGAAGGATTTTCTCCTCCCTTCTTCTGACTGCTGCTGTACTTGGATTTATTTAATGAAATGCCCAAGTGGTGTTTTGGTGACAGCATGCCAAGAGCAGTTTTTGGGTTCCTGGGATGGTGGGGAAGAGGAGGAGTGTAGGAAAGGTGGTGCCAGTTTAGTTGTCACCCTTTGGAATCCTGAAATCCTCCAGCTAAAGGATTTTATCCTCCCTGCTGCTGTATTTGCATTTATTTAATGAAATGCCTGCTTGGTGTTTTGGTGACAGCATCCAAGAGCAGTTTTTGGGTTCCTGGGATGGTGGGGAAGAGGAGGAGTGAAGCAAGGAGGAGTGTAGGAAAGGTGGTGCCAGTTTAGTTGTCACCCTTTGGAATCCTGAAATCCTACAGCTAAAGGATTTTCTCCTCCCTGCTTCTGGCTGCTGCTGTACTTGGATTTATTTAATGAAATGCCCAAGTGGTGTTTTGGTAACAGGATCCAAGAGCAGGTTTTGGGTTCCTGTGGCACAATGTTTTTGGGTTCCTGGGATGGTGGGGAAGAGCAGGAGTGAGACAAGGAGGAGTATAGGAAAGGTGGTGCTGGTTTAATTGTCACCCTTTGGAATCCTGAAATCCTCCAGCTGAAGGATTTTATCCTCCCTGCTTCTGGCTGCTGCTGTACTTGGATTTATTTAATGAAATGCCCAAGTGGTGTTTTGGTGACAGCATCCAAGGGCAGTTTTTGGCTTCCTGGGATGGTGGGGAAGAGGAGGAGTGAGATGAGCCGGAGTGTAGGAAAGGTGGTGCTGGTTTAATCGCTGCCCTTTGGAATCCTGAAATCCTCCAGCTGAAGGATTTTATTCTCTCTGCTGCTGTATTTGAATTTATTTAATGAAATGCCCACTTGGTGTTTTGGTGACAGCATCCAAGAGCAGTTTTTGAGTTCCTGTGGCACAATGTTTTTGGGTTCCTGGGGTGGTGGGGAAGAGGAGTGAGACGAGCAGGAGTGTAGGAAAGGTGGTGCTGGTTTAATCACTGAATCGTCGCCCTTTGGAATCCTGAAATCCTCCAGCTGAAGGATTTTCTCCTCCCTGCTTCTGGCTGCTGCTGTGTTTGCATTTATTTAATGAAATGCCCACTTGGTGCTTTGGTGACAGCATCCAAGAGCAGTTGTGTGCCTTAGGTGCTGCTTCCCAAGCTCTGTTCCTCCTCCTCGAGGCTGCTGTGGTTCCTGGGAGGACATTCCCCCAGTGCAGATGCTTTTCCAGCTCTGAATTCCTGCAAAAGCTCTGGCAGGGGGTGCCCAGGGCAGCTGTGGCTGTGGCAGTGTCCCAGGCCAGGCTGGGTGGGGATTGAAGCCCCTGGGACAGTGGAAGGTGTCCCATGGCAGGGGTGGCACCAGATGGGCTTTAAGGTCCCTCCCAACCCAAAGCATTCTAGGATTCCATGAAAAAGCTCTGGGTGAGGGGGTTTTTGGTCCCCTGAGTTTCAGTTTAGCAGCTCTGCTTCAGCAGGAGGACCCCAAACCCCCTGATTTTTTGGGGCAGGTTTGACAAGAGAAGCTCCCAAGGGCAGCAGCATCAGCTGAGGTGGCTGAAACAGCACGGGGATGGTTCTCCCAGTCCTTTTGTGGTGTTTATCAAACAATCAATCCCTCCTCTGTGAAAACTCCCAATCTTCCACCTCTAAAATAAACAGACACACTCAAGCAGGCATGAAGTATTTCCAGTGTGGCAGAGCAACAGGAAGAGCTCCTGGTGTAATCCAATACAAGGGGGGCTGGGTTTGCTCGTGGGCTGCTCCCCAAAATCAATCTGCACCCCAAGCTGGGAGTCCTGGCAGGTTTGTTGTTTTTTTCCTGTGAGGAGCAACTCTGAGGAGCTTGACTCACTTGACAGAACTGCTGTTTTCTATCAGATAAATATAGCAAAAAAAGCAGTTGGGCTGTGTTAGCCTGTTAATCACCATTTAAATGTGATGCTGTGAATGGCAGGAGGAGGAGGGGGGATCCAGTAAATCCAGTCACTGAAATATTGACAAATTAAACCTTTAACCAGTCTGTGAACAATGATCTTAAGCACAAAACACCTCTTCCTTTCCCCCCCACCATAAATAAAGATAAATGAGAAGTGTGCCCTGTTTGGAATTTAGGGTCAGTGAGCTGTTAAGTGGTGGAAGATCAAGTGCACTGTGACAAGAAGGAGCAGTGTTCAAATGTGGGAAACAATCCTTGTATTCCTAAAGTTACAGCTAAATGTCACAGCAAGATAGGTGGATGAAAAAAAAAAAAAACAAAAAAACCCAAACAAACCCAATTTTAGCTGGAAGGAAGTGACTGTGCCGTGTTGAAATGTCCCCTGTGGGTCAGAGCAGCTCTGGCTGCTGTGCAGGTGATGTTCCCAAAACGATCCTGCAGGGCTGAGGGGACCACAGGGGTTTGTTCATGCAAATGTGAGGATTTCAGGAGCCCTGGGATGGTTCCAGGCTGGTATGGAAATGGGGAGAGTGGATGTGCCTGGGCTGTGTCCTCATTCCCTGCTCTGGGGGAATTCAGAGTGATGTAATCTGCATCACAGCCTGGTGTCACTCAGGCTGGAAAGGGAGGACCAGGACCTCCTCTAAAACTTGCATTTTGTAATTCCAGGTACCTCAGAAATTCCACAGAAGCTCAGCAGAGAAGGAGAAGCTGAGATTGCAAAGAGTAAGGCCTTTCCCTGACACCCAGACCTCCCCTGAGCAGCCAGCAAAGCCCTTTGCTTTTATCTCAGCCCAGCTGGAGCATCTCTTTTACCATTTTTTCCTCACCCTGAGGAGCCTGGAAGAACCTTTCATGCAGGCAGTTAAAGTGCTTGGCTCTTTCCAAAGCTGAACAGAGCCTTGGCTGCACTTGAGGCCTCTTGGGGAAGAGATTGGGAATGTTTAAGCCCCCAAAATGCAGGTTCTGTTTTTATTAATCCACCAGGCAAGTGGGGGCACATCCCTGAGAGTGTCACCACTGCCTGCCACCACTGGGAATGCTCAAGCTCCAGCTTCTGTTTGCTTTGGGTGCAGCTCCTCAGCAAAAACTCATTCTGCTCCAGTCATGGAGTGCTGGATAGAGAGCAGGCTGAGAGGGGTCACTGGAGTTTTCCAGCTGCATGAATGGGCTTTTTTGGGGTTGTTTTATCTGCTCCTGAGAGGGTTTGTGCTCAGGAATTCTTTTTATCTGCTCCTGAGAGGGTTTGTGCTCAGGAGTTCTGTGTCTCTCTTGTTTATAAACTCGTGTGTTTGATGTAAGTCGTAGCTGTAAATCTTCCTTGCTTTTTTTCCCAGTGCCCCAGATAGAATTCCAATCTGTTGTTTTCTTCTTTTCTTATAGCTGGGTTAAAAAATAGCAGGGCTGTGAGGGAGAGAGAGGAGAATGGAAGCTAAAAATGATGCTGGGGATGAACCAGAGCCACCAGTGAGCTGTCAGCTTCACACCAGCACCCAGCACATTCCCTGACTCAGGCTGACAGGGTTGTTCCCCTGCCATTGGCACCACTTGGCTGTTGGTGGCTTTGCTGCAGTTTTTTGTGTTGTTGACACTGCTCAGGAAGTCTGGATGTTGACAAGGAGAGACGTGAAATCAATAAAAGAAAACTGAAAATACACCCAGGGAGGAGTTGATGGAGTGTCTGGGCTCGAGGCAGATCCTCCTCTGCTGGTGACATCACTGCAGCACAGGAAAGCTCTTCCTCTTTAATTTGAAATTTTTTTTCCTCCTTTGGATCAGCAGGAATTGCAGTTGTTTTGGGGGGAAACACCATGAGAGGCAACACCTCCAATAAAATCTTCCCCCCTCGTTCCCTTGAACGAGCTCGGGGCACTGGGGGTGTCTGATGATCCCAAATGCAAGAGAACAAGGGATAAACTCCACAATCTGGATTTTGGAGACTCAGAGAACAAGGGATAAACTCCACAATCTGGATTTTGGAGACTCACACTGAGATCCTGGGATATCCCAGCTTGGGAGGGACCCACGAGGATCATCAGAGTCTGATTGCTGTGGCAGTGGAAACCATCAGAAAATCCTTGTGGGTTTATGATGTCAAAGCTGCTCAGATTCACACCACTGTAGCCCCTGTGATGACACCAAAGCACAAAAACTTAGCTCAGGAGAAAATATTTTGGAAAGGATTTGAAATCTCCTATTAAATAAAAGGGAATAATTAGGATTTTTTAATTCCCATCTAATTTTCCATCACGCTGCAGTGGTAATGAAGATGACTCAAATACAAAGCTTCTCTTTGATGCTTGGAGGAATGGAAACACCTTTTTTCTTGTTGTTGTTAAGGGAAAAGAATAATTAAAGCTTTCAGAGAGGCAGCACAAGGGAAGCTCAGCTGGCACCAGGGAGCTGTGGATGTGCTCCCACCTGGTTTCCTGGGGAGGATGAGGGTCCCTCCCCTTGCAGGAGGTTTTGTGATGCTGCAGGTCATGGGTGGCTCCAGTTCCCTCTCTGAGAGCTGAAATGCTGATTTTGCTCTCAGGGGTGGCTCCAGTCCCCTCTCTGAGAGGTGAAATGCTCTCAGGGTGGCTCCAGCTCCCTCTCTGAGAAATGAAATGTTGATTTTGCTCAGGGTACCTGTTTTGGTTTAGGGTAAATTTGGAAGGAAACTGAAGGCAAACTGAGAAAGTTTTTGCTGTGGGTGTAGCTCAGCTCACTCAGTCTCTCACCAGTCCCTCTCCCTCTGGAGGTCCAAGCCCCTGGCAGGCTGCAGGTGTGAGCTTTTGGTGCTTTTCTGGTTTGTTTTTTTTTTTAGTTCAGAGCAGATTTAAACAGTTTTAAGAAGAAAAAAAAAAAACAACCAAAACAAACAAACAAAAAACCCACAAAAAACCAAACCAACAAACAAACAAAAACAAAAAAACCCACCAAAAAAACCCCCCAACAGTCTAGGGAACTTTTTTTGCTTTAGCTAGTTAAAACTAATTAAAAATACAGGAGATTTTTGTCTTGCTGCTATTTGTGCTCCACCACAGCAAGGACGTGTGGGAGTCAGGCAGGTTTTTTTTAAAACAAACAGCACACTGCTTGGTTTTTTTTTTCTTTTTTTGTTTTTAAAACTAGTTTTAAAAGTACAGAACTTAATATATAGCACAGAGAGAAGAGAGGATTGGAGATAGGAGCATCACAAAGTCAGGTGCAGCTCCCTGAGTGTCCCCTCTGTGCCCCCAGGACCAGGAGCGGGCGGACAAGCTCCAGAAGCTGCAGGCAGAGAGGGAGGAGAAGGGCAGGCTGAAGGAAGAGGCCAAAGCTGCCAAAGAACGAGCCAAGGAGGAGGCAAAGAAGAGGAAAGAGGAAGAGAAGGAGCTGAAGGAGAGAGAAAGGAGGGAAAAGAAGGAAAAGGAAGAGAAGGAGAAAGCCGAGAAGCTGCGAGCGAAGGAGGAGAAGCGCAAGGAGAGGCAGGAGGCTCTGGAGTGAGTGCCTGGGGCTGTGCAGCTCCCTGGGGGGGTGGTTCCTGGTGCTGTTTCCATCCCCACCTTTCCCTGCCCTCCTGGACTGGCCCTCCCAGCTCCAGCAGGGCCTGGGGGTGGCTCTGAAATGCCCTGAGTGCCCCCATCCCAGCAGTGCCTGCTGCTCTCAGCCTCCCCTCCTGACCTCCCTCACCTCCCTGGTTGTTGAGGAAGGTACCTGTGGCTGGGTAATCCCTTAAATCTCCTGGTATTGAGGGAAACTTGAGGCAGCCTATTAATTTTGTGGCTAAAATGTGTCAATATTTGCTCTAGGAGGAATGGACAAAGCCTTCTCTACACTTAGCCCAGCCTGGCTCTTGGCTGGGTTGACAGATGATCCTCCTGGTGGGGTCTGGGTCAGGGTCTGGGGCTTCCCACCTCTCCCTCAGTGCAAATAAACCCTTCCTGGTGGCTGCCAATTCACCTGGTCTTTGCTTTCAAGGGCGAAACTTGAGGAGAAGAGAAAGAAAGAGGAGGAGAAACGGTTAAAGGAGGAGGAAAAGGTAAAAAATACTTTCTCTGGCTTGTCTCTAAATTCCTTCTGGGGTGAAATGGTGGTGGTGGTGCCAGCTGGGATGGAGCAGATCCCTTTGGGATGCAGCCTGTCCCCCCCTGACCTACTGGGGCTGCTCCATCCACGTTTTTACCTCTTACCTTCACACCTGTTGCTTCCTTTTACCCTCTCAAGTGTTTTGTGTGTTTGTTTCTGAATGCCAACAAGTGACCCCTGCCCTGGCAGTGCCCCTGGAACCCTGCTTTGTGTCAGGGCAGGACAATCAGTGTTTTTGTTGAGTCACAGGAGCTGGTGACTGCCCTGAACTTTGCTTTGTGCCTGGCTGCATTTGAACTTGAGTCATGCACGATGAGCTCACCTTGAATTCCAGAGCTTTGTCCTGGCTCTGTGTTGGTGATGATGATTTGCTTTTGGGTTCTGAGTTGCTTTTGGGTTCTGATTTGCATTTGGGTTCTGATTTGCTTTTGGGTTCTGATTTGCTTTTGGATTCTGATTTGCATTTGGGTTCTGATTTGTATTTGGATTCTGATTTGTATTTGGATTCTGATTTGTATTTGGGTTCTGAGTTGCATTTGGGTTCTGAGTTGCATTTGGGTTCTGAGTTGCATTTGGGTTCTGATTTGCATTTGGGTTCTGATTTGCATTTGGATTCTGATTTGCATTTGGATTCTGATTTGTATTTGGATTCTGATTTGTATTTGGGTTCTGATTTGTATTTGGATTCTGATTTGTATTTGGGTTCTGAGTTGCATTTGGGTTCTGATTTGCATTTGGGTTCTCTTTTTTCAGCGCATCAATGCCCAGAAAGCAGAGATCACCAGGTTCTTCCAGAAACCAAAGACTCCACAAGCCCCCAAGGTGAGGGCCTGCTGTGCCTCTGTGTGTGTCAGTCTCTCACTTGTTCCTAACAAATACCCTGATTTCCTTCTCAGCTGCCCCTTACAGCTCCTTAGGTGGTCAAAACGTTGGTTTTTCTTCATTTCCTGGTCTCTAAAGTGTAAAGGATTTTAAGAACAAGGCCCCTTACAGCTCCTTAGGTGGTCAAAACTTTGATTTTTCTTCATTTCCTGGCCTCAAAAGTGTAAAGGATTTTAAGAACAAGGCCAGAGCAGAGACCACAGAAGACATTTGTGGCTGGTTTAGTGAATCTCAGCTCTGTCTTCTGCATTGCCTGGAAGATCTGCTGGAGTCTTGAACAGGAAGGGCTTAACCTAAATCTTCACTTAACCTAAATCTTCACCTCAGACACCACCTCACCCTCAGCAGGGTGTCCCTTGCACGTGTTGGTGCTGCAGCTTCTCAATGTCCAAACCCTGACAAATTCCTCACTTGCTGTTGCAGACCCTTGCTGGCTCCTGTGGGAAGTTTGCTCCTTTTGAAATCAGGGAGAACATGGTCTTAGCCCCCCTCAGCCGTGTTGCCCTGGATCCAGATGACCTAGAACAGCTGGACAAGCTCCTGCACACCCAGAACAATGAAGTTTCTTTCTTGAGGGACCTAAAATGTCGGAAACCACGAAAAACTGGGCCCACTTGGGTCAGTGACAGCAGTGACAGCGTGAACAGGTCAGTCTGGGCTTGGGGGGGTTTGCTTTACTTTTTATTTTTATAAAAGGAGCTGCAGAGAGAGTTTGAGGGAGCAAAGAGGAGGGGAAGGCTGGAGCTTTTGTGTGGGGCCTGGAGCTGTTGTGTGGGGCCTGGAGCTGTTGTGTGGGGCCTGGAGCTGTTGTGTGGGGCCTGGAGCTTTTGTGTGGGGCCTGGAGCTTTTGTGTGGGGCCTGGAGCTTTTGTGTGGGGCCTGGAGCTTTTGTGTGGGGCCTGGAGCTGTTCTGTGGGGCCTGGAGCTGTTGTGTGGGGCCTGGAGCTGTTGTGTGGGGCCTGGAGCTGTTCTGTGGGGCCTGAAGCTGTTCTGTGAGGCCTGAACCCCCTTTCCCCTGTGTTCCCAGTGACGTGGTGGTGGTGGATAACTGCCAGGCAGATGCTGTTCCTGAGAGGGAGAAGTTTGGCAGGATGAAGCTGCTGCAGTTCAGCGAGAATCACCGCCCAGCCTACTGGGGCACCTGGAACAAGAGAACCTCCCTGATCCGTGCCAGGAATCCCTGGGCCAAGGACACTGTAAGCACCTCAGCCTGCTGGATTCTTTCTCCCTCTTTGTGCTTGGCCAAGTCCTCTGGTTCCCTGAGGATTTCTGAACTGTTCTGTACCCCAGGCTGGGTTTGGTGCTGAGCTCTCCAGTGATGGGCAGAAATGTTGGCATTTCTTGCAGAAACTGCTGGACTATGAAGTAGACAGTGATGAAGAGTGGGAAGAGGAGGAGCCAGGGGAAAGTCTCTCCCATAGTGAAGAGGTGAGGATCCTGCATGGTGAAAAAAAAAAAACCAGGAGCCACTTGCACTTGGCAGTGTAACTTCCCATCCGTTTCCTTGTAGGATGATGAAGAGGAGGGAGAGGATGAGGATGAGGACGATGGGTTTTTTGTACCCCATGGGTACCTATCTGAAGATGAAGGTGTGACAGAGGTGAGGGGGAGCTGGCTGTCCCTGAGTTTCCATCTCTGTTTCCAGTGAGCTGTTAATGTCAATATTGGCAGGGGAGGAAAGCACGTGGCCCTGGCAGGGCTGAGCTCCCTCAGGGCTGCACGGTTCAGGAGCCCTGTGTTGCTCAGGGAGCACGAGGCAAAGCTGGGTTTAAAAAGCTCTTTTTTTTTTTTTCTTTTTTTTTTTTCCTTTTTATTCTTTTTTTATTCCTTTTTTCCCCCTTTTTTTATTCCTTTTTCTCTCCTTTTTTCCCCTTTTTTCCCTTTTTTCCTTTTTTTTCCTTTTTTCCTTTTTACCCTTTTTTCCCTTTTTTCCTTTTTCCCTTTTTTCCCCTTTTTTTCCTCTTTTTTCCTCTTTTTTCCTTTTTTTATTCCTTTTTTATTCCTTTTTTATTCCTTTTTTATTCCTTTTTTATTCCTTTTTTATTCCTTTTTTATTCCTTTTTTATTCCTTTTTTATTCCTTTTTTATTCCTTTCTTATTCCTTTCTTATTCCTTTCTTATTCCTTTCTTATTCCTTTCTTATTCCTTTTTTTCCTTTTTTTTTCCCTTTTTTTATTCCCTTTTTTTTCCCCCTTTTTTTTCCCCTATTTTTCCTTTTTTTCCTTTTTCAACCCCCTGGCATGGATGTAACAACTCCTCTGTCCCCCGTGGCTGCAGGAGTGTGACCCGGAGAACCAGAAGGTTCGTCAGAAGCTGAAAGCAAAGGAGTGGGACGAGCTGATAGCCAAGGGGAAGAGGTTCCACGTGCTCCAGCCTGTGAAGATTGGCTGTGTCTGGGAAAGGGCAGCAAAGGACACCAGCACCAACACGGACCTGAAGGTCCTGCAGCAGTTCACAGCCTGTGTCCTGGACCCACCTGTGCCAGAGGAGGAGCAGCAGACACAGAAATGTGGCAAAAAAAGAGCAAAAGATCAGCAAAGTAAGAGCTGGAGGGCTGGACAGTGCTTCCACGCTGTTGTGCTCTGCTTTGCAGGGAGCAGGGGGATTATTGAGTGTTGAATTCAGAATGAGCTGTTTCTGGCAAGTCTGGAATCCAAGGAATCTCTTAGAGCTCCTGGAAAGGGAGTTTTTCTGGCAGTGCCTCTCCAAAAAGTCTTGCTCTGGGCAATCTAGGAAATAAAGCCAACCAGGCTTGAGCAGGCTCAGATTTAGGATGGGTTTGAGCCTATTTATTGTTTGGGGAGAAAGGGTTTGGTTTCTGTGTTGGGTTCCAGCCCTGAGCTTTTCCTGCATTAACACAAAGATGTGAATAACTCACGTGAAGGCCAAACAGGGGGTGAGGATTTCACTCCAGGGTGTTGTTATTTTTGGGGGTGAGTTTTCTACATCAAACTTGGCTGCTGTTACAATCACAGAATCTCAGAGTGGTTTGGGTTGGGAGGGACCTTAAAGATCATCCAGTTTCTGCCAGGGGCAGGGACACCTTCCACTTGCTCCCATCCCGACCTGGCCTTGGAGCCTTCCAGGGATGGGGGCAACCCCACTGTCACACACGACACAAAGAAATGACACCCACACACTGAGAGGGTGTCCAAGGCAGAAAAGAGCAGGTTTATTTACAAACTTTAACATTTGTTGAATTTTAGCAGTGACTGGATTGGAGGAAGAAAATCTTCCTCTTCAACCACACTGGCCAACCCAGCAGTCCATCAGCAGTCTGCTCCTTGTGAGGAGAATGTAAATATTCTTACACACTGAGATGTTTAAGGCAGATAACAGGCAGTTTATTTACAAATTTTAACGTTTAGAGCTGAGATGTTTAAGGCAGAAAAGAGGAGGTTTATTTACAAACTTCAACATTTATAGAATTCCAGCAGTGACTGTGGATTGGAGGGAGAAAATCTTCCTCTCCAACCACACTGGGCAGCCCAGCAGTCCATTGTGAGGAGAATGCAAACGTGGTTGGATGGTTACAATAACAAGAAAAGTTGTGATGTAAAATCGTGTGTGACCCCATTGCAAACACAGAAGGCTGAAATAGAACTTTAGAAAAACTTCTGAAAGAGACAGAGGAGAACAGCAAAACCCAGAGAACACCCCACCTGTAAAATCAATCCCGCTGTTCTCCCGCTCTGGAGCGACCGTGCTGCTTTATCATAAATCAATCATTTCTGATGAATGTCTGTTGGCTTTCCCAACCTTTAACCCTTGCTGTTCCCCCCCGTTGCAGTCCTGGCTCACCTGCTGCCCCTGCTGCACGGCAACGTGCACGGCAGCAAGGTGATCATCCAGGAGTTCCAGGAGTGCTGCCGCCGCGGCCGCTTCAGCGACGTCACCGAGGGCAGCGAGCGCAGCCCCCCGCAGGCTCAGCCCCAGCCCGGGGAGGACGGTGGGGTCCCCTCCAAGGCCAGGCTCAAGAGGATCATCTCAGAGAGCTCTGTCTACGAGAAGAGGCCCGAGTTCAGGATGTGCTGGTAGGTGTCGTGGTAATGTGTTGTAATCAAGGTGGGCGCTGTGCTTTGAGGTGTGTCATTAAAGCCATCAGAAGGCTTCAAGCATCAGCACCCTGTTATTCAAGAGTCTCCCAAACCTTTTCTCTGTGTCTCCCAAGAGCACACAACTCTGTCTCTCTTTCTTCAGTTCTGGCTCGTCCTTCCTGGCCCTAACACGGCTGCCTCACCCTGTCTGTCCTATGTACAGTATCTCACCTTTCCTGTCCCTTTGCATGACCTCCTGTCCTTGGCTCTTTAGAACATGGCCAGCAGACTTCAACTGACCTCTTCCCAGCTAACTCACTCTTTATCATGCCCATGGCTGTGAGGGCAAGGCTGTTTCTACTCTAGGATAGTTAACACAGCTGTGACATAGCAGAGGGGAGACTGCCCTCAGCAGCATCTCCTTTTGTCTCCCCACACTCCTTCCTGGCCCTAACACGGCTGCCTCACCCTGTCCTAAGTACAGCATCTCACCTTTTCTATCCCTTGCACAACCTCCTGTCCCAAGCAGACTCCAACTGACTCCCTACCAGCTCACTCCCTCTTTATCACACCCACGGCCATGAGGAGGGCAAGCCTGTTCCCACTTTTGGCTCATTAACACAGCTGTGACATCCCAAGGGCAAGCCTGCCCTCAGCAGCACCTCCTTTTGTGTCTGCCCACACTCCTTCCTGGCCCTAACACGGCTGCCTCACCCTGTCTGTCCTACCATCTTTCCTGTCCCTTGCACGACCTCCTGTCCCAAACAGACTCCAACTGCCCCCTTCCCAGCTCACTCCCTCTTTATCCCACCCACAGCCACGAGGAGGGCTGGGTTCTTCCCACTCTCGATTATTTTTTTATTCTGGATCAGTGCTATTAAACACGAAGCCAGCATTAAAACCATTTTTTCAATAGTGTTGGCTCACTAACACAGCTGTGAACATCCCAAGGGCAAG
The DNA here is from genome assembly GCA_017589585.1 of Phylloscopus whistleri. NCBI lineage: Eukaryota > Metazoa > Chordata > Aves > Passeriformes > Phylloscopidae > Phylloscopus > Phylloscopus whistleri. The sequence continues at coordinate 186,902 of JADMLD010000485.1, read as the reverse complement.
CCTGCCCTCAGCAGCACCTGCTTTTGTGTCTCCCCACACTCCTTCCTGTCCCTAATACGGCCGCCTCATCCTGTCCTAAGTACAGCATCTCACCTTTTCTGTCCCTTGCACAACTTCCTGCCCCAAACAGACACCAACTGACTCCTTCCCAGCTATCTCACCTTTTCTATCCCTTGCACAACCTCCTGTCCCAAGCAGACTCCAACTGCCCCCTTCCCAGCTCACTCTCTCTTTATCCCACCCACGGCCATGAGGAGGGCAGGGTTCTTCCCACTCTGGATTATTTTTTTATTCTGGATCAGTGCTATTAAACACGAAGCCAGCATTAAAACCAGTTTTTCAATAGTGTTGGCTCACTAACACAGCTGTGGACACCCCAAGTGCAAGCCTGCAGCTCCTTCCCTCTCCCCACAGGTACGTGCACGCCGAGGTGCTGCGCAGCTTCGGGCACGAGCGGCTGCCCGTGCCCTGCCAGTGGAACTACGTCACCCAGGTGCCCTGCACGGGCAGGGAGGAGGGGGCAGTGCCAGGCCCAGCCCTCCCACAGCCCACCCCTCCAGCAGCAGCCAAGAGGAAGGCCGTGGGGAGCATGTCCATCACCAAGTTCATGAAGAGGCCTCGGGATGCTGAGCAGGTGAGTTGTTCTCAGTGCTGGAATGAGGGGGGGGTTTTGCACCCCTGGCTGCCCCTCCCAGCTCAGCCTCGTTAGCTGCAGACACTCCTGTACACTACAACTCCCTTTTTTTTTATGGGGGAAAAGGAGTGAAATGATGGGACTAAAGAGATGGGTTTCTTTTGTGTGTCTGCAGCTTGGGCTCTCTGTTCCATTGCAAACGTTGCTCTCCTGCTGTTCTTCCATTCTCTGCTATTTGGCAGTGATTGCATCCAAGCTGTGAATAGTTGGAGAGTCTGCTTGGCCTCGGTTTTACAGCTGTGTGTAATTTGTGTGCAGGTTTTATGTGTGCCTGTGGCTGCCAGATGTACAGCCCGAGCTGATGACTTACAGCAGTTGCATGGGAAGGGATTAAATGTGGTTCCCAAGTGCTGCAACTCGGCCCAGAGCAGTCTGTAAAGGCTCCAGCTCATCCTGACACACATAAAAAGCTGAATTCCAAGAGCTGGTTTAAAAATACAATCATTCCCAGGGACAAAATGAGAGATGGAGTCGCCGTGGTTGCTGCCTGGGAGAGCTGTGTTGTGGTTTTCCTGTTGTTGTTCTGCTTTTCAGGGTGACCACAGGTGGTGCTGGAGCCTCATCATGGCTGAAAAATGGGATCATGGAATTCCAGAGTGGAATTCCAGAATGGGGGAAGAGAAATGGGTACCTGCAGACACTCCTTCAAGGGAGCAGGAACTCTGTGAGCTGAACTTGGGGTGTTTTTTTGCCCCTTTTTCACCATTCCTTGAGCTTTTCTTTCTATAGATGGCTTGGAATGACCTGAAATCCCATCCAGTGCCACCACCCTGCCGTGGGCAGGGACACCTCCCACTGTCCCAGGCTGCTCCAGCCTGGCCTTGGGCACTGCCAGGGATGCAGGGGCAGCCACAGCTGCTCTGGGAACTCCATCCCAGCCCCTCACCTCCCTCACAGGGCAGAATTCCTGCCCAATCTCCCACCCAAGCCTACCCCTGGCAGTGGGAAGCCCTCCCCTGTGTCCTGTCCCTCCATCCAAAGTCTCTCTGTGTTGCCCGTTGGCCCCTTTGGGCACTGGAGGGGCCACAGCTGGGTCCCCACAAAGCTTGGGATGCTCCTTGGAGGCTTTAGGTGCTGGAACTCGGGGTTTATCACCCTTCTGCCTCCAATCCCACAGGCAGGGCAGGGTTTGAAATCCCTGCCAGTGGATTTATTCCTCCTTCCCTGTGTTAGGAAAGAGCCCCAGAATGGTTTGGGTTGGGAGGGGCCTTAGAGCTCATCCCATTCCACCCCCCTCCCGTGGACCACAGATGAGGCTTTTGATGCTTTTTATGCTTTGCCTTCCCAATTTATTCTTGGCTTTTTTGGCTTTTTCTGCTGAAAAAGCTCAGCATTCAGGTATTGATAGAGATCAGAGACTTGTGAGAAGCTGTTCAGCCCCCAAACTCCATCTGCTTGGGTTTTTTTTTTTTTCTTGTACACTAAATAAAGGCAGAGATAAAAGTCTCTGCTTGGCACCCACTGGAAATTCAGCTTATAAGGGGAGCAGAAATAGCAAAACAAAGGCTTTTAGGAGAATTACATCACCAGCCTGAATGCTTCAAAGCTGCTCAGGGCTGTGCTGGGGAGGTGCAGCTCCGAGCAGAGGTGTCACACAGCCCCAGAAACCTTTCATTCCTGATGTCTCAATCAGCCCTGCTCAGGTTTTTAAGGTCTCACCCGACCTGTAGAGCCAGAGCTGGAGCCTGGGGATGGCTGGGAGGGCAGAGCTGCCACATTCCCACCCTGGCACGTGTTCCTCTGCTCACACCAGGGTTTGTGTGAGTAAAGGTGCTCTTACATAAGCTGTGGAGAGGGAAAAAAAAAAACAAAACGTGGTGCTGGAGTGGGCAGTACCTGCCCACGTGTAGGAGGGATTCAATCTTAGAACTGGGGCTTTATTGAAAGATGTAAATTGAAGATTTCTTGGCTTGGAACAGTTTTTTTTAGGGGATGAGGGACCAGGATTTTCATTCCAGTTCCAGCTGAAGGGGAGGAAAAAAAAACAAACTCAACAGACCCTCACAGCTGGGCAACTTCAGTTGGTGTTATTCCTTGGGTTCTGTGTTCTCCATTCAAAACAGGGGGGTTGTAAAGGTAAATCTGTGGTAAAACAATGGATTTAATCCATTTTTGCCATGGCAGGGAACTGGGGCAGCAAGGGAAGAACTGCCAGCACTCCCTGAATAAAAGCTGACTGGCAAAGATGAGGAGGAGTCAGGAGGGAGAACAAGGCCCAAACTTGACAGGGAACAGTAATTCTCCATCTTCAGAAGGGAGAGAGCATCCAAAGGGGCTCAGGAGGAGAAAAGGAAGCTCAGGAGGAGAAAAGGAGGCTCAGGAGGGCCCCTGTGGCTCTGCACAGCTCCCTGAGAGGAGGGGACAGCTGGAGGGGGTCAGGCTCTGCTCCCAGGGAACAGGGACAGGGAGGGAACAGCCTCACATTTGGGGGGTTTAGGTTGGAGATTTAGGGAACATTTCCTCACCCAAAGGAGTGCCCAGCCCTGGCACAGCTGCCCAGGGCAGTGCTGGAGTCCCCATCCCTGCAGGCAGAATGGGGATGTGACACTTGGGGACACGGTCAGTGGTGGCCTTGGCAGTGCTGGGGAGCAGCTGGACTCGCTAAGCTGTAGGAGTCTGTGACTCTGGGACAACAACAAACAGAGGAGGGGGGGGAGATTTCCCTCCCAACAACCCAGCAGGAGTCAGGTTCCTGCGGGGGCTGCTCAGCACGTTGTGTAACAGGGAAAGGATCCTGGAGCAGGAGCTTGGCCTGCTGCCCAACTCTGTCTGTGTGTGTGTGTGTGTGTGTGTGTGTCACTGCAGATCAGGCCTTTGGTCACAAGTCAGTGCCTCTTGGAGCTGGGAGTTGCAGGTTTTTCTGCCCTCCAGGTGTGCCCACCTGCCCAGAGCGTGCCCAGCACTGCCTGTGGGTCTCACCTGTGCCCAGCACTGCCTGTGGGTCTCACCTGTGCCCAGACTGTGCCCAGCACTGCCTGTGGGTCTCACCTGTGCCCACCTGCCCAGCACTGCCTGTGGGTCTCACCTGTGCCCACCTGCCCAGCACTGCCTGTGGGTCTCACCTGTGCCCACCTGCCCAGCACTGCCTGTGGGTCTCACCTGTGCTCAGAGCATGCCCAGCACTGCCTGTGGGTCTCACCTGTGCCCAGACTGTGCCCAGCATTGCCTGTGGGTCTCACCCATGGCAGCCTCGCCCTCCTGGCTCACACCTGGCACCTGTTCTCTCCCCCCAGGCTGCAGAGATGGATGGGTTCCAGGCAGACACCGAGGAAGATGAGGAGGATGACGACTGCATGATTGTGGATGTACAGCCAGGCAAAGGTGGGAAGGGAGATGAGATGGGGACCTGCAGACACTCCCCTGAGGGAGCAGGAACTGTGTGAGCCAAACTTGGGCTTCTCTGCCCCTTTTTCACCATTCCTGGAGCTTTCCTTTCTATAGATATTTTATTCTAAATACTCCTGCCTTTACTCTCTTTTTTCCAAAGATGCTTCTTTGCTATTTATGGCCTTCTCTAAGCTGCTCTTGCCTTTCCTCCCTCCCCTTGCCCCAGTGGCACAGAGCCCTTGTGAGCAGCCAGTGCTCCCTGGTGAGCCCAGGTGAGCATCAGGGCAGTGCCAGCAGGACCCACTGGCAAATTCCTGGGAATATTGGGAATTATTGGGCGTGCAGAGCCCTTCCAGGCCTGGCAGGGGCTGGGTTCTCACCCCTCTGGGTGCCTCCTCAAAGGTGCAAAATTGTCTGAAGGAAACAACATCAGGGAGCAGCCCCAGCTGCTGCTGCTCTGCTCCACCACCTGAGCAGTTCCTTGTGTTTGTGTCCCAGTTATCCCTTGGAAAAAAGGGCTTCAAAGCCCCCTCAGCTGCAGCACCTCCTTTCAGGCCTCTCTGGGATGAGGATGTGGAGCAGCTCCTTTCATCTCCAAGAGCTTTTTTGGACGTGCTCACACAGATCAATGAGCTGGCTCCGAGCACGTGCTGTGCTTTCTAGAGCTCGGGGCTCTTTTTTCTTCCTGCTCACAATAAAAACTCTCCCAAGCTGCTCTAAGGAAAGTGGGGTTTGTGTTGGGCAGCTCCTCTGGGAGATAAGGAACCCGTGCACAGAGAATTCTGTAGTGTTTGACCCACTCCAGGCATTATCTGGGCTCTCCTTCCTCTCTGAGCTCCTCTCACCTCCCCAAAACAGACAGTGGGGCTGCCTGACAAGGAGCCTGGATTTAATCTTAAGCTTCTTTTGGTTATTAGCAGGCTCTGAGATGAAAACCTCGCCTCAGGTTTGTCACCTCTTGTTCTGAGGATGCCATTGAGCAGCTCCCCTCCCTCAGGCTCTGCTGACACACACACACAGCTCTGGTTGTTTGGCTCTGCCCGACTCTAAAGCACTGAAGAGATTATGGAAATCCTTTTTATGGTTGAAGTGATTTTTTTTTTTTTATTTTATTCTGGATTGGTGATATTAAATACGAAGCCAGTGTTCAAACCAGTTTTTAAATAGTGTTGAAAAGGAGACTCACAACAGATTGCAGGAAGCTAAGACAGATAAAACATAAAGTAGTCAAATTCTACTGGATTAATGAGAATATTTATAAAAAAAAAAAAAAAGCAAACAAACCCAACACATTCTCTTCTTTGCAGGTTCTACAGCTTCAGAATCCAGTGGCACAAGAGCTGCTCACCAGGACAGCAGCATGGTCAGCCCATCTAATACAATTTGAGACTTTAAATGCCTACTAACTCCTCTGTATGTATGTAGAATGAGCTAGAAATTTTTAAACCTTGTGTATCTTTGACCAAGATACTTGAAAGTATTCCACATTTCTTGTAAAGAGAAGACAGCACTTTGTTCTGCTTCAGACCAGATGGAAGCTTAAATCTTTTAGTTTTAGCTTTTTAGCTTTTTTTTTTTAAATACTGCATATTAATCTGTCCTTAATAAAGCATTATTGAAATTTTGATACTTCTTTGTAATGGAAGGTATCTTAAGTTATCTCTAAAAGTAGCTTGAGGGATTTTTTTTGGAATAAGCTTATTGTGATGCCACTGGGGAATGACTGTTCATAATGTTGTACAGCGTGGCCTTGGGTATGAAATGATGTACAATTATATATGAATTTATGCTCTTGTACCATCCTGTTTGTGGTCTTACTTGCTCCAGAGGACAGCAGCAGGGCTTTTACCTTTGGAAAAGGCAAAAAAATGCATCGTTTCTCTTTATTTTGGGACAGGCTGGACAGGTCAGGGCTGCATTCTCAGTCTCATCTACGTCCGAGCTGGGCTCTGTCCCACAGGAAAACTTTGAGGTATTAAAGGACTGAGCTGGCATCAAACTTGGTGAGACACAGAACAAACGTGCTGGGGCTTTCAGCTTTGTCTGACTGGTGAGTTATGGATCAGTTCTTTAAAGGATTGTCTCTAATGGGAGGTTTATTCTCTCCCCCTGGGCCCCAGCAGTCACTCTCTGCTCTCTGAGGGGACAAGGGGGGTGATGCTGCCCCAGTGACACCAGTGCCAGCCCCAGCACAGACTGGTTTGGCATCTCAAAACCTACAACAACAACAACAGTGCAACTCAAACAACTGGGATCAGAACTGAGTCTTTAAATAATTCCATTTAATCAGACTAAGAGTGACTTTTATCCAAACAGCTTCTCTCCAACGGGAGTCACAGTGCACACAGAAGCAGGAGGGGAAGCTGAGTTCTAAACCCAGCCCCGCAGCCAGGCTCAGCTTGGTAATCCAGCCTAACAGCCCCTAACCCCTACTCCACCACCTCCTCGAGAACACCCTCAGGCAGTCAGTCCCTGCTCCAGTTTGGTGTTGGGAGCCCCTGGGAGCAGCCCAGTGCCACGGGCAGAGAGAGAGGCCACCCGTGAGCCTGGGGCTGGGAGGGGACAGCAGCACCCGGCGCCTCCGCGGAGCTCCACCAGCGCCACCTCCGAGCTCGCTCAGCTCCACCAGCCTCGGGGGAAGGAGGGACCAGTCTAAAGCCAGCAGCACTGGAGGCACTGCCCTTTATTTCAGGAGAGAGCCTGGGCCCCGGCCAGCAGCTCGGGCCGCAGGGGGCTGCGCTGCTCCTCCGCCGCCGCCTCCACGTCGGCCATGACCGCCGCGTCCCAGGCCAGGCTCAGCAGGGCCGAGGGCACCTGGGCAGGACAGGCACATCACTGACCACAGCCAGGGAAGGGTGTGGAGCCCAAAGCCCGTCCAGTCCCACCCCTGCCTGGGGTAGGGGCACATCCTGCTGTCCCATCCTGGATTTGGGCACTGCCAGGGCTGGGGCAGCCACGGCTGCTCTGTTCCCCTTGAGTTTACAACACCCTGGGTGCATTCGCAGAGCTGAAACTACTCTGAAAAGGACAAGGCTGGATTCTGCAAGCAGCTCCTTTGGGCTTTCTGTTCATACCCTCCCTCACCAGCCCTGCTTTCCCTCTTTCCCAGCCCCTGACAGCTGCTCTGTGCTCCAGGAGGGAGGGCCCTGCACTTCCCTCCACGCCTCGGAGCCCCCAAGCAGTCACTGCTTCCTTTGTGCTTAAAATGAGGGCTCAGAGCACAACCTGGGGCTCTGAAAGGACACAAACTTCTCCCCCAGCTCTGAGCAGCAGAAGACTCTGACAGCCTCAAGATGCTCTGGAAGGTGCCAACAATCATTTTTTTCACTCACCAGCCCACATTCGTTGAAGGCCAAGCTCTCATCTGTCAGTTTGAGACCTCCAGGTCCCAGGAGCTCAAAGGGCAGCCAGTCATCTCTGAGTGCTTCTCTCACAAAGTTGTAGAGCACAGATACTGATTCTCGGGCATAAAAAGTCCCTGCCATGAGAAAACAAGGTGAGAGAGTCTGGCATTCACCAAAATCTAACCTTTTGTGGTCGGTTCCGTGGGGCTTCACCTACTGATGCTGACTTGATCAACGACTTCCCTGACACACAGCCAGCCTGATTTAACTGGAAACTATAAAAGCAGAATCCCCAAAGAAAAATACTCAATTGTTGGGACCCCCTGCCAGCCTGTAACAAAGAGCTGGGAATGCCTGAAATGATTTCCAGAGTTCTACTGGAGAATCTGAAGAGGATTTGTGCTGTTGTACAGTCTGACATCACACAGGCAGCCTCACGCTGGCTGCTGTCACACACTGGTCTAATGAGTCCAGCTTGTTTCCAGAGGCCTGGGAAGAGCAGGCTTTAATTAATGATGCCTTGAGATCCTTCCCTCTCTGTCCAACCCTGGCTTGAAATCCCAGCCCTGAGCAGGGGGAGGGTTTGGAGACGGGAAGGGTTCATGGTGAAACGTTACCCCAAGTGTGGTTTTGGGGTGGTTTATTCCACCAGCTGAACTCGACACCTCCTCCTACCCATCCCTTACACCACAGAAGCTTCTGGAGGTGCCCTCAGGAGGGGTGAGGAGCCTCTTTTACCTTGGAGGATGTACCCGTCGGGAAAGCGCACCCGCAGCAGGGTGTAGTTGTACTTCCTCATCTCCCTCTGCTCCTCCTTCTCACGCATGGCCCTGGTCCTCAGCATCGCCGCCTTCTCCACCGCCTCCGTCCTGCGGGGACAGAAACCTCGTTGGTGCCTTAGGGTTTGGGGTTTTTTTTTCTCTGTCTTGTACTGGTGGGTAGTTTTGCTTTTGTGTTAAGTGGTGTGGGGATTTGGTCACAGGGCGATGGGCACCTCTGCTTCTAGCAGGGGACTCGCTTCCTCAAGGACACTCTCCGAGCTCCAGGCCCCGAAGATAAGCAATGCAGAAGGGAGGAGGCAAGCAGGAGGGATGGAACACCGAGATTTGGAGGATCTCATGACCCTTCCTCCTTTTGCTTCCACCTCGGAGCCATCCAGGCAGAGCTACTGCTGCGCCTCTGGCGCTGCCGGGGTGTGACCTTGAAGGCCTTAATAAATGTGCACCTTATTTTTATATATAACTCTGTCTGGCCTCTGTCTCAGCCTTTAAGGCAACATGGTGAGGGGAGCCACGAGCTCCTGGCTGCTGTCCTGCTGTCCCCTGGCCCTGCTGCTCCCTGCCAGCCCCTCACCGGAGCCGCTGCTCCCTCCTCAGCTCCTCCACAGTGAGGTTGAAGAAGTCGTGGGGCAGCTCGAAGCGCGCGGCGGCGGGCGAGGGCCGGAACACCGTCAGCTGCCGGTGCAGCTGCGCCCGCACGGGCTCCGAGCTCAGCAGCTGCTCCCTGTGCTCCTTCAGCTCCTCCAGCCTGCTCAGCATCTCCTCCTTCAGCACGTAGAACTCCTCCTCCGTGGCCTCTGCAAGCACAGGGATGGGGGGGCGTGAGGCGCTCAGTCTGCAGGGCCAAGGATCTCTGGGGAAATGTCACGTCCCGACAGGGAATGTGCAGGCTCAGAGGCTTTTTGTTCCAGCCTCGGAGTAATGAGCTCTGTGGAGCTGTCAGCAACCAGAGCTGCACCCCAGCACCCCTCCAAAGCCCTGACTCCACATGAACACCCTGAGTTCTTGCCTTGTCCGGGAACGGGCAGCGTTTTTGTCTCAAACCCGACAGCCTGGAAAAATTTGTGTGTCCCTTCCAAGCAGCTTATCCTTTCCTGGAAGAAAAGGATGGAATTTGGATGGAGTTTGCTCCAAGCAAGGGGCTTCCCCAGGCTGAGCAGCTGTGGGAGTCTGAGCTCACCTGAAACACCTTGTTCTGCAGTTTGATTTTCCGGTATTTCTCCTCCTCTGGATGGAGATAGATGTTATCCAGGTACCTGCAGGAAGAGGAAGGCACTGCCTGGGTGGAAGCACTCCAAGGTCAGAGAGGAAACAGACACCTCACAGTATTTCTCACAGAGAAAAAAACTGAGAAACCCAGGAAAATAAAATACATCCATGTCCTGGGGCAAAACCGAACACCAGCAGCTCCCAAACCTCTTGGATTAGTGGGACCAACTCCTCCAGGATTCTGACATCAGGTCAAACTGACAAACTGGGTGGTTCAGGAGTTTAGTTTTCTTCCAAAAAAAAAAGACTTTACCAGAAGCAGAGCAAGAAAATCCACCAGGGAAGGGACGAGCTGCCCCCAGTGACACTCACTTGGCCATGGTCTCCACGCACGCCCGGACCTTCTCCCGGTCCTTGTTGAAGGTCTGGATCTCCATGATGGAAGCAGCCACTGGGTCCACGGAGGAATACTGGGGGAGAGGGAGGGAAGCTGCTCAGGGAGGAGCTGACCCCAGCTTAGCTGAACTGTTCCCCGTTTGCTGGGCTGGAGGTGATTTAAAAGGTAAAGTGGAATTGTCCCGGGGGAGGTTTTACAGGAAGGAGGTGGAGGGTTGGCCAGCTCGCTGCTGGAGGGGACAAAAGGAGTTTGAAGAGGGAAGGGAAGGCGTTTGAAGGGAAGCACTCACTGCCTGGATGGCTTCTCGGAGCTGCTTTTCCTTCTGGTCTTTCCTCACAACGGCACCGGTCAAGGGGCAGATGAAATAAACCCCTGAGACAGAGGGAGCAGCTGCCCCTTCCTCCTCCTGCTCCTAAAGGAAATAAAACCAGGCACCAAACTGAGCACAGGGAGGTTTTTGGAGGAAATACCCTGGCAGATCCACTCAGGACAGGGAGAGCAGCCCCGGGGGTGCTGAGCAGGGAAGGGCAGCATCTCCCTCACCTTTTCCTCCGCGGGGAGCCCCTTCTCGCTGGCAGCTCCCTCGGCCATCAGCTCTTTTCTCACTACAACAGACAAACCCCAGCTGGAGCGGAAGCTCAGCGCATTCCAGAGGCTTTGGGGACAGCTCAGCGCTGCCCTGGGAAGCAAGCACCTGCCCAGGTGTGGTGTCGCAGCCCAGGGCTGCACATGACCCCATTTCCATGACCCCAAAGCTCCCTCGAGAGCCGTACCCGGCGCTTTTCCAGCCGGGACCGCCGTCCCCGGGCTCCGGTTCCCCCCGGCCCGCTCCTACCTTGGTTCTTGATGGTCTCCTGAGAGGAGCACGGCGCTTTTCCCTTGGGCTTCAGCTCCAGCCGGGCCAGCGCCGCCGCCGCCGCTCTCTGCGCCTCATCCGTCGGGGCCTGACGGGGCTTCGGGGCCACCTCGGCTTTCGGCTTCTCCTTGGGGGCCCTGCCACGGGGGACACGGGCTCGGTGACCGCCGGTGCGGTGACCGCGGCCCCGCGGGAAGGGGCGCTCGGGCCCGGCGATGCCGCTGCCTCCGGCCCCGCGTCCCCGTCCCGTGCCCCGGGGAGGTACCGGGCCCAGGGTACCGGCCGCGGAGGGGCCGGTGGTGCCCCGGGGGTGGCGTTACCGGCGTTGACGTTACCGGAGGGTCCCCCCCAAGCCCGTACCGGGACGGCTCCGAGAGCTTCTGCCCGGGCCCCGCCGTCTTGAACTTCAGGTCGGCCTTGATCTCCTGGAAGAACTTGCGCATGGCGGTGCCGGGCTGGGACCGGGCCGGGAGCACCGGGACGGGACGGGAGCACCGGGACGGCAGCGCCGGGTCAGGATCACCGGGACGGGATCACCGGGACGGGAGCGGCGCCGCCGCGCCCCCCCCGCGCTTCCGGCCCGCCCGCGCCGTCACCGGAACGGGGCGGGACCGGCCCGGGGCGGCGGGGGGGCGAGGGACACCGGGATCACCGGGATCACCGGGGGCTGGCGGCACCCACGGACCCCTGACCGGCACCCGCGGACCCCTGACCGGCATCCACGGACCCCTGAGCGGGACCCGCGGACCCCTGAGCAGCACCTACGGACCCCTCACCGGCACCTACGGACCCCAGAGCGGGACCTTCGGACCTCCACAGAGCCCGGGTTGCACCCATGGAGCCCCGGCGGAACCCACGGAGCCCCACGGAGCCCAGACCTGCACACCCAGACCGGCACCCCGTAACAGCCTCGGCTGCCGGTGCCCCGGGAGCGGCCCCGGTGTGAGCAAAGCCGGCTGAACCGAGCCCTGGGCAGCTCCGGAGCGAACCTCGCCTGGAGCGGGGACACGGCCGGGGCTGGGGGCGCACGAGGAGCACACGGACAAGGAGCCTCGCGTCCGTCCCGTCCCCGGGAGATCAGCCGAGGGCTCCCGACCTGAGGATGGAGGCAACGAGCGCATCCCCTGCGTGTGCCGCGGTTTCACGGCGTTTATTTGCACGGCTCTGCTCCTGCTCCCCGTCCCCGCGGGACACCGGGCACAGGAAGGGGCTGCGACCCTCGGGATCAGCACCGCACCCCGAACCGGGGCTGTGCGTTCTACCTGTGCACCTGGAACCGCACCTGGCACTGCCCCGCCGGTGGCACCGGCACAGGGACCGACCCCGGGGACACCGAGAGCCAGAAACGCCTGGGTGAAGGCTGCACACACACCGGCACGGCCAGCGGGAATCACGGACTGAGACACGGACCTGCCCTGCACGGACACCGCCGCGGCACAGGACAGGCTGAGGAGAACATCCGGAGCCCCGGCACTGCTGGGATGTGGCAGAGCACGGCCAGGAATGTGGCAGAAGCTGAAATATTGCACAGCTGGGAGACGGCAAGGCCAGAATGTGGCACGGACTGGATATGGCACGGTTGGGAGGCAGCATGGATGGGATATGGCCAGGCCAGGACATGGCACACCAGGGACGTGGCACAGCAGGGATGTGGCACAGCAGAGACATGGCAAGGCCAGGACGTGGCACAGCCCGGCAGGAGCGAGGCCTCACTCACAGTGTGACAGGGAGCACTCCCGACACCCCCCGACCCTCGTGCTCCCCGACAGCACCTTCACAAACCCCCTGCTGCGGGTTTCCCCTCCTCACACACCTCCCCACTCGCCTCCCCCCAGACCCCTGGGAATAATTTCTCCCCAGAACCTGGGTTGTGCTTTAGGTTTTGCTCCCACCTGGCTCTCGCCGGGCGCTGGGAGCAGCCCGGTGTGGGCAGGGACTGCTTCCCTTTCCATGACTTTTCAGAGGAAGCACTCTGGGTTAAAACCGGGTTAAAACCCAGTCCAGCTGCCGGGCCAGCTGCACAGCGTTTGCTCCAGCTTAGCCGGGCTGAGCCCAAGTTTGGAACCCGGTGGGTCGGATTCCCCCCGGGTGGCCCCAGCGACTCTCCCAGTGGCCCTGTCCTGGGCCAGGGACATGAGCACCCAGCACCCTCCCCAGCCAGGGAAGGAATTCAGGCGGGAGCCGCATCCGCAGGCTGGGGGGGCTGAGCTGGGGGCAGTGGATGGGGCAGGATCGGAGTTCGTGCTACCCACAGCCCTGACCCTTGTCCCTGCACAGCCCTGACACCCCCTCAGCCCTGTCACCCTCCCATAGTCCTCGCCTCAGATCCCAGCCCCACAGAGCCCCGTCCCCCCTCAGGTCCCACCACCCCAGTCTTTATCGCCATCCCCGTCCCCCCTCAGGTCCCGGTCCCTCCAGTCCTTGTACCCCCTCAGGTCCCACCCTCCCCAGTCCTTGTCCCCATTCCTGTCCCCCCTCAGGTCTCAGTCCCCCAGTCCTTGTTTGCCCTCAGGTCCCATCCACCCCTCAGTCCTTGTCCCCATTCCCGTCCCCCCCCGCCCCTCAGGCTCCGCCCCCCAGCGCCCCCCGCTTCGGCGCCTCCGGCGGCGCGGCCCAATCCCGTTATCCCGCCGCACCACCGCCTCGCTCCTATTGGTCGGGCAGGCTGAGCGATGTGCGGCGGAGCCAATGGGCGGCGCGGTGGCGGCCGGGGGCGGGACATCCTGCGTGCCGTGCGGTGCGGGCCGCCCCCGCCGCCTGCCCGGTGCTGCCGCGGCCTGGGCTGGGCCTGCCCGCGCCCGGTGCCCCCCGGTGCCGCCATGCCACACAGCTTCAAACCCGGGGACCTCGTCTTCGCCAAGATGAAGGGCTACCCGCACTGGCCGGCCCGGGTGAGACCGCGGGGCCGCGCCGCGCCGCGGGGGGACGGACCGGGAGGGGGGCGGGGGTCCCGGACCGGGATGGGGGCGGGATCGGGAGGGGGGAGTGGAGACGGGATGGGGACGCGGACCGAGCCCTGTCCCCGGAGCGGAGGCCCCTGCCGGGATGGAGATGCCATAACGGTACCTGTACCGGGATGGGGATCCCGTGGCGGGATGGGGATCCCGTACCGGGATGGGGGCACGGTCCCGGCGCGGGGACACGTACCGGGATGGAGATGCAGTAACGGGACCCGTACCGAGACGGGACGCCCTGTACCGGGCTGGGGAGCTGGTACCGGGCTGGACGTGCTGTAACGGTACAGGGTCTGTCCCGGGATGTGACCCGGTACGGATGGGTGTCCCGGACCCAGATCGGTGTCTGTCACGGGCTGTGAGCCGGTGGTGGCGTGAGGGGCCCGTCCCAGCGCACAGACCGGGATGTGGGGCCGCATCCCAGCACCCGCACTGGGTTGGAATGTCCTGTGCTGGGACGGGGCCCGGTACCGGTGCGGGGTGTCCCATTCCGGGGCGGGAGGTCCCATTCCAGCAGCTCCACCGGGACGGGGGGCCCGGTCCTGGAATGGGGTGTCCTGCACCGGAATGGGGACCCCACACCGGCAGCTGTGCTGGGATGAGGGTCCAGCGCTGGCTCAGAGATCCCGAACGGGAGCTCCTGTCGGGATGGGAGCTCGGTACCGAGATGGGATCCTGCACTCTGGGGGCCTGGCCTCTGTCCCGTGCTGGGGACAGCGAGGGGACACTCCGGGTGTGACACGGGCGGGGGGCTGCTGTGAGCGCTCACGGGGCGGGATCAGCGGGTGCTGCTGCGCTTTGGGGCGGTGATTTGGGGACGCTGGAGTGTTTGGGGAGGGGGGCAGCCGGGTGACAGCGTCGTGGTGCCGCAGCGCTCCGGGAGAGCGGGAGCTGCTTTGGGCTGTGCTCAGCTGGGGGGTGCTTGGGGGCTCTGCGGGGTCCCCCGGGAGCGGCCGAGGGCGTGGCACGTTCATCCACCGCCCTTGGATGGGAAGAGACTGGCAGGTGGAACCCCCGTGTGGGATCGGGGAGCTCAGGGGGCCGGAGCTGACACCGCTTGGCTGCAACCTCGCCGTGAGACACCCGTGGGACTGCCACTCCTGCCAGGACAGCCCCTCTGCTTTAGCTCGCTTGCTTTTTTTGGGGAAGGCTGTCCCCCCGCCCCGAAGACCTCCCCAACACCCTGTGCACACCCCGAGGCTCCCACTGCCCAGGGCCCAGAGCTCCCGGAGCACAGAAGATGGGCTGTCCGGCCAGCAGCGGGGCTTTCCCTGCGGCCGGGCTCCAGCCAGCACCGACCCTGCGGCCGCTCGTCCATCGCCCCCCCGGGGCCCGGCCACGCATCCCGGGGGAGTAGCACAAGGCCCACGTTGCCCACAAGACCTCGGATCCTCCCCGTTACTCTGGTAGAGACCCCGCAGTGACTCGGATCCGTAGCCGGGGGCCCCGGTCCGGGTGCTTTTCCTGCCGCGCTTGGCTCCGAGCGGGTGCCGGACCCGACGCCGCTTTGCCGGGGCTGAGGACGTGTCCCCCCGCTGTCCCTGACTGACCTCCTGGTGCTTTGGGTTTCCTTTCAGATCGATGACATCGCGGACGGCGCCGTGAAACCCCCCCCGAACAAGTACCCCATCTTCTTCTTCGGCACCCACGAGACGTAAGCGCTGCCTCGCTCCCCCCGCCCGGCTCGGCCGCCGCTCCGGCCCTCACCTCTGCTTTGTCTCTCTCCAGCGCCTTCTTGGGCCCTAAAGATCTGTTCCCTTACGAAAAGTACAAAGACAAATACGGGAAACCAAACAAGAGAAAAGGCTTCAACGAGGGCTTGTGGGAAATCCAGAACAACCCCCACGCCAGTTACAGTGCCCCTGCGGTGAGTGTGGGCTGGGCAGGGGATGGGGCCATGGCCCCTCCGTCCCCCTCCCCGAGCCACTCCTCCTGTCTCTGCTTCTCCTCGCTGCCGTGCCGATTGCTTCCAGCTTCCAGCTTGGCTTCCTTGGGGTGGAATTAGCTCCCCTCTCCTTCCCCGCCCTCTGCCTTCCTCAGGGAGTCTGCTCTCCTCACCTTCCTCCAGGCAGGGGTTTCCCTCGGGCTTCCAGGAGCGCTGGAAGTTCCCACTTGCTCTGGAGGAAGGCGCTCCTGCCCCGCTGTCGCGCTGGAACCGGGGTCGTGCTTTGTGCTGCTTGCCCAAACCCGTGGAGATTCTGTTTGCAGAGCAAGAACTTGAGGCTTGCTTGTCCCCTGGCTCCTGGATCTGCTCGTGGACTGTTGGGAAGTCCCCTTCTCCATCCATTCCCGAGGTTCCTGTGCCCTCCAGTGGGATTTGGAGCAGGCCGGGCCGGGGGACAGCTCTTTGTCAGCTGCTCGTGGGGGCATCTCATGACCATGATTGGAATCCAATTTATTTTGTAAAGATCATCACAGGAGGCGTTGGCTTCATGGGGCTGAAGAGGCAGAGGAAGGTTTGTAGGGTGGGCTACAAGGTCGAGGTGGTCCCTGGAGGTCAGCAGGTGCAGGGAATGAGCCCCCCAGGCCATGCCATGGCCGGGGCAGGAGTGAGGATATGGTTTGAGGGGCAGGGGTTGGGAAATGGGCCACCCAAAACTATGGGTGTAGGGTGAGGTGAGGCTGTGCAGGTGCTTGAAAAGCTGGAGATTGGTGGTGGAGAGGGAGGCAGCACCTGCCATGGCCAGGAATCCGCGGGGAGCTCCCGTCAGGGATGAGGGACCCAGCTCACTCAGGGCTCACCAGCACCCGCTGCGTCCTGTGGGCCAAAGCAGGAGAAGACACTGAAGTTCCCTTGGCTTTGAGACCTACGTGAAGCAAGGTGCCAGGAACAGCCAAGGGTGAGGAGAGGCTTTCCAGCAGCTGGAAGAACCCTGGCTCCAGGAGTGTCAGTGCTGCCACACACAGAGGAGCAGCCCAGAAGATGAAGTTGGGGTGTGATGTCCCTCTGTGAGGAATCTCTCAATGGGCTGGAGAAACAAGGAGACCTTCAGGGAGCAGGACACAGGAGATCCCACCTGGGAGGAGCACGGCGGCCACCTGGACTCCTCGTGTGGACCTTTCCCGTGGGGAAGATGTGCAAAGAGGACGGGAAGAGGCCTGATCCGAGCGGAGGCAGAGGGAGAGGCTGAACCCAGCCACCCCGGCTTGTCTGGCGCCGTCAGGGCAGAGGAGGGCCGGGCTCTGCTCCGGGCTCCAGGCTGCTCCAGGGGTTCTGGCAGGGCGTGAGGCTGTGGGGCAGAGGGCAGGGAGGCAGCAGCATCCCGGGAACGTGTCACAGGCGCTCTCAGAGCAGGGCGTCAGGGGCTGTGGGAAGGGCGTTGCCCGGAGCTGCTCCGGGAGGGGAGGCTGCCCTGCGCTGCTCTGCACCCCCAGCTCTGCTCTCCTCCCTCGGTGCCCCCTCTCCCTCCTCTCCTGCCCCCCACAAATACCCCACAGACCTCCCCCTAACCCCGCTGTCCTCCCGCTGCCTTTAGCCCGCCAGCTCCTCCGACAGCGACGTCCCCGAGAACGACCCCATGGCCGGGAGCGACGCCGGGGACGACGAGGACGACCCTGCCATGGCCACGGTGCCCACGGAGAAGGTGGACAGCGACGAGGACTCGGACCGAGGCAGCGACCACAGCGGGCTCAAGAGGAAATCCTTGGCCATGAAGGTGAGCCTGGGCTGGGGACAGCAGGGTGGCCCAGGCAGGGGACGCCGCGGCTCCATCGTGGAACCCACCTCGGCAAAACGTGCTGGAGAAACCAACTCCCTGTGGATTCTCCAGTGTGAAGTGGGGCCCAGCATGGTTATGGGGGTCTCACAGCTGTCTCATGGTGCCTGTGGGGTGGTGGGATGGTCAGTCCTGGTGGGGTTTGCAGCCTGGAGGAGGATCCAGAGCTGCAGCTCTTGCAGGGCCGGTTGGGAAGAGTTGGAGAAAGCTCTTCCCAGGAAGCAATTGCTTTCCACGGCGAGTGGGGAAGGAATGGGCTTTTCTTACCTTGTCACCTCTCCTTGGCCAGATGCCTGTGACAAAACGGCCTCGGAAATCCTCCAGTGACTTGGATCAGGGCAGCCCCTCTGTGACAGAAGAGGAGAACTCAGAAACATCTTCTGAGTCTGAAAAAAACAGTGACCAGGTGAGAGGATTTGGGGACACACCGGCAGGGTGGTGGGGAGAACTTCCATGTGGGAGTGGGGCAGAGAATGGAGGGAACCTGACTGATTTGATACCGTGGTGACACTGTTCCACATTTCTTCATGTTTCTACTTTCCTCCAGGATTTCACTCCTGAAAAGAAGCCAGTGGCCCGGGCTCCACGGAGGATGCCAGCAGCAGGGAGGAAGAAGAAGGTAAAGGGCCCCTAATCTGAGGGAGGCTGGAGAGGAGCTGGGGTCTGCGCTGTGGGGGAAGGGGGAGCTGGGTGTGACAGGGCTGTGCCCTGGGCTGGAGCACCTGGAGGGACCTCGCTGATCTCTTGGTGACCTGCTGGGGCTCGGGATGCTGGGATCCAGGACACTGCTGGGTTTGGGGGTATTGCTGGGGTTGGGGCAGTGCCACCCCATGGCCACCCTCCATGCCAGCCCCGCTCTCTGCCTGCAGAAAGTGGAGTCTGGCTCTGACTCTGACTCCAAAGTGGACTCGGATCTGGAGATGGGCAATGCCACCGTGGACATGACCAAGTCAGACTCGGACTCGGACTCGGACGTGTCGGTGAAAAAGGCACCACGGGGCCGCAAGCCAGGTACCCCTGGGGCTGCTCCTGCCTCTGCTTCTGCTCCTGCCTCTGCTTCTGCTCCTGCTCCTGCTCCTGCCGCTGCTCCTGCTCCTGCCCCTGCTCCCGCTCCTGCTCCTGCTCCTGCCCCTGCTCCTGCTCCTGCCCCTGCTTCTGCCCCTGCCCCTGCCCCTGCTTCTGCCCCTGCCCCTGCCCCTGCTCCTGCTCCTGCCCCTGCCCGTGCCCCTGCCCCTGCTCCTGCCCGTGCCCCTGCCCCTGCTCCTGCTCCTGCTCCTGCTCCTGCTCCTGCCCCTGCCCCTGCTCCTGCTCCTGCTCCTGCTCCTGCCCCTGCTCCTGCTCCTGCCCCTGCTCCTGCTTCTGCTCCTGCTCCTGCTCCTGCTCCTGCCCCTGCCCCTGCTCCTGCTCCTGCTCCTGCCCCTGCTCCTGCTCCTGCCCCTGCTCCTGCTTCTGCTCCTGCTTCTGCTCCTGCTCCTGCCCCTGCCCCTGCTCCTGCTCCTGCCCCTGCCCCTGCTCCTGCTTCTGCTCCTGCCCCTGCTCCTGCTCCTGCCCCTGCTCCTGCTCCTGCCCCTGCTCCTGCTCCTGCTCCTGCCCCTGCTCCTGCTCCTGCTCCTGCTCCTGCCCCTGCTTCTGCTTCTGCTCCTGCCCCTGCTCCTGCCCCTGCTCCTGCCCCTGCCCCTGCCCCTGCTCCTGCTCCTGCTCCTGCTCCTGCTCCTGCTCCTGCCCCTGCTCCTGCTCCTGCTCCTGCCCCTGCTCCTGCCACCACCTTGGGAGTGTGGGAGCTCGGCCATTCCCCAGGCTCTGGGGTGCCATCCCCAATCCTGGGCCCATTCCAGAGCCCCTCTGCCTCGGCAGCTTGGGGCTGTTTTTAACAGAAGGACCTGTTGTCTTGCAGCTGAGAAACCCCCTCCCAAGCCCCGGGGCAGGAAACCCAAACCAGAGCGTGTCCCCAGCAGCTCCAGCAGTGACAGGTGAGCTGGGCTGGGGCTCTGTCACCCTCGGGCTGGGCTGGGGCTCCCGCAGGGGTCCGAGCCTGCCCTGCCCTGGCAGTGACAGCGACAGCGACGTGGATCGCATCAGCGAGTGGAAGAGGCGGGACGAGGAGCGGCGGCGGGAGCTGGAGGAGAAGAGGAAGAGGGAGCAGGAGGAGGAGATCCGGCGGCTCCGGGAGCAGGAGAAGGAGGAGAAGGAGAAGAGGAAGGAGAAGGCGGAGAAGGGCGAGGAGGCGCACTCGGACTCGGAGAGCAGCGCCGAGGATGAAGCGGCCAAAAAGGGCCGGAGGGGCCGGGCCAAGGCTCCGTCCTCCTCGGACTCAGAGCTGGAGCAGGAGAAGGAGGTGAGTATGGAGCCATGGGGGCCTGGGGGTGGATGGACAGCCTGTCACCTCCCTGTCAGGCCATCAGGAACCTCCAGGAGTGGCAGGGATGTGCTCTGGTGGTTTTGGGTTACCCTGCAGCTGCCCACGTGGTGTTGGGAAGGGTTGTGTCCGTGGCATATCCATGCCTTGGGGTTGAAGTTCTTCCCCTGGCCCAGGATGCCCCATCCAGCTGTGGGTCTCACACCTGGCACAGGGCGCCCAGAGAAGCTGTGGCTGCTCCGTCCCTGGCAGTGCCCAAGGCCAGGTTGGATGTGGCTTGGAGCACCCTGGGACAGTGGAAGGTGTCCCTGCCATGGCAGGGGTGGGATGGGATGAGCTTTATGTTCCCTTCCAACCCAAACCATCCCATCATCTCCAAGATGCTCTTCCACCACAGTCACGGGGTTTTGCTCCACTGTCCCCCTGGTACCTTTGGGAGCGTGTAGGGTGACCCCGTGTGCCGTGGGGTGATGCTGTGCCACGGCTGTGGGGTGACTGTGGGGTGACCGTGTGCCATGGGGTGACCACGTGCTGTGGTGTGGGGTGACAGGGGTGGCCCTGGGCCCTGGGGGTGGCTGTGGGGTGGCCCTGGGGGTGGCTGTGGGGTGGCCGTGGCTCCGTCTGTGCCGCAGCGGGGAGGGCTCTGCTGCTCTCCCTGCATTGTTCTCTCCTCCAAGGTAAAGAAGCCGGCGAAGAAGCAGCCCTCGGAGTTGTCAAGGAAACCAAATCAGAAGGAGAAGAGGGGCCGAGCAGAGGAGAAGCCACGGAACAAGTCAGCATCTCCACACATCCCTGCCTCCCCTTCCCTCCTGGCAATGGGGCTGCTCCTGCACGGCCCCAGCCCCGGGGTGGGGATGGGGCCTGTGGGGCTGCAGCACCTACAGAGGGGCTGGGCTTGTTCCTCCCCTCCTGGTGGGCTGAAGGGGCTGGAGGAGCTGTTGGGGGTTACCAGGATGATGTTCTGTGATGTTTTCTTTCTTGTGGGGCTTTTCCCGTCTGCATTCCTGGGAAACTGGGGCACAGGGTGCAGGGATGCTCCAGCCAGTGCCATCCCCCTGTTAGCCCAGTGGTGAGCAGGGGGCTCACCACAACCAAATTCCCTTTTCCTGCCCTTCCCACAGACCTCTGAAAGTGGAACGAGGCCGGAAGAAATCCGACCCGACCCCTGAGAGGAGGATGGAGAAGAAAAAGGGTGAGAGAGCCACTGTTTCCCATCACAGAGGGAAGGAGAGCGAGGGGAGGGCTCCAGGGTTGGCTCCCCCATCCCTGGGACAGGGAGGGATCAGTGAGGTTGTGCCAGGGCTTTTCCCATCCCAGGATCACAGGATTCCCTGGCATCCCCTCTCTGTCCTTGCACACCCCAACCCATCCTCTCCAGAGACATTCCTGGGGCCGTGCTCAACTTTGGAAATGTGGGAGGACATAAACCCCTGCCTGGCAGTGATCCCAGGCCCCAGAGCAGATCCTGGGCTCTGGGCAGGGCCGTGGGCTCTGCTGGTGCCCTGACACCTCGGCCTCTGCTCCAGAGCCCACAGTGGAAGAGAAACTCCAGAAACTTCACAGCGAGATCAAGTTTGCTCTGAAGGTGGATAACCCGGTGAGTGCCGCCAGCCTGGGGCACCCCTGCTCGTCCTGGCCCGGCTGTGACACCTGGGAATGCTTCTCCTCCTCCCTTTGAGGGTGCTGGGAGGCCCCAGGTGCCCCCCAGGGCAGCTCCTGATCCCGGTGCCACCCGTGCCAGGACATCAAGCGGTGTCTGAACGCGCTGGAGGAGCTGGGCACGCTCCAGGTCACTTCCCACATCCTCCAGAAGCACACGGATGTGGTGGCCACGCTCAAGAAGGTAGAGCAGAGAGGGCTGAGCCCTCCCTGGGGCTGAGCAGGGAGCCTGCCTGGCCCCAGCTCTAAGGGGGTGCTGCTCCCCGGGGCAGATCCGGCGCTACAAAGCCAACAAGGACGTGATGGAGAAGGCGGCCGAAGTCTACACCCGCTTGAAGTCGCGTGTGCTGGGACCAAAGATGGAATCCATCCAGAAAGCCAACAAAGCCGGGCCTGAGAAGGACAAGGGGGAGGCAGAGAAGGGCCAGGAGAAGCTGTCGGGAGCAGAGACACGGAATGAGAAGGGGGAAGAGGAGACAAATGCTGGTAACGTGCCGGGACCACTCCCTGCCCTGTCTGGGCACGTCACAGCCCCCTCCTTGGGGCGTGCCCCGTCCTGCTGGGGACATTGGGACATGGGGAGGTGGCTGTTGGCCTCGTGGTGGAGGGATCAGCACCTCCAGGCCCTGCTTTGCTGGAGTGCCAGGGGTGGGAAAGGGCAGGATGGGGAACGCAGTGAGGGCAGAGGGCAAACCTCAAGCCCCACGCCCGGGCTCTGGGGGCCTCCTCGCTGGTTTTTGGCCCAGGGTGGCTCCTCCCTGCCAGCCTGAGCTCGGGTCCAGGCATCAAGGAATGTGGAGATGTCCTTGGACACTGGGTCAGGGTCTTGCACAGGGAGTGGTGACTGGGATCTTCCACCCTCAGAGCCAGGTCTCTGCCTGGGGCTGTCCCGGTGATGCTGCAAGAGCCTTCCCAGAGGAGCTGGCAAGGAAATTCCACCCTGACAGTGCCTCTGGGCTGGGGGAGGGAGGTTTTGGGGCCCTTCTTGCAGCTGTGGGGGTCAGCCCAGTCCTGGGGTCCCCTCAGGCTCAGCTGCATGTCCAGAGGACAACCTGTGGCCATGGATCCTCAGCCCATGAAGGTCAGGATGGATGAAGGGATCCAAGAGCCTGAACCTCTCTCTCTCTTCCCCTCAGACCTGTCAGGTCCTGTGAATGGTGAATCCCTGTCCCAGAAGTCAGAGGGCACAGAGGAGAAGGACAAGAGCCAAGGGCCAGGAGCTGGGGAGCTGGAGGCACCCACAGAGGAGCCCCACAACAAGTGAGTGTGGGGGCTGCAGAGCCCTGGGATGGCTGGGCTCTGCTGGGACGATCTGGGGGCATCCTGTGGGTGGTGGGAGGGCTCCCCCAGCTTGGGAAGGAGCTGGGATTTGGCAGAGGGGCCGGGGGGCTGAGCTCTCCCTGCCCCTGCTCTCTCCCAGCAGTGTCCAGGACTATCCCAAGGCCGGGCCGGAGCGAGCTCGCGGGGAGTTGGAGGCTGCGGATGAGGAGGAGGAGGAGGAGAGCTGAGGAAGCAGCTCCCACCTGGAGGAGGAGGAGGAGGAGGAGGAGAGGCTGGGAAGGGAGAGCAGCCTCTGCCTGAGTCACTTCACTAAGTCCCACCGTAGCCGATGTCCTTGGTCTTGTCCCGTGTCCCGTCCCTGCGGAGGCACCGCCCGCGGGGGGGCTGTGCTGGTGTCTGTATTTGTCCCCTCTCCTTGTTTTTAATTTTGGTTGGTTTTTTGTTTTTTTTTTCCCTCCTACCTAATTTCTTGTGATTTCAACCAACATGAAATGAATATAAAGGGTTTTCTAATGAAAAACAGAAGGAAGCCCAGTGTCTCTTTTTTGAGGCATCTCTGGCTGGGACAAGGGGAGGACCTTCACCCCCTGCCCAGGGTCAGGGCTGAGAGCACCCCATGGATCCCCAAATTCTCTCTGACCAGGATCAGGGGCTGCTCCAAGCCCCTTTCCCCACCATCATGATCCTCTCTTCATCCAGAGGCAGCTGCTGGAGCCGGATCCCTCTGCCCCAGGGCTGGGCACCAACTTCTTGGGGTAAAAACAGAGTAAAAAGGGTGTGTTCTCTCCTAACTGTGCCAGGGAGGAGCTGACCTTGGCACCATCCTGCCCGTGCTGGGCACAGCTCAGCGTTGGTCTCTCTTTGCTCTTTTGCAAGGCTCCAGAGCTTTTGTCCACGTCCAATAAAGAATTCCCGGCTCCACCCGGCACTGCCGCCTCCTCTTTGTGCCCCGACCCCGGGGGAAGCTGCCCCGACCCCCCCTCGCAGGCTCTGCCCTGGGGACCCTTCACTTTCTTTTTCCAGGGCTGATTTCACACTCAGCTCCGTAAACAAGAGCCAAAAAAGATCCCGAGTGCCTCTTGCCCAACTGCTGGGAAGTGGGAGGCTCCCTCAGAACCCCACTGCCAGGTCCTCTCCTCCCACCCCTGCTCCCAGAGGGGCTGGGGGGGTTGTCTGAGGAAATGGGGGCTCAGGACATGGGGGTCCCCGGCTCTTGGGGAGGGGGTTGTTCCTCCAAAGCCCAATTCCTCCCCTCCACGCCCCCAAAGAAGCCTCAATCCAGTGCAAAACTAACCAGAGTTTATTGTTTCTTGTGCTGGTTCGACCCTACGAGGCCGGGAGGTTGAAGGCACCGAGGACAGAGGGGGGGGACCCTCAAGAGGCACTTGGGCAGCCAAGGCACGTAACTGCAGGTCCCCAGCGAGGGGACAAGGGACAGAGCTGGGGCAGGCAGGAGGGTCCCCACAGAGGCAGGCACGAGGTTATAGGGGCAGGGGGGGCTGGGGGGGATTTAGCAAAGGCTCCTAACAAGGCTTTTTTGGGGAAGGGGAAGCAGCTCAGAATTGCTACTCCATCTCCAGCTCCACCGAGCGCCTGCCCGAGGGGGCGAAGGGTCCCACCAGCCACGTCAGGGGGGTGTTGAAGGCCAGGTGCTCCACCAGCTCGTCCATCTTCTGCTGGGCTGCGGCGGCGTGGCTGCGGGCTCGGGCCAGCACGGGGCCCGTCACGTCCTGCAGGGAGCTGACCGAGGCCAGCGCTGCCCGCAGCTCCTCCACGTTGTGCCGGACCTGCCCCGCCGTGTCCTGGATGCTGGCGGGGAGGCCCTGCAGGCTGGACACCAAGGGCTGGCAGGAGCTCTGCAGCTGCTGGCTCAAGCCCTGCAGCATGGTCAGCGTGCCCGACTCCACCGCCTGCGGGGGGGGGGACACGGGGTGGGGGGTGAGGGCTGGGGGACACCCCCGGGTCACCCTGGGCACCCCCTGCCCTGCTCCTACCTCCGGTGGCAGCTGGTCCTTGCCACCGCCCGGCTGCTTCTTGCTCCACTCCAGCCACAGCTGCTGCAGCTTCTCCTGCCCTCCCTGCAGCTTCTGGTCCACGCCCTGCTTCAGGTTCTCCACCTGGGAGGGGGGCACAGCCCGGCTGGGTTGGGGGGCAACTGGGGGACACCTCGGGGTGGCACAGGGGGCGCAGGGCTGGGTCCTACCAGGTCGAGGGTGCGCTGGAGCTGGGCCAGCAGGTCCTGGCTGCTCTGGCGGGCGCTCTGCAGTTTGCCCAGGGAGTGCTGGAGCGCTCGGTGCCGCACCTTGGTGGAGAGGGAGCCCAGGCGCACGAAGTAGCTCTGCTGCTGCCTCTGCTGCTCCGGCTCGAAGCCCTCCACGGCCGTGGCCAGCTTGGCTGTGGGACAGGAGCTGCTCAGGGGGTGTCAGCACCACCACCGCCGCCACCCCACAGAGCCTCCCCTGCTCTGCCCAGGCTCTGGAGGGTTGGGATCAGCTGCTCACCCAGCTCCTCATCCGTCATGGGCAGGTAATGGTCCACCAGCTCCTCCGACTTGCCCAGCACGGAGCCCACCATCTGCCCCACGGTGCTGATGCCACTGCTGACCGCAGACCTGGTCAGCTCCACGCCGCCCTGCACGGCCCCTTTGGTCATGTCCATCACACCGGTCACTCGGCTGGACACTGCATCCCTGGCTCCAGCCACAGTGTTGGACACTGCATCCTTGGCCCCGACCACTGCATCCCTGGCTCCGGCCACCGTGCTGGACACTGCATCCTTTGCCCCAGCCACAGTGCTGGACACTGCATCCTTTGCCCCAGCCACTGTGTTGGACACTGCATCCTTGGCCCCAGCCACGGTGCTGGACACTGCATCCCTGGCTCCAGCCACGGTGCTGGACACTGCATCCTTTGCCCCAGCCACGGTGTTGGACACTGCATCCTTTGCCCCCGTCACCGTGGAGGTCACCAGCAGTTTGGTGTCTGAGATGATCTGGGCAGACAGACAAATCTCTGTTAAGCACTGAGGGGTCCCTGAGTGTGCTGCCCACCCCACCCCACCCTGGTACCTTCTGCGGGGGCTGCTGCAGGATGGGCAGCTTCTCCTCCAGCTTGTCCAGCCCTTTGCAGGCGAATTCATTGGCACTGGAAACTGGAGATGGAACAAGAGCTGGGTTTAGCACCCTCCTGCCTCGCAGGAGCTCTGCTAGGGCCGGGTTTTCCATCACCCCAGAATTCAGGGGCTGCTGCCCCCACATCTTTCCTTCCAGCCTCTCCAGCCGTTCACTCCAGAGACACAAAACCAGCTCCTCCCTCTCCTCCTGCCCCACGAGAGCTCGGCGAGAGGCAGTTTTGGGGTCCCCCCATCCCCGTGGGGTGCTGTTCCCCTCCCCGCACTCACTCTGGGGCTCCAGCCGGGTGAGGAGGGGCTGGGCCCCGCTCACGGCTGCCGCCGTCAGCGTCTTCACTCCCTTCTCGGCGGCGTCGCAGACGGAGCGCACGCAGGGGTGGCTCTCCTTGGTGCAGGTGTAGGCAGAGGACACCATGTCGTAGGCAGAGCTCACCAGGGGCAGGTTGGCCACGCGTGCCCCGATGCTCTGGGGGCCAGAAAGGCTCGGGGTGAGCGGGGGAGGAGTGAGGGACCCCCAAACTCACAGGGGATGGGGCGTGCTGTGTGCGTTCCCAACACCCCGGGGATGGTTTGGGGGTGCTCCCGTGGCTCTCCAAGCCCCTCGGAGGGTGGGGTAACGCCGATCCCTGTCTCCAAGCAGGGACGCTGTGGTTCGCCCCCGGATTCCTCCACCCCCGCGCCTTGCCCGCACTGACCTGCTGCTCCTCCGCCTTGGGCTGCGCCGGCGTGGGCTCGCTGGTGGCCATGGTGGGGCTGGGGGACACAGGGCGGGAGCGTGAGTGCGGTCAGACCCCCGCCCACCGCCCCCCTCCTGCCTCCCGAAGGGAGAACCCCGAGTTACCCCCCCCGGAACGGGGCAGTTCCCACGCGGTTGGAAACACCCGGGACAGGGGGGGGGGCCTGGGGCCGGGATCGCGATCGGGACCGGGATTGCGACCGGAACCGGGACTGGCACCGGGACCGGGACTGGGATTGCGATCGGGAACAGGACTGGGATCGCGATCGGTTCCGGGATCGCGATCGGGATCGGAACCAGGATCGAGGACCGGCCCCGGATCGTGCTCACCGCTGGCGGCTGGGCTCGGTTCTGCTCCCCTCGGTTCGGCTCCGGGCTCGCCCCGCTCCTCCCCGCCGCCCTTTATAGCCCGGAGCCCGCCCCGAGCGCATGTGACCGGAGCCGCCCCGCGGGGCCGGCCCGGGGCGGACCGGGAGCAGCGACCGGGGAGCGCGGGGCCGGGAGGGCAGCGAACCCCCGGGGCCGGGAGGGCAGCGAACCCTCCGGAAGCGCCTGCACCGAGTCCTCCGTCCCCCCGGGACCCCATTCCTCGGCCGGTGCTGCACTGACCCCCCCTCCCCGGTAGCGGATCCCCCGGGACCGAGCTGCACTGACACCCCCTGGGGACCGGACACCCCCGGGACCGGCCTACACCGACCCGACTCCCCGGAATCCGGCTGCAGTGACACCCCGAGCCCGGAACCAGAGACCCCCCCGCCCCCCGACCTTCCCCGGCACCGATCCCCGGGGACAGACCCTGCCCTGCCGCTCCCAAGCGCCCCCTCCTCTCGAGCGGGTCCCAAGCACGGGGGTCCCGCTGCTCCCCCACACCTGGCCCGGTGGAGCTGGTCACGCCGGTCCCAGCGGGTCCCGGCGGCGGGAGGATGGACAGTCCCGGAGGATGGACAGTCCCGGGGCGCCCGGTGTCGCCGCAGCCGCTGCTGTGACCACGCTGTGCTTGTGACGTCGGGGAAACCCCGGGGCGGGCCCGGCCCCAACCCCTCGGGTGACAACTGGGACAAAGTTCAGTGCCACACGGCTGCGGGTCACAGTCCAGATGTCCCGGCACCTCGAGGCGCCCTTCCTGCCAGCACCCCACGGAATCCCGTCCCACCGGGGTGCTGTCCCACCCCAGCACCCTCTTTTTGAGCCCCCACCCCCTCGGGGGTGCCCCCGGCTCTGCCGCCCGTGCAGAGCCCCCCGGTGAGCCCGGCACGGTGGCTCTGCCACAGCATTGCAGGCTCTGAGTCATTTTAAGGCCAAAAAAAAGTTGTTTTCTTCCTCTTTAAACTGGTTTGAAGCTGTTAAGACACGAAATCCCGGCGCTCCTGGGTCTTAGGGCAGCCCCGGATCCCAGGCAGACTCAGGCAGCGTCCTCCAAGTGCCACCATCCCCCACAGGAGTCCCCGACGGTGACACTGGGGTCCCCCGCCGGGTCACCGGGTCCATCACCCCCTCACTCCCGCTGGCATTTGGGCTTCCTGGCGCTGGGTGGCTGCTCCCCCAGCTCAGCGGCACCGCTGCCTCAGCGCTGGCTGCAGACCCGGGGGACAGCGGGCCCCCGGCGCGTCCCCCCCACGGTGACACAGCCCTCCCACTTGGACATATCCACCGGGACATCCTCCGGGTACTCCACCAGCGCGGGGGCGAAAGGTCCCAGGATCCAGGGCAGGGGCGTGTGCTGCCCCACGTGCTCCAGCAGCCCCTCCAGGCTCAGCTGCGCCCTCGTCACCGCCTCCCGGCTCTGCGCCAGCACCGCGCCCGACAGGTCCTGGAAGGAGCGGGCGCCGGCCAGGGAAGCCTGGACGCCCTCCACGCCGTGCCGGACGTGTCCCGCCGTCTCCTGCACGCTGCTGGGGAAGGCCCGGGCGCCGGCGGCCAGGTGGGAGCAGGCAGCGTGGAGCTGGTGCAGGAGCTCGTGGAGCATGGCCAGCGTCCGGGCCTCCACCTGGGGGGTGGGCAGCGGGGGCTGGGGGGACCCACGCCTGCCCTCCATGGACCCCAACCCCACCTGGATGGACCCACACCTGCCCTCCATGGACCCCAACCCCACCTGGATGGACCCACACCTGCCCTTTGTGGACCCCAACCCCCTGGATGGACCCACACCTGCCCTCCGTGGACCCCAACCCACCCTGGATGGACCCACACCTGCCCTCCATGGACTCCAACCCACCCTGGATGGACCCACACCTGCCCTCCATGGACCCCAACCCACCCTGGATGGACCCACACCTGCCCTCCATGGACCCCAACCCCCTGGATGGACCCACACCTGCCCTCCATGGACTCCAACCCACCCTGGATGGACCCACACCTGCCCTCCATGGACCACAACCCACCCTGGATGGACCCACACCTGCCCTCCGTGGCTGCTGTTCCACCCCTGCTCCAGGTGTCAGCACCCCAGGTGGTCCCCTCACCACGTGTCCCCACCTCGAGGGACTCACTGGCTGCTGTCCCCACCCTCTCCAGAGGGAGCCATCTGTCCCCCAGGGTCCCCCCTGGCCCGTACCTCGCTGTCCTCCATGGGCACCGTGTCCTGCTGGCTCCACTCCAGCCACAGCCCGTGCAGGTGCTCCCGGCTGCTGTGCCGGGGCCCGTCCGTGCCCCGCTGCCCCTCCTCGATCTGGGGGGGGTTCAGCCAGGTGGGAGCGCGCCCGGGGGTGCCCGGGGCCGCCACGCTCCCTGTCCCGTCCTTACCAGCCGGATGAGGCGGTGGAGCTGGCCCAGGAGGCGCTGGGCACGGAGCCGTGCCCGCTGCAGCTCGCCCAGCGAGCGCCGCAGGGCCCGGTGGGGCAGCCGGGCCGACAGGGAGCCCACGCGGACAAAGTAGCTCTGCCACCGCCTCTGCTGCTCCTGCGCTGCCACCTCCGTGTCCCTGGTCACCTCCTCCGTGTCCCTGGTCACCTCTGTGCCCGTGGTCACCTCCGTGTCCCTGGTCACCTCCTCTGTGTCCCTGGTCACCTCCATGCTCCTGGTCACCCCCGTGCCTGTGCCCACCTCCGTGCCCGTGGTCACCTCTGTGCCTGCTGTGGGAGCAGGGGTGAGGGCAGCGTGGCTGGGCCATCCTACGCTGCCACAGGATGCCAGCAGCCACAGGATGCTTGGCCACCAGGTCATGTGGAGATGCCACCCCAAGCCAGGTGGCCTCTGCGGTCACCTCAGCTGTGACATTGGGCCAGCTGTGCCTAATGTCACCCGGTGCCAAGCTATAAATACCCAGGCGGGCACACAGGACTATATTTGCTTTTGGCTTTCCAGGTGAGAGTTCACCCGGTGCCATCCCGTGTCCTCCAGACAGGGACTGTCCCCTGCCTGGGGTCACGGTGGCCTCAGTGCTCTGGCACCACCGTGGGGCCACCATGCGTGGGCAGGGCAGCACTGAGAACAGGCTGAGGGTCCCAGCAGGGCTTGGCACTCTGAGATTTGGGATGTGCTGGGCACTCACCCAGCTCCTGGTCCATCCCGGGCAGGTACCGATCCAGCAGCTCCTCGGATTTGCCCAGCACGGCGCCCACGCCCGTGGCCAGCAGCCGCCCCACGCGGGTGCCCACCACGGCCCCGAGCGTCGAGCGCGTCCTGGCCACCGCCCCGCCCACCGTGCACGACAGCAGCTCCCTGGTCCCGGCCACCACCTGGGAGGGGACAGCGCGGGGACAGCGCGGGGACAGCTCGTCCCCACTCCTCGCTCAGCGCCGCAGCCCCGCCCGTGTCCCCCCCCGGGGTGACCTTACCCTCTCGGGGGGCTGCTGCAGGATGGGCAGCTTCTCCTCCAGCTTGTCCAGCCCTTTGCAGGCCAATCTGTTGGCGGTGGAAACTGGAGGTGTGAAAAGAGGTTGGGTTTAACACGCAGGGGCTCTGCTAGGGCCAGGCTTTGGGGTGCCCCAAAACCTGTGGGGTGTTCCCCCTCCGACCCTGCCAGCTTCCCCAGCCCTTGGTGGTACAAACTGGAGATGTGAAACCAAACCATTCCTCTCCCGCTGCCTCAACAAGAGCTCGGTTTGGGGGGTCCCCCCATCCCCTCGGGGTGCCGTCCCCACCCCGCACTCACTCTGGGGCTCCAGCCGGGTGAGGAGGGGCTGGGCCCCGCTGGCCGCCGCCGCCCTCAGCGTCCTCAGCCCCTTCTCGGCGGCGCCGCAGACGGAGCGCACGCAGGGGTGGCTGCGCTTGGTGCGCCCGTAGGCCGAGGCCACGGCCCCGCAGGCGCAGCTCACCAGCGCCAGGCTGGCCACGCGGTTCACCGCGCTCTGAGGGTGGGGGAGAATAAAGTGGGGAGGGGTCCCCAGAGGCACCCGCAGCTCCCCCAAACCCTCCGTGCACCCCTCACCTCGGTCTCTGCGGCGTTCTCGGCTGACATGGCAGCGGCGGCTGCAGCGGGAAGGGGGAGAAATTTGGGGTGCCACGGGTGGGTGAGACTGGTGCGGACCCCCCCCCCCCCCGCGGGGGATGAGACCCTCAGCACCCCCCAGCCCCTGCTCCCTGAGCGAGTCATGACCCGAGTGGGAGCGGCTGGCGGGTTCTGAGGGGCTCACGGGGCTGCCAGGAGGGGTCTGGAAGGGCTTTGGGGATGGGCTTGGCCTTCTTCCCTGCCAGGAAACGGGGAGACCCCCTCTTGGATCCCCCTGCTCCCCCCCCCCGGGATCCCCACATCCCCTTTTGGGGCCAGGGAGGGGTTTTGGGTGATTCAGCAGAAGCCAAACCGGACTCGTCTGTCGCAATCCCGCGCTGGGGACGTGCCGCCCGTCACCGCCACCTCGGCGGGGGCAGCCCCCGGAGCCCCCAGCGGGGAGCCGAGCCGCGGCAGCTCCCCCGAACCCCGGGAGCCCCTCCCGCCCCCCCCGCAGCCCCTCTGCCCTTTGGGGTCTCCCGTGGCACCCCCGGCCTGGCCCTGCGCTCTTCGGGGAACGAGTTCTGGGGGGCTCGGGGGGGCTCCAGGCAGGTCACCGGGGTGGGGGGGCACGGGTCCCCTTGGTTCCCTTGAGTTTGTTCCCTTGAGTTTCAAGGGGCGTCCCTCTGCCGTCCCTGGGGTGCTCCGGGGACCTCGGGACCCCCGACCTCCCCCGGACCCCCCCGAGACCCCCGGGGACCCCCGGACTCCCCCCGGGACCACCTGGAGCCCTCCCCAGAAGCTTCCCGGAGCCCCCCCGGGGCGCCCCCGGCCCCGTTCCCCCCCTCCCGCTCCCGCCCAGCCCCGGGCACGGTACTCACGGGGGTGGGGGTGGGGTTCTGTCGCGACCCCCGGGCGAGATCGCGACCCCGGGCCCCGCCCAGCCCGGCCCCGCGGGTTGCGGTGGGAGCCAATCAGCGAAGGGGCGGGGCTGCGTCTCCGCCAATGAGGAGGGATGGGCGTGGCCGGGGGCGGGGCTTGGTCGGAGGCGCGCTCGTGGCCGCGCTCCGGGGACAGCGGCGGGACCGGCCCGGCCCGGACACCGACACCGACACCGACACCGACACCGGCCACCTCCCGCCTGTCCCCGCTGCTCCAGCCCCGCTCCACGTGTCCCCACCCCCTCTGTCCCCACCCCAGGTGTCCCCACCCCTGGTGTCCCCATCCCAGGTGTCCCCTTGCCGCTCGTTCCCGCCTCAAGGGACTCGATGGCCGCTGTCCCCACCCTCTCCAAGTGTCCCCATCCCAGGTGAACCAACGCCAGGAGACCCGATGGCCGCCAGCCCAGGTGTCCCCACGCCTGATGTCCCCACCCCTGATGTCCCCACGCCAAGGGACCCAACGCCAGGTGCGCCCACATCGAGTGTCCCTTTGCCGGATGTCCCCACCCCAGGTGTCCCCGTGCCACCAGAGCCCCTCAGGGTGCCAGGTGCCCCCCAGGCCCTGCGGGTGCTCAGCCCAGGGGACAGCGATGCCTGACGGGGCACAGAGCGCCGTGGGTGACGCCCGTGGGTGGCGGCCTCGTGGGGCACGGGACGGCGGGGAGAGGGGACAGGCAGGGGACACGGCGGGTGCGGGGTGGCACGGGCAGGCACTGCCTCATTCTGGGGGAATTTGTGGGGAAAGTGGGATGGGGACCTTCGTGGGGCCGGGACAGGGGGCGGGTGTGGTGCGGGGCTGTGGGGCACAGGGGTGCGTGTGCCCGTGTGTGTGCGGGGCTGTGTGGGTGCCCACCGCGGGGGTGTCACCCTCTGTCCCCCCAGCCCCGTGCCCCCCTCTCCCCCGGCCGGTCCCGGCTCCCGGGGGGGTTAAGAAGCTGCCGAGGCGGCGGCGGGGGAGTCTCCTCCGGTAACCGGGTGTTTATTGGGGCCGCGGGGTACAGCCCGCGGGCGGCCGCATGCATGGCCGCTGGGGGGGAGGGGGAGGGGGGGCTCCCGCCGCCCCCTGCCCTATTTACAGCCTGCCACCCCCTGGGGACCTGCCATCCCCGGGGGACCCGCCACTCCCCCCGCGACACGCCACCCCGGGTGGGTGCCGGGCAGGGGTGGCACCGCCAGGGCACCCTTTGCCAGCAGAGAGTGGGTTCGGTGGGGACCCCCCCCCCAGCGGTGCCCCCCGCCCCCCACCCCGGCTGTGCTTTCCAGGAGGGGGTGCCGGGGGGGGAAGGATGGGCAACCCCCCAGGCTGGCACTGGGAAGGGGTTTGACCCCAGGCTGGGGGTGGGAGTGCGCCCCACCCCCAGATATCGCCACATTCGGGGGGGCCCCCAGCCCCCCGCAGCCAAAATGTTCACCAGGTTCCATCACCACAGCCGATGCACCCCCCGGCCGGGTGTCCCCAGGGGGCTGGCAGCACCCAAAAAGCCCCCCCCACACCGGGTGCCACCGAGGGGCTGGGGGGCGCAGCCCAGTGCCCGTGTCCGTGTGTCCATCCTGCTGCCCCCCAGGGATCCCCCTCCCAGGGTGCTGCGGGCCCTGGGCCCAGCCTGGGGAGGGGACACGGTGGACGGCCCCACCCGACAAAGCAGCCGGAGCGCGGGGCACTGCCCCACGCCAGCCGGGGACACCCCCAAACCCTCTCCGGGGAGCACCCAGGGGGTGCCTGTCCCCCCCCCTCACCCACGCAGCACCTCACCCCACGCCCGCAGCTCCTGCCCGGCCACCCCTCCCTGTCCCCAGGGAGCTGGGGGCCCCCATCAGTGTCCTGGCCAGGGGGACGCACACAGGGTGGGACCCTATTTTCCCGAGGGAGTCCGCTCCACGCCGTAGCGCAGGAGGTGCTGCAGGTCCGTCAGCGGCCGCGGGGTGCCCGGTGCCCGAGCTGCCCGGGCTGCCGTGCCGTGCCGCCCGTAGCCGCCCGCCGCCGCCGCCTCGCCGCTGTTGAACGTGTGGTTCCTCTTGAGGTGGGCGCCGGGGCGGCCCGTGCCGTTGTTGGCGTTGAAGTTCAGCTGCTCGGGGTGCCAGGGCGGCCCCTCGGTAAAGTCTCCCCCCTCCCCGCTGGGTGCCGAGACCACCCGCCGGCGCTCGGGGCTGGGGTGCGGCGTCCCGCCGAAGTCGCCGTAGGAGCTGCGGGGCGGGCGGCGGGCGCCGGCGGGCGGGTGCTGCCGGGTGCGGGGACCCTCCTGAGGGTCCCGAGCCCAATGCCCGTCACCTGAGGAGTCGCTGAGTTCGGCCTCCAGCTCCTGGTCCACCAGGATGGCGTGGCAGGAGAGGGGTATGCCCCGCGGCGGGCGGCCCGAGCCGCCGTGCCCCCGCCCGGCTCCCGCGGGGCCGGAGCCTCCAGGGTCCCGCAAAGCCGCGTTGATGATGTTGTGGCTCTGCTCCCAGCTGCAGTTCTGCAGGGCGCCCGCGGGGCAGCGTTTCTGCTGCAGCGGGGTCTGCTCCGGCGTGGGCAGCACCCCCGAGTCCAGGTCGTGCTGGGTGACCTTGGCCAGCTCCTTGGGCCACCCGTTGGGCATCAGCGGGGCCAGCAGCGCGCCCCGCGCCCGCCGCTCGCCCAGGCGGCTGACGCTCACCACCGACTCACTGTGCGCCAGGATGGTCTCCTTGTCCTTGCGCCGCGCCAGCTCCTTGCGGTCCCGGTGCCCGATGAACCAGCAGACGCTGAAGCCGGAGATGACGGCGCCGATGACGAAGGCGGCGACGGAGGAGATCACCAGCAGGTTGACGGACACCAGCCCGTCCGGCTCGTCCACGAAGCTCTCCGTCACCAGCCCTGGGGGTGGGGACGCGTCAGGGGTGTCGCCGCGGGTGCCGCCGCCGCCTCCCCGAGCCGGGCCGGGGCCCCGCACTCACCCTCGCACTCGCCCAGGTGGGAGGTGCTGCCGCCGGCGATGTCCTGCTCGAAGGCCACCCTGGGGGGGCAAATTGGGGAGGGGTCAGCCGGTCCCAAGTGGCCTGGCAGAGTCTCCCAGCTCCCTTCAGCCAGCCATGAGTTTGTCGGGGCTCAGCCATCGGGGGCTGCAGGACCCGATGCACTCTGGGGACGCCGCTGTCCCCCTGCACGTCCCCCGGGCCCGGCAGCGTTACCTGGGGCTGGGCTCCAGGAAGATGCAGGAGCCCTCGGATGTCCAGCCACAGTAGGGATCCCGGCTCCCCAGGCAGTTCCTGGCAGCGAGCAGAGATGTCAGGGTCAGCCCTGATGGGGGACACAACACCCCAGCTCCCCCGAGGGGCTCTGTCCCTGCACCGTGCTGTGCCTCAGTTTCCCCAGCCGTGCTCCCAGCCGTGCTGAGCCCTGTCTGGCTGGATCCTGGCACAGGGTGAATTCCTGGGATGTGAGGGAGTGCACTGCAGAGCCCTGCCCAGCCCGAGGCACTCACTTCATGCAGCCCGAGTGCTGCTGGCAGCGAGCCACGGGCACCCTGGCCACGCACGGGGGGAAGGCCAGCAGCAGGGACCCCGCAGCCTTGTCCAGCTCCAGCCCCAGCAGCCGCCGCTCGTCCTCCGTGTCCCGGCCACACCTGGGGACAGGGCAGAGCTCATCATAGCCCTTCCTCCACAGGGCTCTCCACAGAGCCTGTCCCAGCCCAGAAGAGATTTTCTCATCCATTCCTCTCACACATCTTCTCCATCCATCCATCCATCCATCCATCCATCCATCCATCCATCCATCCATCCATCCATCCCTCCATCCTCCATCCATCCCTCCATCCTCC
Organism: Phylloscopus whistleri; assembly: GCA_017589585.1. NCBI lineage: Eukaryota > Metazoa > Chordata > Aves > Passeriformes > Phylloscopidae > Phylloscopus > Phylloscopus whistleri. The sequence goes on along the minus strand of JADMLD010000485.1, from coordinate 151,379 downwards.
ATCCATCCATCCATCCCTCCATCCATCCCTCCATCCATCCATCCCTCCATCCATCCCTGTCCATCCATCCATCCATCCATCCATCCCTCCATCCATCCATCCATCCATCCCTCCAGCCATCCAGCCATCCATCTGAACACCCCACCCACCCCTTTTATTTCCCCCTCTCCCTGCTCTGGCACCCTGGCACTCGCCTCCCGGGCTGGTAGGTCTCAAACTCCTCCAGGAAGACGCTCTGGCTGCCGGGGGCAGCGGGCGCGGGGCTGCTGGTGGCGTTGGGCAGGATGAGGAACTTGAGCACGGTGCCGGTGCTGGAGCCCAGGAACACCACGGTGTGGTTGCCCCACGGCCCCGCCGCCGTGTCCACCACGATCTTACGGAGCTGGTACCTGCGTGGGGAAGGGAGCTCTGCTGGGCTGTGGGGGAGTCCAGGTGTCCCCAGGGAGGGGGAACTGGGGCAGGGTGATGGACCCAGCCACACAACCCCATCTCCACGTACCCATCCCCATCTCCATGTCCCCATCCCCATCTCCATGTCCCCGTCCCCAGCCCTATGTTCCCACCTCCAGCTCCACATCGCTGTCCCCACCCTCACCTCCCCATCCCATGTCCCTGTCCCCATTCCATCTCCCTGTCCCCATCCCAGGTCCCTGTCCCCATCCCAAGTCCCTGTCCCCATCCATCCCTGTCCCCAATCCATCCCTGTCCCCATCCATCCCTGTCCCCATTCCATCTCCCTGTCCCCATCCTATCTTCCCGTCCCCATTGCATCTCCCTGTCCCCATCCCATCTCCCTGTCCCCATCCCATGTCCCTGTCCCCAATCCATCCCTGTCCCCATCCCATGTCCCTGTCCCCATCCCATTTCCCTGTCCCCATCCCATTTCCCTGTCCCCATCCCAAGTCCCTGTCCCCATCCCATCTCCCTGTCCCCATCCCAGGTCCCTGTCCCCATCCCATTTCCCTGTCCCCATCCCAAGTCCCTGTCCCCATCCCATTTCCCTGTCCCCATCCCAGGTCCCTGTCCCCATCCCATCTCCCTGTCCCCATCCCCGCTCACGCCCTGGCTGCCCTGCTGGCGGGAGGCTGCGGCCCGAGAGCGCCGCTTGATTAATTCCCCATCAAGCAGCAATTAAGGCAGATTTAATTAGGACGAGACAATCTTGACTGCAAAGTGTATGAGATTTATCAGCTCTCCCAGCGCTCCCAGCGCTGGCACAAGCGTGGAAAGGCAGCACGGGAGGCTCTGGCCAGCACGTCCCAGCCCCTTCCAGCCCCCCCAGTGTCCCCCAGCCCCCTCGGGCACCCACCGGGTCATGGTGCGGAGGATCCAGGGGGCGTTGCCCAGGGCCGGCACCGCCTCGTCCATCAGCGGGTGTGTCTTGACGAAGTTCAGGATCTCGTCGGGGAAGGCGCTGGAGGAGTTGTAGCGCATCCCCGGGGACGCGCAGCACCCGGGCCTGCGGCCACGGCACGGCTCAGGGGCACCGTCCCCAGCCTGTCCCCAGCCTGTCCCCAGCCTGTCCCCATCCCTGTCCCCAGCCCCGCTGGTACTGGCCGTGGTTATCGTCACCCCTGTCCCCATCTCTGTCCCCAGCCTGTCCCCAGCCTGTCCCCAGCCCCGCTGGTACTGGCCGTGGTTATCATCACCCCTGTCCCCATCCCTGTCCCCATCCCTGTCCCCATCCCTGTCCCCACGCCAGTGGGTACTGGCCATGGCTGCCACTCTCCCCCCGTTCCCTTCCCCTGTCCCTGCCAGTCCTTGCCAAGCCTGTCCCCGTCCCTGTCCCTCACCGTGGCTTTGGCACCATGTCCTCTGGCACGGGTGTCCAGATGGACTCGGGTGACTTCTGCTCCCGGAACCGTCCCTCGAAGACGGCGGCCACCTGGGTCATGTCGAAGGCGCAGACGGCGGAGCCGGGGATGCTGTGGGGACACGGCTGTTGGGTGAGCACAGGGAGGCCCCAGCGAGTGCCAGGGGCCCCGCAGATCCCAAATGGAAACGAGTCCAGATCCTGCCCAGGACCCAGCTGGACCCATCCCAGACCTCACCCACCACTCACCCCAGATCCCACCCAGGATCCAGCCTGGATTCCACCCAGCTCAAGATCCCACTGAGCCTGGGGAGTCTGGGCAGGGCACAGGGGGCTCTGACCTGTTGGCGGGCGTGGAGAACACAGCCAGGACCACGGGGCGCCCGTCCAGCTCCAGGATGTCCGTCACGGCTTGGATGACGTTGAAGTAGAAGTGGGAATCGCCCGGCACGGAGCAGTTGAGCCGGGCCTTGAGGAAGGACGTCCACTGCTTCTCCAGCACCCGCTGCGAGCCCCCCATGTCGTTCTTGCACACCCGGGCCACCCGTGACACCACCACCTGTGGGGGAGGACACCCATCACCACCCAACCCCACCAACGGCCACCCCCGTGCCCCTGTGGGCATCACAGGAGGGTTTGGGTTGGAAGGGAGCTCAGGGATCATCTGCTCCCCTGAGGTGGGGATGTGTCCCACCTTCTCCAGGTAGTTGAACTCCATGGCGATCTCCCGGAAGAAGAAGTAGACGTGGCTCCTCCACTCCACGGCGTGCACGAAGTAGGGCTCTGCGGGGACAGCGGGGTCAGGGACGGCCCAGGGTGGGGTCACAGGGGACATGTGCCATGTCCTGGCACAGCCAGGGGTGGGGGGGACACACCTTTGAACCACTTGGAGTCGTGTTTGACGGTGCGCAGGGTGGGGCTGTCCCCGAGGCTGCGGTAGATGACGGCGTCGATGGCCAGGAAATCCGTCACCGTGGCCGTGAAGAGCATCCCCCCTGCGTGCAACGGGGTGTCAGCGGGGCTGGGGGACGCCCGTGCCCGCTGGGACACCAGCAGTGCCACCACTCACCTGTGAACAGGGCCACGTTGGCGTGCTTGGGGTCGTAGGGACACCGGGCCATGCCGCTGATGTTGTCCCCGACGGGCTCCAGCGTGTCCATCTGGGGCGGGGGAGAGGGGGACGTGGGGACACATCCAGGCACGGGAGGGACCCGGGGTCACCACCCTGAGGGGGGCTCAGGCTGTGGCTGGCATTGCCATGGGTGTCCCCTCCTTCCCTGGCCCCAAAACCCTTCCCATGGGTGCCCCCAGCTTCCTCAACCCCAAAACCTTTCCCGTGAGTGCTCTCTCCTTCCCTGACCCCAAAACCTTTCCCATGGGTGTCCCCTCCTTCCCTGACCCCAAGCCCCCCTCCCACACGGGGACCCCTGCCGGGGGGCTCACACTGTAGTTGGCGCAGACGGGGTTGAAGGCGTTGGTGCCACAGACGAAGAGGAGGCTCTCGTTCCTCACCAGCAGCACCTTGACGAAATTTCGGCACTCTGCCTGCGCCGGGAGAGGGGACCATCACCCTCAGCACCCCAAAACCCCCCTCACCCCCCTCAGCACCCCAAAAACCCCCCCTCACCTCACCCTACCCCAGCCAGGCCCTCACCACTGCGAGGGGATGGCCTGGGGGTGCTGTCCTCACCCCATTTATGGGAGCTGGGAATGGGATTTCTGCCCCCCCGTAGTTAATTACAAACCCAATTAGCCAAGCAGCCAATAAATCAGAGACACAACGGCTGGGAGGGAGTGGGGTGGTGACGCTGGGGAGGGGACAGGGCGTGACAGGGTCACAGAGGGTGCCCCCCACCCGGGGGTGCCCGTGGGGTGCAGACCCCCCAGCCTGTACCTCGTGCTTGCCCTTCATCCTGCAGATGCTGATGTCGTGCTGGTTTGAGCGCCACGTCAGTTTCTGGGGGGGGAAAACCGGTGTGGGGACGGGGAGGAGCCAACAGCCAACCCCCCTGAGACCCCCTGGGACCCCCCTGAGACCCCCTGAGACCCCCTGGGACCCCCCAGCACCCCCTGGGACCCCCCAGCACCCTCTGGGACCCCCCGGCAACCCCTGGGACTCCCCCAGCACTCCCTGGGACCCCCAGCACCTTCTGGGACCCCCCAGCACCTTCTGGGACCCCCCAGCATCCCCTGGGACCCCCCAGCACTTACCCGGTGGTAGCGCAGCTCAGCGGCCCCGCTGGGCTCCAGGCTGACCCGATAGACGTTGTCCCTGGGGAGGGGGACACGGGTGTCACCACCCCCCAGCTGGGATGTGCCCCCCCCAGCGTTGGGGACCCCCCCCAGGGAAGGTTTGGGGTGCTGGGGTGAACATCACTGGGGTCAGTGCCAAGGAACCCCCCCCACTGCCCCATGGCAGACCTTGGGGTGCCCCGGGTGGGTATTGGGGTCACCCCCAGCATGGAGGGGTGGGGTAGGGTGGGTGTGGGGTGCCCACCCCGGTGCAGGGGGGGCTTTGCTCCAGACCTGTCCCCGATGAAGAGGGTCCTGTTGACCTTGAGGATGCGCTGGATGTTGAGGCGCTGGGTGCCCCCCCCCTCGGGGCCCCCCGGGCGGGCGGTGCCGTGGCCCACGAACACGGGGTAGTGCTTCACATCTGGGGGGGCACCGGGGGGGGGGTCACACGGGGCTGGGCACCCCCACACAGCCCAGGGAGGCACCTCCCTCCTGCCTTCAGCCCAAAATCTCATCCCCATGGGTGTCCTCCTCCCACCTTAACCCCAAAACACACCCAAAACACCTCCAAACCCCCCCAAACCCCCCCAAACCCCTTCTGTAGGTACCCCCAAAAGTAACCCAAACCCCAGCCCTGCCCACGGATTGTCCCATCATCTTTTCATCCCAAACCCCCCCTTGGGTGCCCCCTCCTGCCTTCAGCCCAAAATCTCATCCCCATGGGTGTCCCCCCCCCCCCAGCCTTAACCCCAAAACCCCCCAAAACCCCTCCCATAGATACCCCCAAAAGTAACCCAAACCCCAGCCCTGCCCAGGGGTGGTCCCATCATCTTTTCATCCCCAAACCCCCCCTTGGGTGCCCCCTCCTGCCTTCACCCCACAGCCCCTTCCCTTTCCATGCCAAGCCGTGCCCCCCCCCGTGCCCCAGTGCGTCCCCCCCCCCCAGCCCCGGGTGGGCACTCACAGTCCGGGGGGGCCACGGCGATGGGGCCGGGCTCCTCGGGGAAGGTGCCCCTGGCCGTCCTCTCGGCCGCCAGCAGCAGCAGCAGCACCAGGGGCAGGTGGGGTGGGGGTCCCATGGTGGCCCCCGCCCTGGGTGGGCACCTGCGGGCACGGGCAGGGCTGGGGGGGGCGCAGCACCCACCGGGGTGCCCCCCTCCCCTCCCCCGGAGCACCCCAAAACCCTCTGGGGTTTGTCATAGTGGTGGTTTGTCACCTGCAGCAGGTGGGGAAGCCACTGCTAGTGACATGGCAGGGCTGGGGACTTGGGGACAGGAGGGTGAGGACATCTGGACAGAGGGACACGAGGACATGGGGACAAAGAGGGAAGCCAGAGAGGCTCTTTCCCCTCCCAAAATGCCGTCGGAACGTCTTGGAAAATCTCCGGGGACACTTCAGAATGTCACAGCAGCCCCGATGCAGGCAGCCCCCCCCCCCTCCCCAGTGCCACCACCGCTGTCCCCTCAGCACGCTCGGCCACCATCCCCGCCCTGTGGCCCGTCCCCGAGGGGCTGCGGCCGGGCTGGGTAATTAGCAGCCGGGCAGGGAATTAATTGATCATTAATTCCATGGGAGCGGGGAGCGATCGAAGCGGCGCCCTCCTCCCCCGCGGGGACCAGGACGGGTGACATTGTGTGGGGCCGGGGGTCACCGGGCCCGGGTGTCCCCACAGCCCCTCCGCGGTGTCACCGGCCCCGGCTGAGAGCCGGCACTGTCCCACCGCGGTCCCCTCCGTGCTGCCACAGCCCCCGGGGACATCCAAGCCCGACCCTGCAGTGTCACAGCCCCTGGGCAGGAGGTGACCCCAGCGGGACCTGACCCTGGTGTCACAGCCCCCTGGGGACAACTGACCCCATCCTCGGGGTGCCACCACCCCTGGCACACCCGACCGTGTCCCCACTATCTCAGGGACACCCACACCTGTCCCCACAGCGCCACAGCTCCCAGTGACACCCAACTTTGTCCCCAGGGTGTCCCCAACAAGCAGGACAAGAGCTGTCCCTGCCCGGGTTGGCACCCCAAAGCCACCGAGGCGATGGGGACCCCAAAAAGCCACCGCAGGGAAGGGCTCGGTGTGCCTGAGGATCCGCCCTCGACCCGGGTGGGGTTTGGGGGGGTCGGGGGGGCCTCGGGCGCCTGAAACCCCGAGCGGGGGGTCCGGTGTCACCGTCCCCCAGCCCGCGCGGTGACAGCGAGCCGGGCGCGGGGGAACCGGAGCCTCCGGCGCCATAAATGCCGGCGATTGTGCGGGAAAAGAAAAGGCAGCGGGGGAAGAGGGGGGCGCGGGGGGGAAGGGGGCACGGCGGGGAGGGGGACACGGCGTGACAAACAGGGACCCATTCACGGCGGAGCAGCGGGACGGACCCCAGCGGGGCTGCGGGGAAACTGAGGCAGCGGGCGGGGATGCGCCGGGAATGGGGGGGGGTCGGGGGTCTCCACTTGGGTATCGCCGACACGGAGCGGGGGAAGAGCCTCAGGCGTGTCCCTTGTGGCTGTCCCCACTCCGTGCCTCAGTTTCCCCGTCCCGGAGCAGGCTCAGCCCTCACCCCGCTCTCACAAAGATTTGGGGGGCGGGGGGAGCTGCTTGACCTGTCCCACCCTCCCCCTCTCCAGCATCTCCGCGACCCCCGGAGATGGGGGAATGGGGCAGGGACTGGGTGGGGGGCAGCCCCCAGCGTTCTCAATCCCCAGGGGCTCCGAGCACAGCGGGATCTCTGCGATCCCACACGGGGGGGGGTGTCCCTGCCGGGGGGGTCACTCTGCCCCCCCTTTTCGTCCCTTCCCGGGGGTGGGAGCCCTTCCCCGTGGTGTCTGACCCCCCCGCCCCTCCCCAGCGCCGCGCTGTGCCCACCTGAGCTGCTCCGGCCGCCTCCGCCTCCCCTCAGTGTCACCGCTGTCCCCTCGGCTGGCACGGGGGTCCCATGGCTGGGGCGGGGGGGGGGGGGAGGGTGGGTGCCCCCCGCTCCGGGACGCCCCGGCGGCGCTGGGGGCTCCGAGAGCCGCTCAGCTGTCACGTCAACCCCCCGCGACCCCCGGGGGAGGGGGGGCCCGCGCCCCCCGCCCGCGCCAGGTGGGAAGGTAGGGCTGATGTCACCGTAACCGGAGCCACCAAACCCACCCCCCCCCCCGCCACCTCACCCCGGCAGCTGTCACCGCAGCCGGGGATCCGGGGGGGCACCCATGGGACCCCCCCAGAGCGGCACCGCGGCGTCCCCACGGGGAAACACCGGTGAGACCCCCCCGGACACGGAGCGGGGACAGAGGGACAGAGGGGTCCCCCCCCCCCGCAGCCTCCCGGGGTCCCCCATCCTCAAAAACCCCTCGGAAGGGCGATGGGAAAGGGGGCGGGGGGGCAGCGGGAGAGCGGGGGGGACACACCGGGAATGGGGGTGAGACCAAGAAGGGAGGGGACACCAGGAAAGGGGGACACACCTCGGAAATACGGGGGACAGCGGGGAAGGGGGGGACAGCAGGAAAAGGGGGGGCACTGAGAGAGGGGGACACACTGGGGAATGGGGGGGGGGACATTGGGAAGGGGAGAATCTGGGATGGGGGGGACACACTGAGGGATGGGGGGTGGGAAAGGCGGAGGACACCGACAACGAAATCCCTTAAAATACAACTTTTTTGGGAATCTCCTCCCTGATGTAATCTCGATGTCCACATCCCCCTCCCTCGGCCTGATGCCGGATTTTGGGGTCATTTCCTTCAGAAGGCGCCCAACGCCAATAAGAAATCGCTAATTAGATATGCAAATGAGGCCTCTACGCACCCCCCACATGCTCCAGCACCCCAAAATGTGGCCCCCGGCGCCCGGAGCATCCCTTGCTCAGTGGGGTCACCCCCATTGCCACAGAGGGGATTGGGGGTCGCCAGCAGTGTCCCCCCCAAACCGTGGGGGACCCCCCCAATCCCAGCTGCTGCTGCCGCCGGGGCTGAGGGGCTGAGCCCCCCCCGGGTTTCCGTTCCGGGGCCGGTTCAGATGGCAGAGCCAGGAAGCAGCTGTCCCCACGGCGGGGACGGAGCAAATGTCACCCCGGCCACCTGGCACCGCGCGCTGGCCTTGTCCCTGTCCCTGTCTCCTGCCGTGGGTCGCCCCCCCCCGCCCCCTTTCCAAGCGGCACCTCCCGGGGGGGGGCGGTCCGCAGGCAGCACCCCCGGAGCTGCGGAGGTGCCCAGAGCACGGGGGAACCCCCGGCACCGCTGGGGTCCCCGCCTGGGTGACAGGGATGGGGGGGTCACCGGCGTGGCGGGGGGGGGACGCGGCACCCACCCTTTACCTCGGCGCTTCCGCGGCCCCGCCGGCGGCTCGAATGTCCCCCCCGGGCCTCCCGCTCCGGTTACCGGCTCCGCTTACAGCTGCCGTTTATAGCCCCGCTCCCTGGCCCTCGTTCCTCGGCCCTGTCCCCTCCCCATCGCCCACCGGGTGGGGACACAGCCGGCCGAGCCCCCCAGGACACCGCAAGCCACCAAGGGCCCCCGACACTGGCAGCGGGGACGGTGGGGACCCCCGCGGTCACCTTGGGTGGCTTTGTCACCCACCCGGAGGTGGCCCCAGTTTTGCCGGGTGCTCCCTCGGCACCCCGCGGGTGACACCCATGGGTGCCCCGACACGTCCGTCCCAGCAGGCCGGCGGCGCTGGTGGCCGGCCAGAGCCGCAGGGTGATTTGCATATTAAATACGGGCTCATCTGCATATTAAGGACGGTTTCCTAGCGAGGAGGATCACGCGTCACGCCGAAATAAATGCCGGGGTTGGTGGCGGGGGGGACAGAGGGGGTGGCAGACAGTGCGGTGTCCCCTCAATTCACAGCCCTGCCTTGTCCCCAAAGGTGTGGCCGCCCTGTCACAGCCAGGTCACAGCCTTTGTCGCCTGTTCCCCCCCCCCCCCAGTTCACAGCCTTTGTCCCCTTGTCCCCTCCCAGTTCTATGGGACAGGATCCCCTGGTCTCCCCAAGCCACTGGCACACCTCCCCCCACGTCCCTCCTGTCCCCCCAAAGACTGTCACCCCCCCTTGTCCCCAAGAGGGCACATCCCTGCCCCTCCTGCCCCCCAAAACCGTCATTCCCCTCATCCCCCTTGTCCCCAAAACCCCACATTGTCCCCAGAGGCACTCACCCTCCTCGTCCTGTGCCACCCCCGGGGGCTCTGTGCCCTGGCGGGGTCCCCTCGGTCCCACCCTGTCCCCGCTCTGTGTCACCCGCATGGCCCCGGGGCGGTGGCGGGAGCTGCTCCGAGTCACTCCTGCCTCAGTTCCCCTTGGGCGGGGGAAGAGGGAACCCCCTGTTCCTGCCCCGAGCCTGGGCACCGCCCCGGGAACCCCCACCCAGAGCCGGGGCCGGGGTGGCACCTCCCCCGTGCCCCCCCGGCTGTCCCTGCCCCGGGGATCCGTGTCCCCAGCGATTCCTGCCACAGGGGCACCTCCTCCTTACCGAGCCCATGTCCCCAGGGTGTCCCGCTCCCAAGGAGCCCCTTCCCCACAGCGTCCCTGTCCCCGGGCAGGCAGAGGGACGCCAGCTCCTGGCTCGATCCCATGGGAGACCCTACAATAACAACCTGGAGTGTTTACATCCGGCTCCAGGCGGGAACCCTGCAATTACAGCCCGGGACGCGGAGCCCCGGCATTCCCGGGATGGGAGGCTGCTGAACACACCCGCAGCACCTGCAGACACCCCAAACCCACCCCAAAAACACCCCAAACCCACCCCAGCCCTCAGGGAGCAGCCCTACAACAGCAACCCAGCCATCCCAGAGGCAGAGGGGCTGGAGGAGGCTCCGGGAGCTCGGGACCGAGGGTCAGCCCCCAGCCGGGTCAGTTTTCAAACCCTGATGGAGTTGGACTGTTGGTTTGGGGGGTTTGTGGACACTCAGGTCCCCCTGTCCCCGTGTCAAGTTGGGACAATGGGGCCGTTCCCCTCTCCAGGCCCAGAACTGGCACTTCCCACTCGGATTATCCTCAAACTCTCGTGTTTAAATAAGGTTCAGTATCTGCTGGCTCAACAGGGCAGAGAGGAGCTGGGGGTGGCAGGTCACCTCAGTGTCACTGCGGTGTCACCGCAGCCTCTCCATCCTGCTGTCCCCAAGGTGATGGTGGCCCTGGGGGTGGCACTCGGGGTGCCCACCTTCCCTCCTGGAGCCCCCCACCTCCCAGGAACACCGGGGGATGGGGACAGCAGAGGGGACAGGAGCCACGGCCACCCCCAGCGAATCTCCTCCCGTGCCCAGAGGGTGACAAAGTGACAAGTGGCTTCCGGTGCCGAGGTGTGGGTGAGAGCACGTGAGCCTTCATCCTGCGGCCTCCTCCTCCTCCTCCTTCCCAGTGCCATCCTCTCCACCCCGTTCTCTGTTTTGGAAGTGTCCCCTCTCACGGCTGGGGACAGGTGGGAGCTGTGTGGGGTGACACCAACACCCCCCAACCCGGGCTGGGAGCCCCAGGGGAGCTGTGGGGGGCAGGGAGCCGGGGGTGGGGGGTGCTGGGACTGCCGGGGGACGGGGCGCAGCGTGGGGTGTGGGGTGTGGGGTGAGGAGTGGGATGCAGGATGTGCGGTGGGATGTGCAGATGGAGTTTGGGATGTGGGATGTGGGATGTGGAGGGGGGTGGGGGCTGGGATGCAGGGTGGAGGATGGGATGGAGGAGGCAGGCTGGGATGCAGGATGGGCTGTGGGATGCAGGATTGGATGCAGGATCCAGGATGGGATAGAGGAGGCAGGCTGGGATGTAAGATGGGATATGGGATGCAGGATGGGTTATAGGATAGGATGCAGGCCGGGCTGTGGGATGCAGGAACGGGACGCAGGATGCAGGCCGGGCTGTGGGATGCAGGGATGGGATGCAGGATGCAGGATGGGATGCAGGATGGGATGCAGGCCGGGCTGTGGGATGCAGGGATGGGATGCAGGATGCAGGATGGGATGCAGGATGGGATGCAGGCCGGGCTGTGGGATGCAGGGATGGGATGCAGGATGCAGGATGGGATGCAGGATAGGATGCAGGCCAGGCTGTGGGATGCAGGATGGGATGCAGGATGCAGGTTGGGATGCAGGATGGGATGCAGGCCGGGCTGTGGGATGCAGGAACGGGACGCAGGATGCAGGCCGGGCTGTGGGATGCAGGAACGGGACGCAGGATGCAGGCCGGGCTGTGGGATGCCAGCGGCGTGCAGAACAAAGGGCCATTGTTCCCAGCGCCGCCTCCGCGCTGCCGCCTCGCCCGGAAGGTCCGAGCGGCCTCGCCGCCCTCGGAGCTGCTCCGCGCTCTCCCGGCACAGCCCGCGGCACTCGCGGCCACCGCTGCCACCGCCACTGCCACCTCCACCCGCGCCGCCACCGCCGCCACCGGCGCAGCTCCTCAGGCGCCAGCTCCAAAAGCCCGAGGGCAGGACGGTGTCCCTGTCCCCTGCCTGGCCCTGCCAGGTGTGCCAGGTGTGCCAGGGGTGCCAGGTGCCACCTGTGCGGGGGGGTGTGCACGGAGTGTCACGTGCGTGCGGGGGGGTGTCACCCCCTGTCGTGTGTGTGCACCGCGGGTGTCACACGTGTCAGTGTGTGTGCACCGAGTGTGTGTGTGCAGGCATGTGTGTGCACAGCGGGTGTCACACGTGTCACATGTCACTCTGTGTCACCGTGTGTGCACTCTGTGTGTGTGTGTATGCAGGTATGGATGTGCACAGCAGCTGTCACACGTGTCACACGTCACTCTGTGTCACTGTGTGTGTGTCGTGTGTGTGTGCACCATGTGTTCTGTGTGTGTGTGTGCAGGTGTCAGTGTGCACAGCAGGTGTCATACATGTCGCATGTCACTCTGTGTCACTCTGTGTGTGTGTGTGTGTGCAGGTGTCGGTGTGCACAGCAGGTGTCACACATGTCACATGTCACTCTGTGTCACTGTGTGTGCACTCTGTGTGTGTGTGTTCAGGTGTCAGTGTGCACAGCAGCTGTCACACGTGTCACATGTCACTCTGTGTCACCGTGTGTGCACTCTGTGTGTGTGTGTGTGTGCAGGTATGGGTGTGCACAGCAGGTGTCACACATGTCACATGTCACTCTGTGTCACTGTGTGTGCACTCTGTGTGTGTGTGTTCAGGTGTCAGTGTGCACAGCAGCTGTCACACGTGCCACATGTCACTCTGTGTCACTGTGTGTGCAGCAGCTGTCGCGTGCGTGTGCCGGGGCTGGCAGAAGGCAGCGGGTGACACACACACGTGCAGGAATGTGGCACCAGCTGGCACCTGTGTGTGATGGCATCTGGGCACCGGGTGGCACCTGTGTGTCCGTGCATGGGTGCCACACGTGTGCAGGTGTGCAGGGGGTGTCACACATGTCCAGATGTGTGCACGGGGTGTCACACATGTCCAGGTATGTTCGTGGGTGTCACACATGTGCAGGTGCTTTCATGGGTGTCACACATGTCCAGGTGTGTTCATGGGTGTCACACATGTGCAGGTGTGTTCATGGGTGTCACACATGTCCAGGTGTGTGCAGGGAGTGCCACACGTGTGCAGGTGTGCTCGTGGGTGTCACACGTGTGCAGGGGGTGTCACACATGTCCAGGTGTGTTCGTGGGTGTCACACGTGTCCAGGTGTGTGCAGGGGGAGTCACACATGTCCAGGTGTGTTCATGGCTGTCACACATGTCCAGGTGTGTGCTCGCGGGTGTCACACGTGTGAGGCGTGTGCTGGCACACGTGTGACAGGGCTGTGCACACGGGGCTGTCACGAGGGACGGAGCACAGCAGGGCCGGGTTATTTTGGGCTCACGGCAAGGCTGCAGCCCAGCTCCCACCTCCCAAACCTCCACCCTGACACCTCCTGATTTCCCGGCGGGGGATGATGGATGGGGCGGGGTGAGAAACGCCTGCCCCGGCCCCACCGTGCCAGCCAGGCCTGGATCCGTCCCTCGGGGTGACCCGCGGGCGCTGCCACCGCTGCCTCGTCCCATCCCACCCTCTGCCACCACCCTGGGGCTGCTCCCAGCACCGCCTCGCTCCCCTCCTGCTCCCTGCTCCGTGCCTCAGTTTCCCCAGCCGAGCCCCCCGCAGCCCCCACGGTCCCTCCCGCAGCCGCCGCTCCCCCGGGGGCCACCGTGTCCCCCCCGCCGTGTCCCTCCCAGCTCCCCCCGGCACCAAACGCGGCGCTGAGCTCGGGCCGCGGCGCTGCCGGGTTTGATGGGATTATCCCGGCGGGCGGGATTACACGGGGAAGAGCGAGGATTAGCCACGGCGCATCGGCACGACACTGCCACCGCCACTGCCACCGCCACTGCCACCGCCACCGCCACCGCCACTGTCACCGCCACTGCCACGCCGCCAGCCGCCCCAACCGGGCTGAACTGGGAGCAACTGGAGCCCAGGTGTGATGCCAAACCCCAGCGCCGGGGTGTCCCGGGAGCGGTGGCTTCGGCAGCCGCTGTTTAATTAACCGGCTGCTGGGAGCCGGCACAAAGAGGCAAAAGGGATCTCTTTATCCCCCTCTCCTTCCCCCTTTTTTTTTCTTTTTTTTTTTTTTTTAATTTGACAAAATTGTAATTAAACAGGGAGTAAAATCCCGTCAGCACACGGCAGCCCCTGTGGGATCTCCTCGGTGCCAGCCCACTGCTCTTCCTCTCCCCCCCGCTCCGACCCTCATCGCCCCTTTTGGGGGCTGCCACCAAAGCCTGGAGGTCCCTGGGGCCCGGCTGGAGGGTCCCCAAGGCCACCGTGTCCCGTTTGCCGCTGGGCCGGGCGCTGCCAGGGGGACAGAGCCTCCTGTGGGTGCCAAACTCCGGCCCCACCAGCTCCAGCACCACCCCGGGCACGGGGAGAGCCGAGCCCGGCAGCTCCGGGGCCGCAGCTCCCGAGGCGCCCCGGGGGCCGATCCGGCGATGCCCGGGCACCAACAGGTCAGGCAGGCACGGATCCCAGCTGGAGCCGGGATCGCTGCTGCCGCTTCTCTTTACTCCTGTTTGTGTCGGATGCCACCACAGCGAGAGCATCTCCCGGCCGGCCCCTGGTGACCCGCTGGCTCAGCAGGGAGACACCGGCGTGGAAAAGCCACCCCGGGAGCGCGAGGTGCCCGTGGCTGCTGGGACAGCCCCCGGCACGAGCTGGGATGCGGCCCCGGCAGAGCGGGAGATGCTCCAAGGGCCCCGGCTCAGCTCATGCCTTAAATCGCATCCAAACTGGCAGGTTTAATTAAAAATATTCCAGCTTGTCTAGGGATACAAACCGCATCCGGCACTGCAGCAGGGATCTGCATCCAGCTCCAGCGCCTGGCGAGCAGGGCCTGGCGGCCGGGCCGAGCCCCGGCACCGCTGGGGGGCGGCGCGGGGGTTACTGGTTTAACTGGGAGCCAAAGGCCGGGCTGGCTGCGCCAGGGCCGAGGGGACAGGGACACCCAGCCCGGTGTCACCGTCCTGTCCTGTGGCTCGGGGGTCCTGCTGGGGCTTGGAGGGACGCAGAGCCAGCAGAACTCTGGTCTGGGGGGGAGCAGGGGAGGTCCCTGCAGCCCCCCCCGAGGGGACAGCTCTGCCCTGGGGGGCACAGCGGGGCACTCCCGTGCTCGTGTGCGGGGTCACCCGGCTGGGCTGGGCCGCCCCCCCTTTGTCTGTGGCACCAAAACCATCGGGGGGGTTTTCTGAGGGGGGGGGATGAGCTGTGTCCCCCCACACTGACACAGCGATGGCCACGGAGCTGCTGGTGGGGGCTGAGCTGCCCCCGGCGCCCCCAGAGCTGAACCCGAGCCCCGGGGCCACCCCCTGCCCCTCGGAGCACAAACCCTCCCCACTGCAGCCACGTGCCCCGGTGACAGCGGTGACCCAATTCCCGTGTCACCCCGGGGACGCTGCAGAAGGGGCCGGGGCGCCGCGCTCAGCACCCCCGGGAGCCGCCAGGATGGGACCCCCAGCACCCGGCGGGGACACCGACAGCACCCCTGGGTGTCACGGGGGGGGGGGACACACGGCCCTGCCCGCACCCCGGGGCCGGCCGGAGCTGCCCTCAGCACCGGTTCTGGGGGGTGAATTCCGGGGGGGCTGCGCAGAGGGGCCCCCCAAACCGATACAAACCCCTCCCCCAGGCTGTGTCTGTGCCCCTGCCCCCCTCCCGGCGCGTCCCTGGAGCAGGATCCGGCCCTGCTGGAGCCAAAAGGACCCGGGGGGACACCTGGGGAGGGGACACGGTGGTGCCACACGTGCCATCGTCACCCCCCAGGCAAGCAGAGGTGGGTGTCCCTGTGGGGGGTCACTCACGGCAGGTGTCTGACCCCCCCACCCCCCCTCCGCCCCGGCACCCCAGGGTGGGGGGATGGATTGGGGTCCCCTCTGCAAACCCCCCCCCCCCCCAGCTCACGAGCTGGTTTGGCAGAGGGAAACTGAGGCACGGCAGGAAGCAGAGCTCACCCAAGGTCACCCCGTGCCGATGGCACAGCCCCGTGGGCATCCCCCCCCCTCCACTCTAACGGGGGGTGCTGGGCCCCCTCCCCAAAGCCCCTGGTCAGGGATGGGGCTCCCCCCTCCCCTCTGCCCCATGGGGGAGGGCTGGGAGGGCTGGAGGGGATTTGGGGTGCCCCAGCCCCCCCAGTGCTCTGGGTGATGTGGGACGGTGGAGGTCAGGCTGGGAGGGGGCAGGGGGGGTTTGCTGGGCTCTGGGGGTGCCCGGGGCACCCCGAGTGAGGGTGCCAAGGGAGGGTTGGGGTCAGGCACAACACCCCCAGCCCTGTTATTTTCGGGTTCCCCCTCTCCAAACCTGCCCACGGTGCGGTGGTGCCGAGCCCCAAAAAAGGGGGCCCGACCCCCCCAGCCTGGCAGACGCTGCCTGCGTGGCCCCCCCGGCCCTGCCCTGACCCTCGGGGTGTCAGACCCCCCCGCCACCATGCACAGCCGCCCCCCCACTTCTGCCGGCTGCCCCCCCAAGTTGTGTCCCCACCAAGTTACAGCCCCGAGACAGAGCCAGGCACCCCCCGGGTTTGGGGGTGCTCTGCCCCCCACCCAGCCGTGCGGGATTATCTGAGGGGGGGGCACAACCGCCAAGCCCCCCCAGGCTGAGCCTCGCCGCTCCCCGATGCCCTTTTTTGGGGGCTGCACTGGCCGGACCCCCCCCATTTCAGTCTCTCCACCCCAGAGACTGCCGGGGGTGGGGGGCACAGAGCAGCCCCTCCTTTTCTCACCCCCCCCCGTCCCCCCCCCCCAAAAAAAAAAAAAAAACAACAAACCCTGGCTGCTTCCCAAAGAAGCAGCGGAGGCAAAACGGAGCCCGACGAAGCAGAGACACCCCCCCCCCCCATCCCCATCATCCTCATCCTCATCCTCCCAGCTCGGGGCGGGGGGGGCTCCCGTATCCCGCGCCCATCGCCGGCCCGGGGGGCGTGGGAGGGGATGGGGGGTGGGATCGGGTGCTGGGCGGAGGGGATGGGGGGGCTCAGGGGTGCGGGGGGGCTGTGGGGGTGCTGGGCTGGGGAGAGGGGTGCGGGATGAGGGCGCTGGGGGTGCGGGGTGAGGATGCGGGGAGCGCCGGGGTGCCGGGGGGAGCAGAGGTGCTGGGGGTGGGGGCAGGAGGTTGCGGGATCAGGGTGCGGGGAGGGTCCCCGGGGTGCCGGGGGGGGGGGGCTGGGGGTGCGGGGTGAGCGTGCCGGGACGCTCGCGGGTTGCCGGGGTGGGCTGGGGGTGCGGGGTAGGGGAAGGGGGTGTGGGGGGGGGCAAGAATTGGGGTGCGGGTGGGACCCCCAGGAGTGGCGGGGTGGGGATGGCGATGCGGGATGGAGGTGCTGGGGGGGGGGGGTGGGGGGAAAGCGGTGCGGGGGGGGGGGGCGCTCAGGCTGCAGAGAGGGGGGACAGAGGGGTGCGGGTTGGGGGGCGCGGGGGGGGCCCCTCCAGCCCGTGACCCTTCAAGGTTCCGCCCGCTCCGCTAACAAAAGCGCCGCTTCCCAATGCAGCAGCGGCGGCGGCGGGAGGGGGGGGAGGGCGGGGGGCGGGGGGGGGTGGGCACCCCTTTTTCTCCCTTTCCCCCCCCACCCCAGGAGGGGCAAGGGATGGAGAAGGAGGAGAAAACACCGGGACGGGACCGCATCGGGAGGGGGGCGGGAGGGAGGAGGGGGGGCACCGGCCGCGCTCTTACCTCGCCGTCCCGGGGTGGGGGGTGGATCCGGGGGGGCTCGGGGCTCCGCGCACCTGCGCCCACCGGCAGCGGCTCGGCCCGGCCCCGCTCGGCTCCGTTCGGCCGCGGCGGGAGCGCCGGTACCGGGGCCGGGCGGGGCGGGGCCGCGGGGAGGGGGGGGGGGGGGGCGCGGGGGGGGCCGGGGCCGGGCCCGCCCGGTGGCTGCGGCGGCACCGGGGCCGCTCCGGCAGCAGCGGCGATGGAGGAGCCGCCGCCGCCGCCGGCGCTCCCGGAGCGGCTGCGCCCCCCGCCCTGCCCCCGCCCCGGGGAGGCGGCTCGGCTCGGCCCGGCCCGGCCCCGGGCCCCCCGCCCCCGGCGGGGAGGGGGGAGCGCGGGGGGAGCCGGCCCCGCCTGCCTCGGTCCCACAGCCCCCCCGAAAAAAGGGGCAGCGCTCCCCCCGCGTTCCCGGGCACCGGGAGGGGTGGGATCGGCCCCCCTCCCCGGTCCCCTCTATCAGTTTCGTCCATCCCGGGTGCCCGGAGGGGCTGGGATTGATCCCCCCCCACCCCCATCTCCTGCCCGGGTTTCCCTCCATCCTCGGCACGGGGAGGGGTTCAGACCGAGCCCCCCCATCCTCTGCCTCGGTTTCCCGCACCGCCGGCACTCAGAGGGGCTCAGGCCGCCCCCCTGCACCCCTTGCCTCAGTTTCCCAGATGTCCCATCCCGGTGAGGGGCTGGGAGCCCATTCCCCCACAGCCTCCGAGGTGATTTCCCTCCCTTGCCCCTGACCCCAGGCTGAACCCCCTCCCTCCATGTGACCCACCCCCCCCCATCCCCTGCCTCAGTTTCCCCTCTCCCCCAGGAGCTGCTCTGCACCCCGCGGGCGCTGCCCACCCAAACCTGCCCACCCCGGGCTGCCGGGGACGCCAGGATGAGCCCCGGGGCTCTGGGGGTGACACACAGGGTGGGGGCCTAGCACGGGATTACTTTTACTTTCTTTGCCGCGGTTGTTTTAGCCCGAAAAACCCCAAATCGGGGTAAAACCCGGGCGGGTGTCACGGGTGCCCCGAGCCGTGCCCGGGGCTCAGCAGGAGGTTCGGAGGGTGATTCACCTCTTCCTGCATCCCTCCGGTCCCTCCCGCTTCCCAGGGCAGGGAGGGGGGTCGGCCACCCCCGGAGGGGGGGACACTGACGGAAGAGGGGTCCCCAGGGGAGGAAACACCGCCGTGACTCAGCGCCTGAATCAGCGTCCCCAGGGGGACAGCCAGGGGACACCGCCAGCCCCTTGACCCGTTCACACAGCCCCGGCGCTCCGCTCGCCCAGCTCGGGCTCATTACGGCTGATTAATCAACCCTCCTTGGAATTAATTCCTGCGAGCACCGTCCGGACGCGTTTTGCTGAGCGTCAGCACCACCCTGGTGCACCCAAAATATCCCCTGGATAGCCCGTGGCACCCCAGCACTGCACGGGACCCGGATATCCCCTGGTACCCCCAATCCCATTGCCCCCCACACCCCATGGCACCCAAATACCCTCGGTATTCTGTGATCCCATTGCACCCTGCATCCCGTGGCACCCAAATATCCTCTGGTACCCCCTGATCCCATTGCACCCCACACTCCATGGCACCCTAATACCCCCAGTACCCCCCATCCCATTGCCCCCCACACCCCATGGCACCCAAATATCCCCTGGTAATCCCTGATACCATTGCACCCTGGCACTCCATGGCACCCAAATACCCCTGGCACCCTCTGATCCTATTGCACCCCAGCACCCCATAACACCCTAATGCCCTCCTGGTACTCGGTGATCCCATTGCTCCCCAAACCCCATGGCAACCAAATATCCCCTGGTATCCCGTGATCCCATTGCAACCTGGCGCCCCATGGCACCCAAATACCCCCAGTACCCCATGATCCCATTGCCCCCCACACCCCACGGCACCCTAATCCCCCCTGCTACCCCGCTGTCCCACAACGTCCCACACCACCTCGGTATCCCACGTCACCCTAACACCCAGTGGCACCCTAATGTCCCGTGTCACCCTAATATCCCGTGTCACCCTAACACCCAGTGGCACCCTAATATCCCGTGTCACCCCGCCATCCCACGGCCCTGGCGGTCCCAGCACTGCCCCCGTGCAGGAATTTTGGCCGCCACTTCGGAAAACAGCGGCCCTGCGAGGGCTCTTCCCATCCGCAGCCTCCGGATCGGGATTTATTCCCGGATTTGGGGATTTGCGTGACCTTTAAGGGAACGGGCGAGAGCGCCGCGGAGGAGCCGATGGGCTCGGCCGGGCCGATCCCGCAGCCACACGTGCGATGAGCGGGGCCGCTCCCAGCTGCGGGGGGCGGTGGGATCGGGGGGGGGTCAGGGGTGTGTCCCCCCCCTCCCCGCCCCGTGCATCCCGAGCACGCGGGGCGGGAGCCGAGCCCCCCGGGCTGTCCCGGCACGCCCCGGCACGGCACGAGGGCCTAGGGCCACCCCCAGCCCCCTCCCCGCGCCCTGCGGGGGCCCAGGCGGGGGTTTGGGCACTGGCAGATCCCCCACCCGCCCGGAGAGGGACCCCCAGAGCCCCTCCAGCCTGGGGGGATCACGGGGCAGAGGGGCCCCAGCCCGGGGGATCCGGGCAGGGCAGCGCCGAACTGCCCGGCAGAACCGCTGGGGCAGGACCTCCGGGCATCCCCCTCCCTCTGTGTGTGCGTGTGTGTGTGTGTGTGTGTGTGTGCACACTCGTGCATCCGTATGCACCTGTGTGTCCATCCATCCGTGTGTCCATCCGTGTGTGTGTCAGTGCACACACCTGTGTCCATCCACGTGTGTGTCCATCTGTGTGTCCATCCGTGTCCATCCGTGTGTGTGTGTGACAGTGCACACAAGTGTGTCCACCCATGTGCGTGTCCATCCGTGTGTCCATCCACGTGTGTGTCCATCCATGTGTGTGTGTGTGAGAGTGCACACACGTGTGTCCATCCATGTGTGTGAGAGTGCACACACGTGTGTCCATCCATCTGCGTGTCCATCCATGTGTCCATCCATGTGTGTGTGTGACAGTGCACACACGTGTGTCCATCTGTGTGTATGTCCATCCACCTGTCCCTCCATCCATGTCCCCATCCGTGTCCCCCCTGCCACAGCTCCCCTGTGCCCCTGCCCCGCTGTGCACACGCCTGCCCGTTTGCACACACATGTCTCTTTGCACACACGTGTCCGTTCCCATACGCGTGTCTCTTTGCACACACGCCTCTTCGCACACACGTGTCCGTTTGCACGCGCCTGTCTATTTGCACTCGCCTGTCCGTTTGCACACGCGTGTCTGCACACACGTCTCTTTGCACACGCCTGTCTCTTTGCACACACGCCTCTTTGCACACGCCTGTCTGTTTGCACACACGTCTATTTGCACACGCCTGTCTCTTTGCACAGACGCCTCTTTGCACACGCGTGTCCCTTTGCACACGCGCGTGCCCCGTTCCCGGGAGCCCCCCCGGCCCCCGCCGGCCCCGCCGCTGCCGCCGCCCCCCCGGTGCCCCGCAGCTGCCGCGGCCGTGCCGGGCCGGCCCTTCCCGGCGCTCGGGGAGGAGGAAGAGCGGTAATTAAGTTAATTTGCACATGCAAATCATCCGCGGTTGGAATCTGTTAATTTTATAATTCGATGTTTAATGTACATATCTGCTGTGTTTTGCCAGGCGGGAACGCGGCGTTTTCTGGGCGCTAATGACGGGGGCCGTGCCCCGGGGTGGGGGGACAGGGACCCCCCCCGGGTGAGGCACCGGGGATCGGCCACCGCCGGGGGTGGGCGCGTCCCGCCCGGTGAGGCCGCTGCAGGGTCGGGCCAGCCCCAAAAATGACTGAATTTGCCCCGTTCTGGAGGCGGCGCCTGCCCGGGAGGTGTTTGGGGACGGTGGCGGTGAGCTGAGAGCTCGGGCGGGTCGGCTCCAGAGGGTGTGGTGGCCCCTGGAGCGTCCCCACCCTGCGGGGTCACCCATGGCAGCACCCGGGATGGACCAGCAGCACCCCAAAATGCAGAGGCACGGACAGAGAGACCTCTGCCCCTTCCCCCTGCACCCCTGGGAGCTCTGCTGCCTCATCCCCATCCCCAAATACTGCCTGGTGATGGGAGAGCCCAAAAAACTGGGGCTGTGCCCAGGCTGAGCGTCACCCCAAATACTGCCCTGAGGGTGAGCGTGACCCCAAATACTGCCCTGAGGCTGAGCACAGCCCCAAATACTGCCCTGAGGGTGAGAGTGACCCCAAACACTGCCCTGAGGGTGAGAGTGACCCCAAATACTGCCCTGAGGCTGAGTGTGACCCCAAATACTGCCCTGAGGCTGTGTGACCCCAAATACTGCCCTGAGGGTGAGCATCACCCCAAATACTGCCCTGAGGCTGTGTGACCCCAAATACTGCCCTGAGGCTGAGTGTGACCCCAAATACTGCCCTGAGGGTGAGCACAGCCCCAAATACTGCCCTGAGGCTGTGTGACCCCAAATACTGCCCTGAGGCTGAGTGTGACCCCAAATACTGCCCTGAGGGTGAGCACAGCCCCAAATACTGCCCTGGGGTTGAGCATCCCCGGGGGCCGGGCACGGCTCCAGGGCTGAGCATCACCCCGGGCTGAGCATCCCCTCCAAGTCCAGCATCACCCCAAAGGCCGAGCAGCTCCCTGGGGCCCCGAGCAGCACCCCAAGGGCCAAACACCACCCCAAACCCAACCCCCCAAAGCCAATCACCCACCCCCAGCTGCCGGGGCTGGCTGAGGCCACCCCTGCCCGCTCCCTGGTTATCTGCAGGAGCAGCTGGGGCTTTGCATGTGCCGGATTTGTGGGTTCCCTTTGAAGCCGCGGCTGCCGCCGGCCCCGCGCCGCTGCCTCGGCGGAGATAAGGCGGTTCCCCGCAGCCCCGGGGCTCGGAAGGACGCGGTCACCCTCCTCCTCCTCCTCTTCCTCCTCCCCCGGGGCTGGATCCGCCGGGGAGCTCCCTCAGTTCCCCCCGGCAAGGCAGGGAGCGGCCCCCGGGGAGCAGGGGAGGGTGATGCCACCTTTCTAATGAAAACTAATTGCCATTAATCCCGTCTCATTGTTTACTCGGGGCTGATTTAAGCACATTTCAGGCAAGACTGAGCAGTTGAACGGTTTCTAATGTATTTTTTCTTTCTGCTTTAATGACCTCGTTCCTGCCACTCCGCTGCTGCTCCCCTGCTCCGGGAGGAGACCGGTGACTCCATCGAGTTCAGCGGGACAGAGGAGGACCCTCCCTCGGGGGGTTGGGAAGGAACCGAGCTCCCCGAGCCCCGGAGGGACCTGGCTGGGCCCGGTGCCCGGCTGGGACAGCCTCTTGTCCCCGTCAGTGTCACCCAGCCGCGGCTGTCACCTTCGCTGGCCTCTCCCACCCAGACACACCCCGAGGCCAAACCCTGCACAGCTCCCCGAGATCCCGCGGCTCTGCCACCCAGCTGTGCCCCCCGTGCCCCCATTCCAGCTGTTGCCGCTGTCACCCTCGGGCCATCCATCCAGCTGTTGCCCCCAGGCTCCCCAAACAGCTGTTCCCGCTGTTTCCCCATCCAGCTGTGCTGCCGGGAGCCCGCTCTGTCCCAGCTCAGCTGTTCCCCCCCAGACCACGGCCCGTTCCCCCGTGCCCCCCCGGCCCCCCGGTGCCCCACCGAGCCGGGGTTATTTTTATCCTCCTCTCAGCTCTCTCCTGCTCCGGTTCCATCCGGAGTCGGTGACTTTCACAGCCTCCTTCATGCCAGCCCCAGACTTTCAGTTCTCCCTCCCTCTGGCAATGAGCCAGCCCCGGGGGGGCGGGGGGTCCACAGGGGTGCCCGTCCCCCCAAATCCCCGATGAGGGACTTTTCCCCCCATCCCCGCTCCCTCTTCAGCTTTCCTCCTTTCTCCTCACCAGGATAAAACCCTCAGGATTTCCATATCCTACCGAGGAGGAGCAAAGTCAAGGCTTTTGGGTGGGCAGGGTTTTATCCCCCCGCCGGGATCACGGCTGTCCCCCAACCCCACATCACCCCCCCAACCCTTTCCCTGAGCCCCACCCTCTCGCCTCGTGCCTCAGTTTCCCCAGTGACCCAAAGCACCGACAGACCCCCCCAAAAAACAACCCCAGCCCCCCCAAAGTGACCCCGCCAGGTCCCAACGCCCCCCATGTGGATCCCCCCTGGCAAAGAGATTTTCCTCTTCCCGGGGAAAACCCGGGCCCGGCTCCTGGCCTGGGGCCCCGGCAGCGATTGTGATTTTCCCCTCAAGCGTGGCTAACGCCGGCCCCGCTGCCCGAGCCAAAAAAGCATTTTCCACCCCCCCGCCGCCGAGGGAGCTCCGGCAACACCCGCTGAGGGACAAACCTGGGGATGGGGGCTGCCCTCCCACAGGCAGCAAAGGCATCACAAGGATTTCACCCAAAATAACAAACTGGGAGCGGGCTGCTGAACCCATCCTGCCATCTCCTGGGATTTTTTTTTTTTTTTTGCCCCCCTCCATCAGCTGTTTTCAGCCCAGTCCTGTAGTTCTGATGTGGTCTCTGCACGAGAATAAACCCTCAGGAACCGGGGTTCTGCTCCTCAAAAAGATTCATTAATTCAAGGACAATCAGAGTCGAAAAAGCTGCTTGGGAAAAAAAAAAAATCTCTTTATTTATGCCATTATTACAGCCACAGAGTAAAAATGATGCGCTCCTGGCTTTGAAGTAAAGCAAACAAACAGCCCGAAATGGTTAAAAACCCCCAATTAAACGGTGAAAATCCTGCCCTTCCTCCCTGCCTAAGGACTGGAGTTAAGGTCAGCTCTTTCCTTCCTTAATCTGTGATTTTTTTTTATCTGGATAGCAATTTTCCCTGGGCTGCCAGCCGGTTGGTAAACGGCCTCTTTTGTCTTTAGCCCTTTCCTTTCTCCCGAGGAAAATGGAATCCGATTTTTTTTTATTTTTTTATTTTATTTTATTTTATTTTTTTGGTCGGCGTTGTTCAGACCCCGGTGCCACGATGCTCCCGCCGCATCCCGGGGCTGCTCCCGCTCCAGGTGCCGAGGGAGCGGCGGGGCCGGCTGCTGCTTTGGGCACCCGGCCGTGGCTCGTTTAACGTCCCCGTCTGTCACCGCCAGCGCCCGGGACGCCATCCAGGGAGCACTCGGTGGCGGTGAAGTGCCAAGCCGGCACGCCGCGGGCGCCCGGCAGGCGCGGCCGGGCTTCATCGGCGTTTCCCATGGCCCAGCACGTCCCCACCCCACCGTCCTTTGTCCCCCCTCGAGGAGGTTTTTGTGCCTCCTCCCGCCTCCAGACCGCGGGGCCGCATCCTGCGCCTCTTCCCGGGGAAGCCTTCGGCCGGGCCGAGCCCGGGCTTTGCTCCAATCGATGCTCCAGCCTCTCTTAACACCTGGCGGGGATCGATGGACAAGGCAGGGAATTGCCTGCACCGAGGGACGTGGATAATCCCCCCCGGCGGGGCTCTGCCTGCGGCTCTCACCTTAACCCTGTCCGTGCCGGGGTGGTCACCAGGCTCCCTGGCGGTGCCTGTGCCCATCACCGCGGCCTCTGGTCACCCCCAGGGTACCTGTACCTGCCCTTCCTCCAGCCGCACAGAGCTCCCGCAGCCACCGAGAAAATCCACCAAAATCTCCCCAAACCGGGCCGGCTGGTGGCACTGGGGTCACTTCCCTGAGCGGGGGGACACCCCTGCCCCTTGCTGAGCTTCCCCTTCCCGGATCCCTCCCCGAACCCTTTCCCAGGTGCCCTCCCTGCCAGATCCTTTTCCAGATCCCTTCCCAGATGCCCTGCCAGATGCCCACGCTCCGCTCCCAGCGAGCAATTCAATCGCTAAAAGGCAATTTGACACCTTAAAAAAAAAAATCCACACTCCGCTGAGGGGTAAGGGGCTGCCCACGCTCCCGCGGGCCCGCGGGTGGGTGTGTGTCCTCGGTGGGCTCCCAGCCCGTGGGAACGCCGTTATCCCGCCCTGCCCGAGCGCCTGGAGCATCCTTCCGCGGGAGAAAAAACCAGCCCGGCCCACGGCAGAGCCCTGCAGAGCCCTGTCACAGCTCAGTGCACGCCTGAGCTCATCACCAGGGGGATCCGGGCCCCCCGGGGCCGCTGGGGACGGCGAGATCCCCGCCAGGAGCTGCATCCCATCCCCGGGGACATCGGCTTTCGAGGAAAAGCGATGCGGGGAGAGGGAAGAGGAAGCTGGAAAAGCTCCAAGATCAGCGGCACCGATATGAAACCACGAATTATCCTCCGGCTGTGCCGGCTGCGGGGACGCGCAGCCCCTCGGAGAGCCGGGGCGGGGGGGGAAGCGGCACCGGCGGCACCGACCCCGGGGCCCTTCCAGCCGGGCTGAGCCGCCGCCTTCGTTAGCGGGAGCTGCAATTTCTCATCAATCCGAAGCCGCTAATTAACGGGCGGCGCGGCCGGGGCTGCTGCCCGCATCCATCACGGCCCGCGGCCCCGCATCCATCACGGCCCCGCCGCCGCCGGGGCTTGGTGGCCGCCGTAAATCACCGGCACCGGGGCTCCGGGCCGCCGGGAGGGGCCCAAACCCCCCCGGTTTCGGCAGGGAGGGGCCCAAACCCCCCCGGTTTCGGCCGGGAGGGGCCCAAACCCCCCCGGTTTCGGCCGGGAGGGGCCCAAACCCCCCCGGTTTCGGCAGCTCGGGATGCGCCGGCTGGGTCGGGAGGACTCCGGTTGCCTTCATCCCCCCTCCGGCAAGCGTTCAGCAGCTCAGCTTCCCGGCATCCCCACGATCTAATTACACCGAAGATGAAGCAGGGAACGATACCTCGCCGTTAATTAATAACTCGTCACGGCTCAGAGCAGGCGGGGAGCGTGAACGCCGGGTGCTGGCGGATCGGGGCGCCCGGGTTTTTGGGGTGCAGGGGAGGAAGGGGGGGCACAGGCACCCTGGGAGCCAGAACGGGAACGAGGAGCTGAAAAAACGGCATTTAAATAATAAATCCCGGCTATTAAGAGAGGCTGTACCTGGGAGCGCCGGGCAGCGCCGGCGGCCAGCGGGGTAATTAGACCGCGGCTGAAATGATGAAAAGATATCTGCAGGCTTTGAGGCCGAGGCTTTGAAGCTGTAAATCCTGTGAAGGCAGCATCCCCGCACGCACCCGCCGGGAGATATTTACCCGGGACCTGCTTCCCACCATCCACGTGGTGTGCAGAGCCCAGGAAAAAAATAAAAAAAATAAAAATCCCCCCCGCCACGGGAAGACGATGAGCCCGGAGGGACATTCCTGGGTGCCCCAAATTCCGTGCTCTGGGGAAGGGTAACCCTGTGCTGGGCACCAGGCTGGTGTGGTGGCTCAGCAGGAGGTTATCCCAGCGCTGCAATTGTCTGCTGGGAGGGCCAGAACCTCGTCCCGCGGGGTGCTGGAGCTTCTGGGATGAAGGGAAAAGTCCCAGTGGGTGCACAGTGGGGGTGACACCACCGGGTCAGGGTCGGTGTTGCCGGGGGTTGTTCTCCCAGCACACGGAGAGGTTTGGATTTCGCACACCCCCGTCCCCAGCTGGCATTGCACACCCCCCACAGACAGCCCTGCACCTGCCCAGGTGTTCACCCACCCACCCACGGCAGCCCTCGGTCCCGCTGTGGCCGTGCCGGGTCACCCGAAGGGACGTGACCAGGGTGCCACCCGCCCCAGAGGGGCCACCCAAACGGGAAAATCCTCGAATTTGACCCCTCAGCTGCCCCAAAACCCCTCGGCACGGGGCTCAGGGGCCGGCGGTGCCAGGGATGCCACCGGGATGCGGTGGGAGCGGCGCGGCGTGGCCGGACAGGCAGAGCCCAGCAGGAGCGATGCGGCAGCTCGGCACAGGGGTAATTAGCAGCTTCGATTCCAGATCCTCATTAGGGGCTGGCACCCCCCCCCCCCGCCCCTCGCTGTTGCGCTCCGTGCAATTAGTCGCTAAGTAACACAGGGATATTTATACCCCGGCACAGAACCGGGGCCGGCACCGGCATCGCCGGGATGCTCCGGCTGGGATCGGCAGTGGCCGGGACATTTTGGGGACCAGCAGCCCGGCCTTGCAGGCCAAGGAGCTGCGATGGAGGTCCGAGAGTCTCCCCTGGGTGCTCAACAGCGGGGCAGCACCCAAGGGTGGGCACCCACAGGGACACGCGTGGCAGGGTCACCCTGGGGAAGGCTGGCACCACCACCAGGCACCGGCAGCTCCAAGAGGCTTTTTTCTACGGGGAAAGGTGTTTTATCTTCCCTCTCACCCCACCCTAATTAATTGTTTTAATTAAGGAAATGCCACCTCCACTCCCGACTGCCATTTGCCTGCAGAAACGTTGCTAATTACGGCGAGGGAACCGCGCCGGGGTTTGTTCGCAGGCAGCTGGGAGGGGGGCTGTGAGTGGCGGTGGGGAGGGGGTAAAAATATATGGGGGAAAAAAAAAGCAAAATAAACGAGCTCCGAGATGCAAATCACCCTCCAGGCAGCGGGGGGAGTTTGGGGGTCCCCTGTGAGGGGAGGGGTGGCCGTGGTGGGGGATGCGGTTCCCTCCGCCCGGCTGCGGGTGGTGCTGAGGGTCCCTTGCGGTGCCACCCGGCCCGAAACCGGTTTGGGAAGAGGTGGGGGGAGCTGAACCCCGAATTCGCCACTGCACGGAGCTGGCACCGCCGCCTCCCTCGCCGGCTTTGTCAGCAGCAGCAGCCGGGAGCTCGCGCTGCGCTCTGCTTTTTAACAGCTTTCATGAATTTTAATGGACAGTTGCTGCTGGATTTCTCCTCTTCCCGCTGCTTTCCCGCCCCCCCCCGCAGCCCTTCGGGTCGCCCTTTTCCTCCCCCCGGGGGGCTGCTCCGGCTCTCGGCATCCTCCGAGCCTCCCCAAAACCTCCCCGGTGTCCCGGGGAGCAGATTCGTCCCCACCGGCGCCGGGTGTCGGCGGCGGTGCCCCCGGGGCGAGGGTGCCGCGGCTCTGCCCGGTGGCTCCCGGCACCCCGGGGGCTTTTCCCGAAATTCCGCGGAGACAAAAGCTCCGGAGACGCCACTTCAGAGCCATCCGTCTTTATTAGCAGCTGGTTAACACCTCCCCGAGGGACCATAACGAGGGGAAGCAACTTAATCACCGTCATGCAGCAAAGTGCGGGCGAGCACGTCTCCCCCGGCCCTTCCCGCCCCCCGCGCGGCTGCTTCCCGGTGGCTGCGGTGTCCTCGGGTGCTCCCACCCGGTGACAGTGTCCGTCCTGCTGTCCTCCGGTCCTCTGACGATGTCTCTGCTCGGCTCCGTGCGGCAGCATCGCCCCTGGGCCTGAAGCCTTGCCCCTCATGGTCCCTCCAGGTTCTCTTGGTCCTTTGGTTCCTCCAGACCTCCTGGTTCTCCAGCCATGTCCCTCCTGGCCCCAGGCAATGATGTCCCCTCTCCTCCCTCCTGGTCCCACAGTGACATCCCTCCTGATCCCTCCTGGTCCCTCCTGGTCCCTCCTGGTCTCTCCTGGTCCCTCCTGATCTCTCCTGGTCCCTCCTGGTCCCTCCTGGTCCCTCCTGATCTCTCCTGGTCCCTCCCGGTCTCTCCTGGTCCCTCCTGGTCTCTCCCGGTCTCTCCCGGTCTCTCCCGGTCCCTCCTGGTCTCTCCTGGTCCCTCCTGGTCCCTCCTGGTCCCTCCTGGTCTCTCCCGGTCTCTCCCGGTCCCTCCTGGTCCCTCCTGGTCCCTCCTGGTCTCTCCTGGTCCCTCCCGATCTCTCCTGGTCCCTCCTGGTCTCTCCCGGTCTCTCCCGGTCTCTCCCGGTCCCTCCTGGTCTCTCCTGGTCCCTCCTGGTCCCTCCTGGTCCCTCCTGGTCCCTCCTGGTCTCTCCCGATCTCTCCTGGTCCCTCCCGGTCTCTCCCGGTCCCTCCTGGTCCATGATGGGATCCCCCACGGAGGGGAGGCTGGATTTGCCTTTTTCCCAAGCGGTTCGGGGTGTGGGGCCGGGACAGGGCAGAGCAGAGGGGTTTGGGTGTGTGAGGGAAAGGCCACGGCTCCTCAGAGCCCTGCTCAGGCACAGGGACACAGGGCACTGCTTGTCACCGGGGCTGGTGGCACCCTCGAAGGACACTGAGGTCCCACAGTGGGGGGACACTGGGGATCCAGCCCAACCCCAACTCCCCTGGCTGTGGCTCCAGCCCAGCTCCCAGCAGCTTTCCCAGGGGCTCCACTCCCAGCTCCTTTGGATTTGGGTCCCGTTCCGAACACAAAGCGTCGCTCCGAACCCGCCCGTGCTTGCCAAAGGGATGGAAATAACATTTTCTGGCGAAGATTTCGCTTTGTTTTTAAAAAAACTCTGCTTAGAAATGGCTCAGCGGTGCTGTCGGTCCCTCTCCTGCCACCGCCAAATTCCAGAGATTTTGGAGCTGATCCCACCTGGCTCCAAAATTCCTCTTATTCTGGGAGAAATTTCCCGGCTCCATCCCCCGCCCCCAGAGCCAGTGTTGGACCTGGGTGAGCGTTGGGAAAGAGAGAAACGAGCTTGGACTGCTGGTGGGTCTGCTTGGCTCCCTGGGCTGGGAAAAACTTGTTCCAGGCAGAGTGCGTGGGAGCAGGGGGAAGGAGTGGGAGAAGCTGCACCAGTTCTGCCCCAGGGCTTCTGCTGAACCAGGTCCTGCTGGCCCAGCACGGTGGAGGGAGCGTGGTCCCACCAAAGAGTCTCTGTTCCCCCACCCCTGGTCATTGAACGGTTCTGCTTGAGCAAGGGAGGTGGCTGTGGCCATGGGGGGATGGTTGTGGCCATGGGGGGATGGTGGCTGTGTCCATGAAGGGATTGTGGTTGTGAACATGGAGGGATGGTGGTTGTGGCCATGGGGAGGAGGTGGCTGTGGCCATGAAGGGATGATGGCTGTGGCCATGAGGGGATGGTGGCTGTGGCCATGGGGACATTGTTATGGCCATGGGGACATTTTTATAGCCATGGGGAGATGGTTGTGGCCATGGGGGGATGGTTATGGCCATGGGGGGATGGTTATGGCCATGGGGAGGAGGTGGTTGTGGCCATGGGTGGATGGCTGTGGCCATGGGGACTTTGTTGTAGCCATTGGGAGATGGTTGTGGCCATGGAGGGATTGTGGTTGTGAACATGGGGGGATGGTGGCTGTGGCCATGGGGGGATGGTGGTTGTGGCCATGGGAGGATTGTTGTGGCCATGGGGAGGAGGTGGCTGTGGCCATGGGGACTTTGTTGTAGCCATTGGGAGATGGTTGTGGCCATGGAGGGATGGTGGTTGTGTCTATTTGGGGATTGTTGTGGCCATGAGGGGGTTGTTGTGGCCATGGTGTGATGGTGGCTGCAGATTCAAGCACCTGATACAAACCCCAAGGCCACCACCATTCCCCCGTGACACCATCTCCCATCTCCATCACCCCCAGCCCTGCCTCCCTCCTCCGTTCCTCACCCCCATCTCTGCTTTCCTCTCCCCCACACCTTGCCTCCATCACCCCCAGCTCCTCCGCTGCCGCTCCCGGGCCCCGCGGGTGCCGCCGGCTCCCGCATCCCCGCGAGGCGAGGGCGCCGGGGAGGAGCGCCGGGAAGCGGCCGCGGAAGATCAAGAGGAAAAATGATCAAAGGAGGGATGTGGGTGAGCGCCGGCAACCCTGTCACCCTGGAGACGCGAAGCAAATATTTGGGCTAATGGCACTCCCAGGGAGCGGGACTGGGCGCTTCCCATTGTCGGGTGACAATGGCGATGGGCAGCTGCCACCGAGCCGCGCTCGGGGGCGGCGCGAGCCGGGGGGAATTTGGGCGATCGGCGGCTCCTGGTGGGGATTGGCCGTGAGGGAGCGCTGGGTACCCGGCCGGGGGGATGCTGGGCAGGGGGGATGCTGGGCAGGGGGGATCCTCTGGCTCAGGAATGCTGGGCCAGGGGGGATGCTCTGGCTGAGGGATTCTCGGCTGGGGGGATGCTGAGCTGGGGGGATGCTCATTTGGGGAATGCTGAACCCGGGGGATGCTGAGCTGGGGGGATGCTCATTTGGGGAATGCTGAACCCGGGGGATGCTGAGCCCAGGGGATGCTCATTTGGGGGATGCTGAGGAGGGGGGATGTTGGGCAGGGGGGATACTCTGGCTGAGGGGATGCTCATTTGGGGGATGCTGAGCTGAGGGGATGCTCATTTGGGGGGGATGCTCTAGTTCAGGGATGCTCATTTGGAGGATGCTGAGCCCGGGGGGATGCTCATTTGGGGGGGGAATGCTCATTTGGGGGGATGCTCTGGCTCGGGGATGCTCATTTGGGGGATGCTCATTTGGGGGATGCTCATTTGCGGGGGGATGCTCATTTGGGGGGATGCTCTGGCTCAGGGACGCTTTGCCCAGAGCAATGTTTACCCAGGGCATGCCCTGGCAGGGGCTGCTGGGCTGGGCAATGCAGGCGCTGTGAGGAGGGCGGGCGTGTCCCGCAGTGCCGCCGTGTCACAGGGCCGGCAGCACCCCGGGCTCTGCCCGCCCCGCTCCGTCCCCTCCCGTGCGGATCTGTCACATCCCTGGGCTCGGCCTTTCCCAGAGGCACCGAGTCCTCCCTGAGCCTTCCTCCCCCCTCGGGATGCTCCTCCTGCCCAGCCGGGAGGGAAACTGAGGCACGGAGAGCTCAGGCAGGCAGTGAGTGCTGGGAAGGGGCTGCAGGAGCTGCAGGCTCTGTGTGTGTACACAAATAAACACACATTACTTTTTCAATATATATTTTTTAATAAGCTCAAGCAACTGGTTGAGCAGAGAGAACAGTTAAAATTAAATATAGCCTCAAATATCTTCGGTTTTAAGCCAGGGGTGTGTTTGTAACCACATCTTTAAGGCACTGGGAGAGCACCCAGGCTGCCACCTCCCACCCTCCTGCTTGGGGACACCCGGCAGAGGTGACAACGTGGCCCTTGGTGGCCCTGGGCCACCCAGCCACTGTCAGATGTGGGTCTGTCTGCACTGGGCAAAGCAGAGGAGGCACAGCCCAGGCTCCTGGGGAGGACAGGAGGGTGGTAACAACTGTAATAATGCCATTATTATTATTATTATTATTAATAATAATAATAATAATAATTTTAAATATTATTTTTAATAATAAAAAATGCTGGCGCTGAAAGTACTAATATCATTAAAAATACCATGATTAAGGCTAATAATTCCCGAGCTGGGAAAAGGGTTTTTGCCCGGTGCCCCAGTCCGTGCCCCCGGGGCAGCACCTGACGTGCCGCCCGCCCGCCGGCTCCGGGAGCATGATGGAATTGGAGTGACACGGAGGAAAATCAATCTGAATGAATGAGGTCACCTGCCTCATAAATAATTCATCAAAGGCGCGCGGGAACGCACCTCGGCCCCCCGAGCCGCCGGGGCAGGTGGGGCAGCGGCACGGCCGGGATGGGTGCTGGGGACAGGGATGGGTGCTGGGGACGGGGGGACAGGGTGACAGGGGGTCAGGGATGGGTGCTGGGGACAAGGGTGGGTGTTGGGGACAGGGATGGGTGCTGGGCATGGGTGCTGGGGACAGGGGCCAGGGGTGGGTCCTGGGGACAGGGATGAGTTCTTAGGGGCAGGGATGGGTGCTGGGGACAGGGCTGGGTGCTGGGGCCAGGGGGCCAGGAATGGGTGCTGGGGACAGGGATGAGTGCTGGGGACAGGGCTGGGTTCTAGGGACAGGGATGGGTGCTGGGCATGGGTGCTGGGGCCAGGGGTGGGTGCTGAGGGCAGGGATGGGTGCTGGGGCCAGGGGTGGGTGCTGTGTCCTGCTCCAGCTCAGCCACGCTGGTGCCAGCCCTGCCCAGGGCACAGGACGGTGCCCAGCCCCAGCGAGGCTCAGGGCGGGGGTGACACAGTGCCCCGGGGTGCTTGCTGGGTGCTGTGCCCGGTGCTGCTTTTAGCGCCCTGGTGGGACCATCCAGCACAGCCGGGGCTGTGCCTGGAGCCTGGCAGGACCCCCAAATCTGGGGAGAAGCCACGAGGTCCCTTCAGAGCCCCCCACAGCCCAGGGGTGACCCCCCCCTGCCCCCAGCTGCTGCCACCAGCTGCCCCGGGGATGTGGCAAAGGGGCTTTTGTCCCCTGGGAGCAGCGGGCAGGTGCTGGAGGTGCGGGCAGGAAGGGCAGCAGGCGCGGGGATTACAGCGGGAAGAAAGTGCTGCAGTGTCAGCCCGGCAAATGTTTTAATTCCCTCGAATTGCCCGGCTGCCCCGCGGCCCTGGGCTCGCCCCCGGGGTCATCCACCCTCCCCAGGCACACAGGGCTCTTCCCAGCCTCCCTCCTTGGAGCCGTTTGGGAGGAAGGCGAGCAAAGGAGCCCAAAAATGTTGGAAAAGAACATCTTGAAGCCCTTCTGCCATCTGTTGTGCTTTCAGCGCAATTAAGCAGGCAGCAGCCGTGCCAGGCAGCAGGAGCATCCCTGCCTGCAGCAGCCGTCCCCCTGCCAGGCCTTGGGAATCCACCCCGCGGGGCCGCGGGTGGATTTTCGGGTGCCCGGGGCAGCTGCTCGGCAGCCGGGAGCTGGCGCAGCTGTCCGGGCTGGGATGGTCTGACGGGTGCCTGGATGGAGGCAGCTCCTCCCTCCCGGCTCTCCCGGCTCTCCCGGCTTGCCAGGGCCAGTGCCAGCCCAGCTGTCCCTCCCCGGGGGTCACCGGGCTGCTCTGGGTCATCGCGGGGTGCAGGGGGACAGTGACAAAACCTCCCCTCCCTCCAGACGCGGGGATGCTCGCCCGGGCGATCCGGCTGTCCGGTGTCACCGCACACCCAGCGAGGCCACAGGGAGCTCAGACGGGGCTCGGAGCTCATCTGGGACCTGCCCAGCTCATCCCCGCAGCCCCGAGCCCCTCCTGCCGCCCGCACAGCCCCAGGGCAGCGCTGATCCGTGCGGGGGATTTCGCCTCCGGATCCGCGGCTGCCGCCAGCCCCGGGCTCGCCGCCGCCTCCCCGAGCGTTAACTTGGGTTTATCCCCTTGATCTTGACGGGAACTGGGAAGCAAGGGAAGCATCCCCAGGGAGCCGCCGTCACACGCTCCGAGCTTTAATTAGGGCTGGGAAATCGCCGCCGACAGCCGCGCGCGGGGAAGCGAAGCCGGGCACGGATTAGGGCCGAAATTCGATGATCTGCACCGAAACGGGGAGGAAAAACGCTCCGAGCGCAGCTCCCGGCGGTGGGGCGGGGACGTGGGGGGCAGCCCGCAGCCCCCTGCCCGCGGGGATGGCGGCAGATGGCCGAGACACGCGGGGAAACGCGGGATGGAGCCGGCGACGGCAGCAGCTGCGGCGAGAACAGCTCCGGAGCCGGCTCAGATGGGGATGGAGGAGCCGCTCCCCAGCCCTCTCCGCCTGTCCCCGGCCCGCAGGGCCCGCTGGGATCCCTGGAGGGGTGGGGACAGCGGGGACAAGGTCACACACGTGGCCTGAGCTGCTCTGCCGGGCTGGGACGGGGATGCACCGTGCGGGGCTGGAGCCCCACACCCTGCACGGCCACCACGGCGAGGGCTGGGGACCCGTGTGGCACTGGTGACAGGCGTGTCACCTCCCCCTGCCTGGCACGGGGGCACATCACAGACGGGCACCCACCCAGCCCCGCTGTGCCAGGGCCATTCCTGGCCGTGCCACTCGCCAGTTTTGGGGTGAAACCTTGCAGGATTTGGCTCGGGTGGCATCCATCCCTTCCCAGGGTGGCAGGATGTCCCGTGTGGGTGCCCAGCAGGGTGACACTGCCACCACCACCACGCCCAGCTGTGTCAGCACAAACCACCAGCTCCCAGCCCGGCCCAGGATTAACCAAGCCAGCTCTGCTGCTAATTAATAACCCACTTGATTAAGAATTGCCAGTCAATATGTCACCAGCACAAGGACGGGCTCAGTGACCATGAGCTGGGGACATCACTGCGTGGGGCCACCGTGCTCCTGCTGCTCCTGCTGCTCTTCCTCCACGTCCAGCAGCCCCAGCACAGCTCGGGCCCCTCGCCCTGCCCCCTGTTAATTACCCCCTAATGATGCAATGGATCAGCCTGATGATGTCATCAGCATCCTGTCTGCTGCCATCACCCAGCAGGATGGGGGTCCCTTTGTCCCACCTTTGTCCCTTTGTCCTTGGGTGACACAAGGACCCCCTCTGGTGATGCCATGTGTCACTCAGGCCCCCGGTGGTGTCACAGCCCCCCACACTCACCACAGGTTCCCAGCTGGGATGGAATTTGGCCACCAGGCATCCTGAAGCCTTGGGGTGCAGCTGGACACCCCCAAAATGCGTGGGAAAGCCAGATGTGCCCCTGGTGCTAAGGGCATCGTCCCCACTGTCCCCAGCAGGTGACACCGGGGGTGTCACACCCAGCGGGGCTGGGAGCAGCAGGTTTGGGGGGGCTCCCCTTCCCTCCACCCTGAACCCCCCAGCGCTGTGCAGAGCACGGGGGGCGGGCAGGGGGGGCACGGTGCCCCCCGGGGCAGTTTTACCCGATGGAGAGCGGAGCAGGGAGCACTAACAGCATCCTCTGCCAGGGAACAGGAGCAATTAGCTAATTGCAGCGGTGGGCGCCTGCCCCGGCCACCCCTCCCCTCCCCCGCGTGGGCTCCGAGCGCCGCAGCCGCAGCACTTTGTGCTTAACCTACATTCGCTTTTGTCCCGGCCCGAGCACGCCCGGGGCTCTGCGCTGGGCTCGGCTCGGATGTCAGGGCCCCTCTCAACAGCCCCCAGCCCCAAATCACTCAGCCGGGGCTCGGGAAGTGGGTCACACTCAGGCGGGGCACACAGCGGTGTCCCCAAGACTGGGATGGAGGTTGGTGCCCCCCCAGGGAGGGAAATTGTCGCAGACGACATAAAGAACTCACACCCACACCTTGCCATGTCTGGGGCAGAAAAGAGAGAGGTTTATTTACAGAATTGACATTTATCGAACTCCAGTAGTGATCATGGATTGGAGGAAGAAAATCTTCCACACTGGACTATGCAACAGTCCATCAACAGTCTCCTCCTTATGAAAATAATGTAAACATCTCTAAATTTTACAATAACAAATGGCTTGTTTATAGGAAAGTGTATCTGACTCCAAAGACACAGAAAGCTAAAGATAAGACTTTTACAAACTCCTTAAAGGGGACAGAGGAGAACGGCAAAAACCCAGACAACAGGAAATCACGGAAAGCTCTTCCCCGGGGTGCGTCTCTCCCCTGGAGCATCCTCCTCCGTCCCTTCCCGGGAGGACGGGAGCGCTGGCAGCCTCTGGAGGAGCGGCACCGCCTGACAGCTTCGATCGAGCTCTAATTAACTAACGAGCCTCGGTGCTCCCCGCTCCGGGAACAAACAGGCGCAGGCAGGAGGGGCCCGAGATCCAGCTGTGACACCAGGCCAGATGTGCAACGGGGAGGGCGGGGGTGGCAGGGGGGCTGCTGTGCTCAGGAAGGTGGGGAGCCAGGAGAGCCCTTTGCCCTGAGGGAGCACAGTTTGGGTACAACCCCGCCAATCAGGAGTCCTTTGGATACAGCCAGCCTCCCGATCTGACACCTCCACCATCCCTTTCCTTCCATCCAACACCAGCTAAAATCCCTGGAGCATCGCTGGGATAACTGGTCAGGAGAGCGTGCCCTGCTCGCCGTTCTCCTCCAGAGCTGGTGCCTGCCAGGATGGATTTTTTTTTATTTATTTATTTATTTATTTTTTCTTTACTGGGATGCATTTTTCTGCCTCGGCTGCCAGCGGGGTGGCTCCGGCCCCGGGGAAGGGGCCGAGGGAGCGCAGCCGGCGCCGGTGACGCGGCAAGAAGGGGCCATTGTGGCCAGGCACAGCTGCGCGGCGCGGGCAGGGAGCGGTGGGAATGCGAAATGCTGGAGAGGGGAAGGGCCTGCGGGATCCACCGCCCGGCCACGGGGGTCCCCCCACCCCGCACGTGCCCCGGTGACAATCGCGGCTTTATGGGGAGGGACACCATCGCCTGGCCCAGGAGGTGCCGGGGTCTGGCGTGTGCCAGGTGGGTGTTGGGGACACCCTGTCCCCCATCCTGTCCCCATCCTGCACACCCACCGGCTCAGCCGAACGCGGTGCTGGGCGCTCTGGGAGCCGGGATGTGCCAGCAGCGAGCTGCTCAGGAGGCTGCTGGAGCCGGGCCCCGAGGTGTCCTGGCTGAGAGGACAGGGGACACCTCCCGAGGGGAGGACAGAGAACGGCTCCGTGCCCTCCCCGGCACCGCTCCGCTACCCGGCGGGCAGCGGATCCTGTTTCGCCCGCTGAGCTCTCCTGAATTATTCAGCCGCTGCCTCCCTGGGGATGCTCCCCGCTGCCCGCAGCCGAGCCCCCGCGGCCGGGGAGCAGCCGGGCCCGGTGTTACCGGAGCTGTCTGCGGTGGGTGTCCGGCTGGGAGGAGCGGGGATGTACAGCCTCCCCGGGGGCGGGCGATGCTCAGCGGGCAGGAGCAAAGCCCCGTTTCATTTCCCTGAAAGGAGAGGAGAGGCGGGGGGGAGAGGCCGCTCGGAGCTGGCCCAGATCCTGCTGCTTCTCTTTTTTTATTCCCTGTGTTCATGCGGCGCCAGCTCCCGTTCCCGCTGATCCGCGGTGGCTGCTCCATCCGCCCGGCAGCGCCCTCCGGGATTTTGGGGGGGCTCCCCTGGTGTGACCCCCGCTACTCCGGGGCTGGGGTGGGTGCAGAGATCTGCACCACGCACCTCACCCAAAACACCCTCAGCAGCAGCCCGGGAGAGGGGAAAAAGCTGCGGGGGTGTCCCAGCGATGGGAACGTGGGATGGGACAGGGATGGGGGTCCAGGAGAGCGCAGGGATGGGGCAGGAATGGGGACAGGGGATGGGGCAGGAGTGGGAACAGGGGATGGGGCAGGGATGGGGACAGGGGATGGGGCAGGAATGGGGACATGGGATGGGGCAGGAATGGGGACAGGGGATGGGGCAGGAGTGGGGACAGGGGATGGGGCAGGAGTGGGGACAGGGGATGGGGCAGGAATGGGGACATGGGATGGGGCAGGAATGGGGACAGGGGATGGGGCAGGAGTGGGGACAGGGGATGGGGCAGGAATGGGGACAGGGGATGGGGCAGGAATGGGGACAGGGGATGGGGCAGGGATGCGGACACGGGATGGGGCAGGAATGGGGACAGGGAGTGGGGCAGGAATGGGGACATGGGATGGGGCAGGAATGGGGACACGGGATGGGGCAGGAAAGGGGACAGGGAGTGGGGCAGGAATGAGGACAGGGGATGGGGCAGGAGTGGGAACAGGGAATGGGGCAGGAGTGGGGACACGGGATAGGGAAGTGATGTCGACACAGGACAGGACAGCCATGGGGACGTGGGGCAGGACAGCCATGGGGATGAGAGCAGGGCAGTGATGGGAACGCAGGACCAGGCTCCCGGTGGCCGCCGGGACCAGACGAGCCCGGAGGGTGATTTATGCCGGGCGGGTTGGTGGCACAACTGTTTGGAAGGGCAGCACCAGCTGCTCCGGCTGTTCTGGCATGACCTGGGACCAGGGCAAACCCTCGGGGATATTGGGAGTGGGGGCGATGCCCCGGGGGCGTCGGGCACTGCCGTGGGGTGGGGTGGGGGGCAGCAGGGCCGGGGGGGCTGGCAAGGATCTGGGGTTTGCTTCCCAGCCGCTGCGTGAGACCAAGGCTCAAGTCAAAGCTCCCGTTAATCCAGGCTTTAATCCGCTCTAAATCCCACCTTTAATCTGTTTAATGCCACCTTCGGGAATTAGGATCCCGTGCCGCGGCTCGTACCCGCTGAGCCGGGAGGAGGAGGAGGAGGAGGAGGAAGAGGAAGGATGCTCCGACACTCCCGGGGCCGGAGAGCTCAGAGTCTCTGGGATATCGGGGGATCCCCAGCACCGGCACGGACCGACAGCCGCGACCCGCAGGCCTGAGCACTCCCGCACACGCAGCACGGCAGCCCCCACGCCTTCCCCGCTGCCCACGGGTGTCACATCCCCTCGTGAGGCCGCTGTGTGCAGAGCAGGGGGAGCTCTGCCAGACCCCGCGGCGCTGCCCACGCTCAGCCCGGCCCGGCAGCGCCCTCCGCAGCTCCTGCTCCTCAGCGCCGCGGCGCCCGCCCGGCGTCCCACGCCGCTTCCACGCGTGATCCTCTCACCCGGCCTGTCCCCGCCGCCCATCCGTGTCCCTGGCGCCCGTCGGTGTCCCCGCCGCTCAGCTGTATCCCCGTCCCCCACTGGTGTCCCCGTCACCCACCCGTGTCCCCGCCGCCCACCCGTGTCCCTGTCACCCCCGTGCAGGTCGGGGTGGCCCCGTGCCCGCCCCACGCGCGTTACCGGGACCGGCCCACGCGCGCGGGACCCACGGGGACGCGCCCGCCCCGGCCCCGCCCACGCCCCGACCGCGCGTTCCCATTGGCTGCTTCGTAGCAAGCCCCGCGTCGCCATTGGCTGGCTCCGCCGGCGGGACACGCCCCCCGGCCCCGCCCCCGCCGCTCCCGGCCCCGCGCGGGACTTGGCAGCGGCGGCGGGCGGGAGGGCCCGACCCGCCGGGAACCGGGAACCGGCACCGGGAACCGGCACCGGGAACCGGGCACTGGGAGCCGGGAACCGGCACCTGACACCGACACGGGGAACCGGGCACCGGGCACCGGGAACGGGGTACCGGGAACCGGGCACTGAGAACCGGGAACCGGCACCGGCAACCAGGCACTGGGCACCGGGAACCGGCACCGGGAACCGGGAACCGGGCACTGAGAGCCGGGAACCGGCACCGGGAACCGGGCACTGGGACCCGGGAACCGGCAGCTGACACCGGCACCGGGAATCAGGCACTGGGCACCGGGAACGGGGCACCGGGAACCGGGCACTGAGAGCCGGGAACGGGGCACCGGGAACCGGGCACTGATAGCCGGGAACCGGTACCCTGAACCGGACACCAGACACGAGACACCGGACACCGGGGACCGGACATCGGACACCGGGACTGGCACTGCGCATCGAAAACCGAGCACCGGACATCGTCACCGGGCGCCGGTAGCGGCTGCGGGGGCCCGCCGGGCAGGGAGAGGCGCCGGGGGAAGCGGGACCCTCCGCCCGGCCCCGCCCCGTCCAGCCCCGTCCCGCCCCGTCCCGTCCCGCCGGGGGCACCGGAGCAGCCCCAGTCCCGGTGCCGGCGCCGCTCTCCCCGAGGCAGGCTGCAGGTAAGGCCCGGTTCCCCCGGTACCTCTCGGTACCCCCCGGTTCGTCCCATCTCCCCCGCTCCGTGGGGGCGGCGGTGCTCGGTACCGGCCCGTTCCGTGCTCGCACTGCGGGGCGAAACCTCTCGTCCTCCACCCCGGGGATCATCGGTGTATGTCCGCCCTCCCCGGTGCCACCGGGCACCGACGGCTCCCCCGGGGAACCGCGGGGGGGAAAGGACGGTTCGTGGAGCCGCCAGGGGCGGGCAGAGCCCGGAGCCGCTCCCGGCAGCCCCTGGATGTGCCTCAGCTTCCCCAGGTGGGATAAAACACAGGGAAAAGGAGATTTCCCCCCAAATTCAAGGGAAATGCCGCGGGGCCGCAGAGAGCGCCGGGCGCGGTGGGTGCTGCATAACGGGAGCTGGGAGGAGGCACCGGAGCCACCCCCGTGGGGCTGTCACGGCCCCACGTGCCGGGGCAGGGCCGGGTGCCCCATGGCAGCGCTTGGCTTCCAGCATCGCCCGTCCCCTCCTCCCAGCCCGGCGCTCCAGAGGATGAAATCCCTCGGTTCCTGGAAAGACGAATCCCTTTGGAGAGGCCAGATCCCTCCCGGGGCAGGGCTGGGTGTAAAACCTCCCAACTCTGACCAACCTTCCCCCGCAGCAGGGTAGCGTTTGGGCCATTTGGGGCCATTTTGGGCCGGTTTGGGCCATTTTGGGCCATTCTTTGCCGACCCCAAGGCCAGCATTGGACCCGAATTGTCCCGTGGAGTTCTCCTCCCTCCCCGAGCGACTTTGTCCTCCCGATCCCGCGGCAGGAAGCATGTGATGCGCCCCGGCCCCCGCCGCAGCCGGACAGACGGACGGATGGTGGTTTGGCCTCAGTTTCCCCCCCTCCCAGCCTCTGTTTTCTACTTCCCCATCGGTCTCCGTCTGCTCCGAGCGAAGGAGAAAGGAAGTCGCTGCCAGAGAGAGCAGCTTGATGGCAGCTGGAGAAAGAAAAGGAGGAAATGGAAGGCGAGACAGATGCTCCAAAATAATCGCCCCTTCTTCCTCCTCCTCTCTGCAAAATAACCCCTCTTCCTCCTCCTCTTCCTCTGCCTGTTCTCCATAAAATCCCCCTTTCTTCCTCCCCCTCCTCTTCCTCCTCCTCTCTATAAAATAACCCCCCTTCCTCCTCCTCCTCTCCTTAAAATAACCTCCGTTCCCCCTCCTCCTCCTCCTCCTCCTCCTCCTCCTCCTCCTCCTCCTCCTCCTCCTCCTCCTCCTCCTCCTCCTCCTCCTCCTCTCCAATTTGGCAGCTGCCTACCCCCTGGGGCACGGTAATCCCGGGGGAATTCCTTGGTGCCACACCAGACCCTCAGATCCACCCCCAGGATTTTTTTGTGTGTGTGTGTCGGGGCTCCCCTCCATGCGGATCCCAGGACCCCACTCCCACGGGAAGCTCCGGCCGGGATTCCCCCACCCGCGCCCGGGGTTGGCATCGCCGGAGCCCCCTCGGATGGGGCCGCCCGGCTCCTTGCACAGACACGTCGGAGCTGCCGGGGCGGATCGGCATTCCCAGGCAAAAAAAACCAAAAAAAAAAACCCCGTCTCCTTTCCCATGGGTGCGTCTGCAGCGAGGGCAGCTGCGGGAAGGAGATTTTGGGATGGAGGAGTTCAGAGGTGGAGAGGGCAGTGACGGGGACACGCCGGGCAACCGGGAGCACCGGGAATGAGGAGGGCGAAGGGGAACCAGGCGGTGCGGGGGTGCCCCCGCAGCGCTCCCGGCCGCGGATTCACCCCGGCCTCGCCAAGAAAGGAGTTTTTCTCCTCGGGCCAGGTGTTTACTCAGTGCCTTCCTCCCGGCCTCGCCCCGCTGGGCACACACGCGCCCGGGCTGCTCTTCGCACCCATGGCAACCCGCAGGCGTCCTTCCTTCCTTCCTTCCTTCCTCCCTCCCGCTCCTCTTCCTCGCCTCTGCTGGCGCTGGTAACGCGGGCCTGGGGAGCTGCGGGGCTCGGGGGTGGTGGGGGACAGGCTGGTGACGCCGCCGAGCTCTCCGGTTACTGCCAGGCTGATGTAACGAGGGAGGGTTTAATTAATTAATAGGGGTTGGAATGCGATGCCGGGGCACGGGGAGGAGAGCAGTGGGATCCCATCCGCCCACTTGGCGTTTAGCCACGGGCTCGGGGGGGACCGGGAATGCCGAGGGGCAGAGCAGGGGTGTTTCCCAAAGCAGTGGGAGGGAGGGAGCAGCGTGCGGGATGGAGGGAAATCCAGGGAGATCGCCGCTATTCAACTTTTGTCCTGTCGGGAAACGGTGTTTCCGTGTTGGAGGAAACTTGTAGCGAGACGATCCAAGTTTCTGTGGCCCCGGTGGGAAGGTGGAGGAGGGAGAGGAGGAGGAAGAGGAGGCAGAGGTGCCTCTGCTGGTGCCAGAGCTGGGGCTTTGCGGAGCCTCCCCCTCTGCGCTGCTCCATGAATTATTGAAGTGCTTTTCCTTTCCTGCATGAAATATTCACCGGCTGCCGAGGGAGCTGGGGGGGCTTGGGGGGACAAAGCCCACAGAGGCACTGGTGGGAACCAGGTGAAAGGGACAGGCAGGGAGAGGGATCTTTGGGGCAGGTAAAAATGGTAATTGGGATGATATCACTGCTGGGTTTGGCCCCTCCTCATGAAGGAGCTCTGGACGGTGCTCCTTTGGCAGCTCTGCTGTGGTGCCACCGGCGCCAGGTGACCGCAGGGTGACAGGCTCTTGTCCTCCCCCCCTCAGACAGGAGCTTTCGTTGATGCTTGTGCCCTCAGTGCTTGTGCCCTCAGTGCTGTGGGAGAGGTTTTTTGGGGGAAATCAGGTCCCAGCCGGGTGCTGGGTGAGGTGCAAGCCCAGTGGGATTAACACCAAACTGGAGGTGGGCACGGCACGCGTCTGTCCCCAGGGGACCACGTCCCTCCTGCGGCAGGGACACCCTCTGTGGCCTCACCCAGCATATCCCAACCCTCACAGGGCTGCAAGAGTCCCCCAGAAACCTCCAACATGGGTGGAAACCCTCCAAGAAAGGGCTGTACCTGTCCCCAAAGCCACCTTTGGGACCACAGCCCTGCCGCACTCTTCCGGAGCAGGGGAGCGACTCGGTGACAGCAGCGCTCGGCTGCTCCATCTCGGAAGAAGAAGAAGAAGCAGAAGAAGCTGGTTTTTTAGGGCGTTTTCATGAAAAAGAAGAGGGGGGTGGTGGGGAGCCCAAGCCCTGAGCGACAGGAAGGAAGTGAAGCGGGTTATTTCAGGCTCCAGTTGGCTGCTCGGGGCAAGGCTCGACTCTTCCGTGCTCTGATAGCAGCCCCTCGTGAACAATGGGGTCGCGGGGCCCTTGCCGGCAGGAAAAGGGCTCATTCCGGTGAAATCTCCTGCCGGTGCTGACTCAGCAGCTCCTGCCGGGCCGAGTGTGGGGTGGAGGTGCCGGGGGAGCCGTCCCGGGGCTGCGGGAGCCAGCAGGAGGTGAGCCGGGGTTTCCTTGGGGTTTGCAAGGAGCAGCCTGCAAAAACCAGCCCTGGGCACTGGAGAGGGAGCTGGTTGGATTTTTGGGATCCCCATACCTGCCTATACCACTTTTGGGGTGCCTAGAGCCGCCCCCCATAATGCTTCGTGCCTCAGTTTCCCCCCGGAGCGATGCTCGTGGTCCTGGGGCGGGGGAGGGCTGTGAGCAGCCGGCTGTCCTTTGGTGCAGGGAGCAGAGGGTCCATCCAGCAGGCATCCGAGAGCCGTGGGCAGCTCCCGGGACTTGGCACTTCCTATTTTTCATGTGCTCTGGAGGCGGAGTTTGCCCTCCCTTTATGTCTGTGGTCAGCCGAGGGAGAGCTCGGGTGTGGGAATTCCTATTTACCCAGGCACCGTTCCCAGGGCACTCACAACCCTGGGGAGGGGAAATTCCAGGCTGTGAATGCCACGGCAAAGCCCTGCTCCTTCCGGGCAGGATGCCTGGTGTGAGTGAAGTGAGTGCCCTCACAGAGGGGCTGGAGCTG
The DNA here is from genome assembly GCA_017589585.1 of Phylloscopus whistleri. Classification (NCBI taxonomy): domain Eukaryota; kingdom Metazoa; phylum Chordata; class Aves; order Passeriformes; family Phylloscopidae; genus Phylloscopus; species Phylloscopus whistleri. The sequence goes on along the minus strand of JADMLD010000485.1, from coordinate 107,237 downwards.
CCTCTGCCCATCCTGCCCGTCCCTCCCTCAGGGCTCTGCTCTGGAACTTGGAACTCCATGAGCCTGACCCAGGAGCTGCTGGCATTTTGGTCTTACTGAGTGTGAGAGCCTCAGCTCGAGGCTCAGGCTGACAAGAATCAATGTTTTCCCATCGCAGGAAAGGCTTCCAAACCTTCCTGAGGGCTGTAAGAAACCCTGCAGGTGATGGCTCCTGGTTGCTGCTCCTGGAATTCTCAGCCCCCACGGAGCCTTGGCTGCCCTGGGGTTTGGGAGCTGGGAGATGCTCAGGGGCTCAGCACCATCCTCCTGGCAGGAGTGGCTGGGGGAGCTGGAGCCTTGGCCACAGCAGGGGATCCCTGAGGAGCTGGGGTTTGCTCCTGAATGCTCCCCAGAGTGGAAGGAGCAGGACTGGGAACCCCCAGAGGGGCCTGGGAGTTTCAGCTTGGCCAGGGGGGGAATGGCAGAGCTGCCTGTGATGGGGACAGGCTCGGTTCTGTGACAGAATCCCAGAGTCATGGGATGGTTTGGGTTGGAGAAAGACCAGAAGCTCATCTCATCCCACCCCTGCTGTGGGACACCTCCCACTGTCCCAGGCTGCTCCAAGCCCTGTCCAGCCTGGCCTTGGGCACTTCCAGGGATCCAGGGACAGCCACATCTCCTCTGGGCACCCTGTGCCAGGGCCTCAGCTCCCTCTCAGGAAACAATTCCTTCCTAACATCAAATTTAAACCTGCTCCCTATCCATCAGCAATTTATCCCCATCCATCCTCACACCAGCAGCATCCTTCAGCTGCAGTATCTCCTCTCCCCTGCCTGGGGATGTATTTACAGGCTGGTCCCATCCCCTCCTGCTCTGCCAGGCTGCCCATGCCATGTGCAGGCTCTTGCAGAAGCAGCTCCCAGCTCTGCCCATCCATCCCCGGGTTGTTTTCTCTGCTGTTCTCCCCCTCCCTGTGATTTGTAGCTCTGCGGTTTCCCAGGCCAGGATGCATCTCCAGGGCTTTGAATCCTTCACAGCAGAGTTTAAAGCCGTGCTCTGCCCCCAGGTGATGGATTTGGTGCCGCTGGGATGTGGGAGCTGGGCTGTAGGTGAGGTTCCTGTCTGGGTGAATTATTCTCACCTCGGTGCTGTGCCAGCTCTGGAGGAGGCCAGGGCAGGAGCAGGACAAGCCTGAGCTTGTGTGGGTGTTGCAGGGTGAGCAGCTCCAGGGAAAAGGGCTCTCCCACGCCGCTGTGGGTGCTGCAAACCGGCTGTGCCACCCTGGATGTGGCACACGGCATCGGGGGGGGGCGGTGATTCAGCTGCCACCTGGGCTGTCCCCAGCTCACCCCGCAGGAAATGAGTCAGGTTTCAAGGAAGGAAAAATGTCAAAAGGATGGGGCAAGAGCCCTTCCTGCACCGGGAGGAGGGAGGCGTTGGTCACAGGAGGGACACCGGGATGGAGCACGGGCAGTGCTCAGGTAGGGACACCGTGCTTACTGCAGCCTCTCCAGAGAGTCTGGGGAAAGGAAGGTGGGAACAGCCTGTAGCACATCCCACCAACCAAACCTGGGGGGTGAGCTCAGCTCCCACCTGCCCTGGCACCCAGGAGCTCCCTCATTGCTTGGAGATGCTCTTTCTCCTGCCAAAAATCTGCGTGGGGAGGTGAGGAATCACAGAGTCATGGAACGGTTTGGGTGGGAAGGGACCTTAAAGCTCATCCAGCTCCACGCCCTGCCATGGACAGGGACACTCCGCTAGCCCAGGTGAGGTGGGGATGGATGCAGAGCAGGGACTGATCCGTGTGTGCCTCTCTCCCCGCAGAGATGGACACCTTCAGCACCAAGAACTTGGCCCTGCAAGCCCAGAAGAAGCTCCTGAGCAAAATGGCCACCAAGACCATCGCCAACGCCTTCATCGACGACACCAGCAGTGAGATCCTGGACGAGCTGTACCGCGCCACCAAGGAGTACACTCGCAACCGCAAGGAGGCCCAGAAGATCATCAAGAACCTCATCAAGATCGTGATGAAGCTGGGCGTCCTCTACCGCAACGGGCAGTTCAGCCCCGAGGAGCTGCTGCTCATGGAGCGCTTCCGCAAGAAGGTCCACACCTTGGCCATGACGGCCGTCAGCTTCCACCAGATAGACTTCACCTTCGACCGCAGGGTGATGTCCGGGGTGCTGACCGAGTGCCGGGACCTGCTGCACCAGGCGGTCAACGGGCACCTGACGGCCAAGTCCCACTGGCGCATCAACCACGTCTTCAACCACTTTGCGGACTACGAGTTCCTGTCGGCGCTCTACGGCCCGGCCGAGCCCTACCGCACCCACCTGCAGAGGATCTGCGAGGGGGTCAACAAGATGCTGGAGGAGGAGAGCATCTGAGGGAGGCCCGGGTGGGCTCCTGGGGACCTGGGGACTCTGCCTCCTGTGGTGGATGCTTGGAGCTCGGCCACTGGCTCGCCGCGGCCTCCCGCTCCTCTGCAGTGCTCACTTGGGTGCTTGTTTCTCCAAGAGGCTGAAGCTCTTGACTTTGTCTCCCCCTCGCTCGCCCAGGGTCTGCAAACCCCTCCCTGTGCTGGGCTGAGCCCTCTCCAGGGGATGCTGGGGTTTTGGGCTCCTGCTGTACAGTTCCATTCCCTTTGCCCACCAAGTGCCTTTAGCTCAGGGTCCAAGGATTTGGACTCTGCCTTGAACTCTGTTGTAACCCTGTGGGGGGAAACCCAACCAAAGACTGGCGGTGTGAAGCACCTCTGAGGTGTCTCTGAGCAGCTGGGGCGTTGTTGGGGTGAACGGTTCCGAGACCCCATAACTGGAGGGTGGTGGAACTCTGTGGTTTTCTTCCAGCAGCTCCACAACGTGGTGGGAACAAATCACGGCCCAGACTTGTGCTGCCTGAGGCAGGAAGGTGCCTCTGCCTGGGCTTTGGTGCCCTCAAAGACAAGTCCTTGAGACCAGGAGGATCCTTCCTCACCTGGGGGAGGGCCGGGAGGGTGCTGGGGGGAGCTGCTCCTTCCCTGGATCCCGGGAACCACCCAACACCCAACTCCCCACCAGTCTCCAGCAGCACTGCCACCTGGCAGCTCCAGCGCTGGCCTTGGTGGTTGTCCAAAGCTCCCCTGGGATTTTGTTCCTTTTCCATGCCCTTGACTGAGTGATGTTCATTTTTAGCAAACTCTGTAGCCCTGATGAGTTATTTAAATAAACTCACATGTGTGGCCTGGGAGGTTGTTCCAGCAGTGGTGACAGCAACAAAACGAGCCCTGGGGACAGCTGGGTTTGCCCTGAAGGTGGTGGTGGCTCTCTGTGACCTGGGGTTTGTGCTCTCTGTCCCCTGGCATTGCTGCTGGCTGTGCTGTCCCTGCTCAATGGCCCAGCAGCTCCTGGATTTGCAGGGACAAGGGGAAATGGCTTCCCACTGCCAGAGGGCAGGGGTGGATGGGATGTTGGGAAGGAATTTCATCCCTGTGAGGGTGGCAAGGCCCTGGCACAGGGTGCCCCATCCCTGGAAGTGTCCAAGGCCAGGCTGGATGGGGCTTGGAGCAGCCTGGGACAGTGGAAGGGGTCCCTGTCCATGGCAGGGGTGGGACTGCGTGAGCTTTAAGGCCTCTCCACACCCCAACCATTCCGTGATTTTGTGAGATCCCGCTCCCAGCAGACACCACAGGTGCTCCTCTGCAGCCCCACATCCCCTCCCTGCTCAGGAGGGGCCCCAAAGCAGAGCCCTGGCAGGGAGCAAGGGGTGATCTGCAGTTGGACACAGCCTGGAGCAGCCTCAGCTCCCAGCACGCTGAGCAGGCTCTGAGCACTGAAAATTGCCCTTTTAGCATCCAACACACCAGAGAGCCTCCCCTGGCCTTGTCTCTGTGACCTTCTAGTGCCTCTGTCCCCTGGGTGTCTCCAGGCGCTCGTGGGCAGAGAGCAGCTCCTGCTCCCTTTCCACCACTGGCACTGGAAACTCTCAGCCTCAGAAGATGAAATAAAAGGCACAAAGGCTCCATCTCTATCATCTCCCATTTGTGTGGCACAGCCTGGGGTGGGGGCCAAGCCCATTCACAGGGGGCTGTGGAGAACACCAGGAGCCCAGGAGCTGCTGGTCCCTCAGGAGGGCCAGTGGCCTTTGAGAACAACTCCTGTCCCCTCTGGGCTGCTGTGTCCCTGTCAGGAGCGTGCTGGACAGGAACCAGAGCTGGGAATCCCAGCCAGGTGTGGTGGGATGGGGCCAAGGGAGGCCCAGCCAGAAATTGTTTGCTGTTCTCAAGGTGTGTGTCCGTGCCAGCTGCAAGACCCCCCTCACCCTCTGCAGCCCCCAAATTCCTGTGGGACACCCCAGCTCCTCCTGGCCAAGCAGCAACAAAGGTCCACCCAGCTGGAGAGGAGAGGAGGGACAGAGCAGAGCAGCTTCAGGCCAGAGCAGGTTGCTTTATTTCTTTATTTGTGCTGTATTTACACAGGAAAGGAATTGCACATTCCCTGTTATTCCTCTGGATAAGAAAAAAAAATCACTTTTCTGTAGGTATAAAATAGTCCCGTGGTTGTTTGAGGCGAGATGTGGAAGTGCTACCTGGATTGATCCCTGGTTGTGTCAGAAGAAGCTGCTCTGCCTTCCCCCACCCAAGCTATCCCAGCCCAGCTCTGGATCCACCCTGGCTGTGGAATCAGAGCTTTGGCCAACTCCCTCCCTCCCCCTAAATTAATCATTTCCTCCTGTCATGCTGGTGGAGAGAGAAATCCCACCTCCCCTCCAGAGACCACAGAGTTAAAAACTTCCCTCCAGCCAGCCCTGCTTCAATCCAGCCCCTTATCTCCCTGCACTGCTCTTCCCAGGCAGACAGATAAGGAGCCCCTGTGCAGGGAGCTCTGCCCTGCTCAGCAGCTCAGCCAGGCAGGAAGGGGCAGAGGAGGAGACCCCCGGGGGGTTTCCAGCTGCAGAGGAGGGTGGCACTGTGACACAGGGCACAGCAGGGTGTCACCCTGACACAGGGCACAGCAGGGTGTCACTGACACAGGGCACAGCAGGTCTGTCCCCACAGAGCAGGGTGTCACTCTGACACAGGGCACAGATCTGTCCCCACAGAGCAGGGTGGCACTCTGACACAGGGCACAGCAGATCTGTCCCCACAGAGCAGGGTGTCACTCTGACACAGGGCACAGATCTGTCCCCTCAGAGCAGGGTGGCACTCTGACACAGGGCACAGATCTGTCCCCACAGAGCAGGGTGGCACTCTGACACAGGGCACAGATCTGTCCCCTCAGAGCAGGGTGTCACTGACACAGGGCACAGCAGGTCTGTCCCCTCAGAGCAGGGTGTCACTCTGACACAGGGCACAGATCTGTCCCCTCAGAGCAGGGTGGCACTCTGACACAGGGCACAGATCTGTCCCCACAGAGCAGGGTGGCACTCTGACACAGGGCACAGATCTGTCCCCTCAGAGCAGGGTGTCACTGAAACAGGGCACAGCAGGTCTGTCCCCACAGAGCAGGGTGTCACTCTGACACAGGGCACAGATCTGTCCCCACAGAGCAGGGTGGCACTCTGACACAGGGCACAGATCTGTCCCCTCAGAGCAGGGTGGCACTCTGACACAGGGCACAGATCTGTCCCCACAGAGCAGGGTGTCACTCTGACACAGGGCACAGATCTGTCCCCTCAGAGCAGGGTGGCACCCTGACACAGGGCACAGCAGATCTGTCCCCACACCTCCCAGCCCCGCGCGCCTCGGTCCCCAGCACATCTCAGCGTGGAAAACAGAAAAGGTTTGGCCAGCCAAAAGAAAAAAACCCTGCAGGGAAGCCAGGAAATCCCTTCCCTGCCACGCTGCTCCAGCCAAGCCCCCCTGCCCGGGCTGGCCCCGGGGTCACAGCTCGTCACGGGGGGTTTTTGCTACAATCACCAGTTTGGAGAGCTCGAAACGGAACTTGCCTTCCCTGTGAGACACTGCAGAGAGAGAGAGGGAGAGAGGGGAAAGCCCAGGATCAGCTTTTCTGATCTGGAAAATCAGATCTTTTCTTTTCTGGAAAAGTAGGAACAAAAGAACCAGGCTGGGCCTTTCTTTCCAGGGTGTCAGGCACTGCTCCTCCTGCTCCTGCACGTGCCAGGCTGGGGGAGAAACCCCTCCCTACCCTCGGATCTTAACTGGGGTGGGACCCCCAAAATCCAGTGGTCACTGTACCCCCAGCTCCATGGCACTGTCACCAGTATTTGGGTCTAAAGTGGTCCCTGGCCTGCCCCCCACCCCAGCCCCTCTCCCGGGCACGAACCTGTTGTGTCAGTGATTTCAAATTCTTCCTGTTTTAAGGGGATGTCACTCTGGGCACCCACAGCAGCCTGAGACTGGAACAGGAAGGAAGGAGGTGTAAGAGGCTGAGGCAATCCAACAAGGCAGGGCACTCAAACCAACCAACCAACCCCGAAAACGACCGGGGTTTGTGATTTACGTGCAGTGGAAGAATTAAGTGCACAAAGGAAATCTGAAGGAAAATCTCTGGCTGTTTTACCATTTCCTGTTAAACCACGGACTCGTGTCCTCGGGGTGAGTGAAAGCCTCACCCCTGGAAGCTGGGAAATGGAAGAATGAGCCAGACAAAAACAGCAGCAGAGGTTTGACTTGCTTTGTCACATGCCATTTGTTGAGGCAATCCAAGACTCCCTTTGTGCCCTCCCAGTGCCTTTGGAGCCCCCTCCCAGCAAATCCCTGTGACTGAGAGGGCAGGAGCACAAAGGAGCAGGCTGCCCACCTGCAGCCCCTCTCCTGCCTGCCACCAGGCTCTAATTAGGGAGCACATTTTATGTGCACAGATGTCTAATAAATGTTTTTCCATGTCTAATTCATGTTTTATGGCAGCCTCCCACACTCCTGCCTCCCCGGGATCAGCTGGGACTTACATAAGCCATGGCATGCTCTATCTTGGCTCCTTTCACTTCAGCTTTAAACTGGGTAAAGAAGAGATAAGACTTCCCTTGGGGCCTGAAAAAAGAAAGCAGAGCCTTTGTCAGGGGCACAGAGGTGCAGAGGAGGGAAGGATTCCTCCCTCCCTCCCTCCCCCACACAGCCACCCCTGGATCTCTTGCAGCTTTTGTGCAGAGCAGGGCAGAGGGGAACACAGGATTTATAAACCAGCAGCTGCACCAAAAGCCCCCAGAGCCACAGCATCCCTGGGAGAGGAAAACCCTCCCTGCAGAGATGCAAATCCCCCGGGGGAAGCAGGGCTCTTGTCCCTGCCCCACACCCAGGCCCCGCGGGGGCTTTGCTCAGGACACACCTCCAGATGGAGCAGGAGAAGAGCCCGTTGTCCTCGCTCATTCCAACGTTCATCTGCCATTGCTGCACGGGGAAGATCCGGAGTCAACGTGGGGAAAACCTCCCACCCCTCCCCGAGGCCAATCCCTCCCCTCCAGCTGCAGCAGGAGCTCCAAAATAACCCAGCACCACCCCCAGCGCTCGCTGGTGGCCCCTCCTGCTCCCTCCTTGCCACAGTTAGGATTGTGCTCCCACACAGAGCACAATTTTCCTTTCAGGATGAGGAAAAGGAGCTGATCCCACCAGGGTCTGCCCAGCTCACCTCGTTGGTGCCGCCCTGGGCCGAGTAGGTGAAGGAGCAGCTGTAATCCCCCTGCCAGGAGAGAGCAACAGGAGCAGCCCGCTCAGCACGAGCTTTTCTTCCACAGAACCCAGGAATTGCTGAGGTTGGAAAAGCCCTCCAAGGACCATCAGGTCCAACAGTGCCCCAGCACTGCCAAGGCCACCACTGACCCCGTCCCCAAGTGCCACATCCACGTGGCTTTAAATCACTCCAGGGATGGGGACTCCACCAGTGCCACTGTGCCAGTGCCTGACCTCCCTTCCCATGAAGAATTTTTCCCAAAATCCAGCCTAAACCTCCCCTGGCATCACCTGAGGCTGTTTCCTCCTACCCAGAGTGGAGCAGGGTGAGGATTCACCCCTGGCTGGGGTGAGGATTCATGTTCTGGGGTGCCAGGGACCCCCAGCCCACTCTGCACTGGGGCCCTTCCCTTGCTGAGCCCCCTCCCCTGAGGACCCTTCTTTCGTTGAGACCCCCTTCCCCTCTCCTTGCCCTTGGGGTACCTCATCCCTTTGGACTCCCCCCCCTTTTCACCTGGGGGGCCATTATCCATGGCAGGTCCCCATCCCTGGGGGTCTGCTCGCTACAGACGCTGTCCCACCGTGGGGATCTGCTTTCCTTGGGGACCCCCTTCTGCTGGAGAACACCACCTGGGGACCCCCTCCCACCGAGGACCCCCTTCTTTGTGGAGGCTGCCTCCCTCCTCGAGTACCCCCGTTCTCCCTGGGATCCCCTGCCTTTAGAGCCCCCCTTTGGGACCCCCTTTCCCTTGCAGACCCCACTCTCCCCGGGACCCCCCCAGCCTTTGTACCCCTTTGGGACCCCCTTTTCCTTGCAGACCCCGCTCTCCCCGGGATCCCCCCTGCCTTTGTAGCCCCTTTGGGACCCCCTTTCCCCTGCAGACCCCGCTCTCTTTGGGACCCCCTCTGCCTTTGTAGCCCCCTTTGGGACCCCCTTTCCCTTGCAGACCCCGCTCTCTTTGGGACCTCCCCTGCCTTTGTCGCCCCCTTTGGGACCCCCTTTTCCTTGCAGACCCCGCTCTCCCCGGGACCCCCCCAGCCTTTGTCGCCCCTTTGGGGATCCCTCTCTCCCTGGGGACCCCCCCAAACCAGGCGCTCGCCCCGCCCTCCCTCGCGCCCAGCCAATCCCCACAGCAGGATTAATGAATGACGTGGCGCGCAGCCAATCAGCGCGGGGTACGTAGCCTCTCCTCTCCGCTCTCGCTCCCTCCCTCCCGGCCGCTCACCAGGCTCCGGGAGAAGGAGTGAACCACCCCGCCGGGCCGCACGTCGAACTCAGGCGTGCTCGGGACCGCGTCCGGAGCCGTGCCCGGTTCCGCGGCCGCCTGGGCCGCCAGGCACAGCAGGGCTGCGGGCACCAGTGCGGCCCATGAGCGCCGGCCGCTCCTCCCGCTGGGCGCCGCCATCTTGGAGAGGAAGCGCGGGCTATGGCGGCCGGCAGGGGCCAGCGCGGCGCGGCGGCACGGCGGCCATGTCGGGTGTGGGCAGGAGCCCGGGCGGGCCGGAGCTGCGGGGAGCGCGGAGGGACAGGAGCACGTGGGGACATCAGGGACGAGGGACAGCAGGACAAGGGAACCTCGGGGACAGGAGGCACTGTGGTCAGGGGACAAAGGGACCACGAAGATAAGGTGCCATGGGGGACCAGGGGCTGCGGGGACCTCGGGGACAAAAGGGCTGGGAGCAGGAAAATCCTGGGTTAGAGCAGAGGGAAAGGCACAGAAACCTTCACCAGCTCCGAGAGGGGCTGGAGGGGGAAGCAGGGACAGGTTTGTCTGCAGAGGCCACGCCTGAAGTCCTTCCCTGTGTCCCAGCACGGAGCTGGGGTGCCCTGTGATTTCACCAAAATCCCTCCCGGAGGATTCTCCAAGCTCACTTCACACCCTTTCCTTTGGCCACCCCAGCCCTGTGCCTTCCTTGGACACCTCACTCCTCCTCTGGGGGATTTCTGAGCTGCTCCAGTTATTCTGGGGGTGCTGCCTGCACGGCCCATGGTTGAAATCAAATGCCTGAGACCCCCAAGCCCCCCGAGTTTCCACTGACGTGGCTTTCCCGGAGCCAGGGCTGTCCTCACACCTTTATCCCACCCACTCTGGGAACGGAGATGCCGGGAAGTTTTCCATTCGAGCATGTTCCAGGGCAAGGAGTGACTTTTCTGAGCTAATTTTGTAGCTCGAGGAGTGATTTTGTTTCACAAATAAGTCCTCAAGAACATCTGCTCTCCCTCCACACCATCCACCTAAAAATAAAGCCCCGCAGGGTGGGTTTGGGGAGAGAAATGCCTCCCAAGCCACTCTCAAGTCCCAAATTCTTGAAGAATTTTTTTTTTGCCTGGTTTCCCCAGCACCTGCTGCTTCCTCTGTCATTACCATTCACTCAGGAAATTCACTCAGCTTCGTCCTCCAGCTGCAAATCCTCTACCCAGAGCCACCCTGCTCCCAGCACCTTTCCTGCAGGACAGCGGGGTGGGGGCCTCCCACCTCATTTGTGTTTCAATCCCCAACAGAGCCTGTTCCATATGGAACAGCCCTGGCTCCCACGAGGTTTCCCAGGAATAACTTCCCAGGTAATTCCTCTCGGGATTCTCAATCCCCAAAAGAAGATGACCAACCCCCTTTTTAGGGTGCCAAACACTCCTGCAGCAAACAGGAGCCGACAGATCTGCAAACTCTTTTAGACAAGAGTGTTTTAAGACATTTTAAGAAACACTCGGCTCTTTGGGGACAGGAAAAAGCAGCTTAAATTAAGCCTAAAAATCAAATTGGGGAAGCACAGAAACAAACCCTGCAAAAATAAAGCTTCTTACCATCCAGCAGCACCCACCCAGCTGTGAGGGCAGCAGGGACAGAGGGTGCACTTATAGACACACCTCTGGGAGGTGCAACTTCTTCCACCCCAGTCCCTCCTTCTGCCCCTCTGACCTCAAAAGTCACACCTGACGTGCTTTGTAGCAGCTAAATCACAACTGCAATAATTGGGACAATTATCCGGGCATAGGGACAAAGAGGAGGGAAAATCTGCTCCCAGTCCTCCCCAGGAATCCAAATGCTCCATCTGGAAGAAGCTTTGCATTTAGAACAAGCCTCCAGCAGCACCCTCAGGGCATTAACAGCGGGTTAATTAACACCTGCTCCCACGGGGTGGGGGGGAAGGCAAAGCAAGGCCAGGTTTGGGAAGCTTTGAGCTGGGAGGGCCAGCAGAGGCAGGCCCAGCTCTGCAAAAGCTGTCCCAGAGTGGGAGCAGAACAGCTGCACCCCCCAATCCCCTCGGAGGGAGGGAGGGAGGGAGGTGCCCACCCCAGGCTGGTGCTGACTCGCTCAAGGTCACTGAGCCAAGAACACAAGTCCAGGATTCCCAACCCTCGACTGGCTTGGATCATGCTTCCCCCGAGGAACATCAGGGATTTAATATTCTCTCCACTGCTCGGCACAGAAAGAACAGAGCACTTGGCTTTCAGCAGAGCTGCTCTGGCTGTGGCAGCAGCTGCTGCTTCCTCCCACCCCCCCCCCAAAGCAGCCACCACGTCTCTTTCCAATATTTTAATGAGTCGCTACATCTTACACTCATAATTATAAAAGAATAAGAATCCATAAAAATATTTTCTTTTCATAATACGCACTTAAAATACTCCAGGGCAAGTCGACGTGGTTCATTTGGGTGGGTTTTGTTTGTGTTTTTCGTTTTGCCCCTGGCAGAACCCTTGGCTTGAGGGGGGGATGTTGCTCCCCTGAGGTGTGATTGCTCAATCCCCCTCCCCAGAACTGCAGTTCCTGTTTGCCCAGGTAAATAAAAACCAGGAGAGAGCGTTGCTGAGTAAGACGGGCAAGGGGGACCAGTCACTGACCCGCAGAGAACTGAAGCACAGCCAATTTCAGTGCACGTGGGAAAGCTCGGGAAAGGACGGGCTGGGGGTCGGGAGGCGGCACAGAGAACGGAGGGAGGGAGGGATTTGCATAAATATCATCCATCTTGTGTTGCAAAAACCCAAATGCTGCTGTGAGCTCTGGAGAGAGGCCCTGGCTGTAGCCAGCTGCCAGTGCTACACCTGTTGGCACAACTCTGTGAGAGCGGCCATGAGAGGAAGGATCAGAGGATGCCGTTGCCGGCCTCGGCTGCTTCCTCCATCTGCTCTGCAAATTTAAACTGGAAAATAGATATATATATATATAAAAAGACTAGTGTTGCATGCTTCTGTAGACCTCTCTTCACCTCCCAGGGCTCCAGTGTGGCAGCAGGGCCAGGACACAGACCAGATCCCCAGGTGAGCAGTAGGTAGTTCTCTCTTCCCTCACACTCCTGGCTTAAGGCAGCTTCTGATTCAGCGCTTCCGTTTCCAACACAGGCACTGAGTTCTTGCAGGTGAGAGTTGGGGAACTGCACAGGTGCAGTGGAAGGGGAAAAGGATCGGGGAGAGAGAGATGGACACAAACCTCAGCCTCGGGACACAGACCACTGTCCATTGATTCCCAGGAGAGAGGGCGTAGCAGCAAAAAAAGCATTGAACAGCCAGGCTGGAGGAGAGGAGGAGGACGAGCAGCCGAGCAGGGGCAGACCTCCAGCATGGAAAGTGAGAGAAGGTGGCACTGTCCAAAGGGAAGGTGCCCTCCAGCATTTACCCCTGGCCTGGGGGGTATCCCCAGCCCGACGTGGGCACTCAGCCCCTTGTGCTCTGGGTTGGACGCTGCCGGGGAGCAGGAGGGCACGGGGCAGGTGAGCTGTCAGTGTCCAGTTTGCAGAGGCTCGTGCTCTCAGAGGTATTCTTGTAGAAAGTGCAGCAGCGTGATTTCGTAGTGCTCTCCTGACTCAGGGCACCGAATACTGTGTCTCTCGTTGGGGTAGATCTGTGCAGGGGCAGACACGGGGCGTTGGTCACTCAGGAGGGACAGAACTCCCTCCCCTCAGCCCTGCTCCCTCCATCCAGTCTCCATCGGGACAAAGAAGTGCCAGCGAGGGTCTGGAGCACCCCCTCCCTCACTGCAGCCACCCCTGACAAGTGGGGCATGACAGCTTGTGGAGGAGGAAAGTTCCAGGCCCCAGGGCAGCAGCTCTGCCTGCACATGCCACATCTGCCAGCCAGGGAACAGCCACAGTGCCACCTCCCGGCCTCCCCTCAAGTCCAGTGAGGTGTTCACTGTCATCAGCACCACAAGAGGATGTGGGACATCTGCCTCCACCTCCTCCTGTCCCCAGAACACACAGCAGGGAACTTTCTCCAGATTTATGGGACCTTCCCTCCCCACTCCTGTCCCTCCTACCTGCAGCTGGTAAGGTTTTCCAGCCCGGATTAGCTGCGATACCAGGAAGTTGGTGTGAAAAAAGTGCACATTTTCATCCAAAAAGCCATGGAGGATCAGCAAACGATTTGGCCTGGACATGCGGCGAGAGATAAGGAGAGAAACAGGATGAGAAACCAGATGGAAAACACAACGAGGCACCAGATAAAAGCTCTGCAGAGGGTTTGAGCAAAGAGCTGCCAGCTGGGCAAGCCAAACTCAGCACGAGAGCAGTGCCAGGCATGGCCATGGGCCTCAAGCCCTCCCTGGCAGGGGGGCTGGGGGTGCTATGGCCCAGCTGCTGCCGAGTTAAGCAGATCAGAACCCCTCCATTGCTTTGGGATTGGGCAGAGGTGGCACAGGAGCAGCTCTGGGACAGGCACTCACTCGTTGGGAAGCTTTTCCACGTGCAGTGCCACCGAGCCAGCCTCGTAGCCCTGCTGGTTGTTCTCAGGGACGTCCATGTAGCGCTCGGTGTAGCCGGTGTCGTAGGCCATCCACACGGTGACAGGGGCACCTGCTATGGCAATCTGTCAAACAGAGAGGTGGCACCACACAGACTCCATTATCAACAGCCCAGGTGCTCCCTGCTTTCCTGGAGAGGCAGCAAGAAGCAGGCTCTGGGCTGTTCTGGTCACTCAGATCAGGATTTTCCTTCAGCAATCCCACACGCAACCCAGATTCCTCCTCCTGCTGTTCCTCTTGTGCTCACAGTGGGGCAAACTTCTGCACATCAGCACTAAAGGCTTCCCCTCTGCAAGGAGGACTTGTGAATGATCCAGAAACTGTGCTGGGGACTTGGGATGGGGAATAGCACATTAGTATCTCCCTGTATGGGAGACCAAGCCCATCCCAGAGCCATCCTCCTCCAGCCCCAGCCAGGGATGAGCTGCAGCAGGAGTGGAGTTGGCAGGACAGGGGGACATTTCTACCTGTCCACCACAAAGAAGCCAAAACGCCAATTCCAGCTGCCAAGAGGGACAGAAGCTGAGAGAGCCAAGTGTCCCAAAGGTGCCAGCCCCATGTGCAGGCTCACCTTGAAGACGTTAGGTTTACAGATGAGCCCCATGAGGGACAGAAAGCCCCCATAGGACCAGCCGTGGATGGCGACCCGGCTCAAGTCGATGAACCCGTATTTTTCTGCTACATAATGTAAACCTTCCACCTGGTCCTCTATCTCCACCTGACCCTAAAAGGCAACAAGAAGGCTCATGTTAGTGGACTTAATAAATTTAGAAACTTAGAGGCAGGAAGACTCACACAGGAAATGAGCAGCCACCACCCTCAGGAAGGAGACATGATCAGAGACTCCCCAGCAGAAGGAGGACGTTACCATTTGGTTTTTCAGGGCCCCTTCAAATTTGAGGCCTCGCTGGCACGATCCCCTTCCATCAATCACCACCACAGCATAGCCCAGGGATGCCAACGTGTTCAGCCGCAGGTACTTGATGCCTTTGAAGGAGTTGTTCACCAGCTGCACCTGCACAAGGAGGGAGGAAGAGTTTCAGAGCTGCCTTCCTGTGTCACTGGAGGATTCTGAGCTGGACAGCAGCCACTTATCGAGCTATCAGAGCCATGGAAATCAAAGCACGTGCTGGAAAAGTCACCTGAGGTTTGAAGCAGAGGTCAAACACAGGGACAAAGAAAGTAGGTTTAGGTTAGATACTAGAAGGAAGTTTTTTGCTGTAACGGTGGTGAAGCCTTGGCACAGGGTGCCCAGAGAAGCTGTGGCTGCCCCATCCCTGGATGTGTTCGAGGCCAGGCTGGATCTTTGAACCACCCAGGACAGTGGAAGGTGTCCCTGCCCATGGCAGGGGTGGGACTGGATGGGTTTAAAGTCACTCCACCCCAAACCATTTCATGATTCCATGCCAGTGTTCACTGCTACCCAAAGTGCAAGTCTTGATGCACGACTGACAGAGCTCTGCCCTGGGCTGCAGCCCCAGCCCTGCCTCCAGCAGTTCCCCTGGGTTATTACCTGAGGGCCTCCATACACAAAGAGCACCGTGGGATGCTTCTTGCCAGGCTGGACATCGTGGGGTTTGTAGACCATTCCGTAGAGCTCCACGTCCGACTGGGTGTGGAAGTGGAAGATCTCCGGGGGGACGTAGTCTGGGGGACAGCCTGGAGCAGGAGGGTCACACACAGTGCTGAGAGACTGAGCAGGCTCTGCTGCCACCCCCCCTGAACCAGCTCTGTCCAAACCTGACCCTGGGCACGGCTCCTTCAACACCAAACCACACCAAGGCTTAGCAAAGCCCCTCCCTGGAAAACACAGCCTCCACCTGCCTGTACAGGGAAGGGATTTCACAGGAAAACCTCACCAGCTGTGAGTTCTCCAACAAGGCACTGTGTGCCACAACAGCAGGGTGGGAGAGGGTAAGAACAGGGATGGGACAAAGTGTTTGCAGTAGGGGTTCAGGTGAGCTGTACCTAAACCTTTAAAACCTGCAGTGCACAATGGAGCAGCCACTGCAACCCAGGTACTTGTCCCTTCCCTCTTCAGACTAATCATAAATAAAGAAACACCTTGAAGTGTTCAAGGCCAGATTGGACAGGGCTTGGAGCAACCTGGACTAGTGGAAGACATCCCTGTCCTTGGCAGGGCATGAGAGCAGGATGAACTTTCATGTCCATTCTCACCTAAACCACAGTAATTCCACATTAAACCACATCCTTGTGGGTGTGACAACTCTGTACACCCCTGAGCATGACTTTTGCTCAATGTGTGAAACACCTCAAAAGCCCACAGAGCATTTCCTGAGCGAGGTGACCATGAGAAACATTTCCCCCACAAGACACCACAATTCATCTTCCCTCAGAGTGAAGGCACTCAGACCACTTCCCTCCCCATCACTCTTGGCTACTGCTGGAAGAGTTCTCACTGAAAGGCCCCACTGGGATGTTCTCCAAGACTTACTGGCTGCCTCCATCATGCTGGCCCAAAACTTGGGCTGCTTGTGGAGCGGGTCATCGTCGGGGCCACTGAGCTTGTAGATGTGCACGCAGGGAGGAGTGCTCACGCTGCTGTAGTGGCTGATGAACATGTCAAAGTTCTGGCAGGGAACACAGGAGAGTTGTTGTATTCCTCTGGGGAAATGGTTTCTCCCCAGAAACCCCCTAAAGCCTGTAACTATTAGTTTGACCCTGTCTTTCCTCTTATCTCTGACCTATGGCTGAGTGCCAGCTATCTGTCCTGAGACAGAATCTAGATAAAAACCCATGCTCTTCCTTGTTGGGTCTCTTTGGCCCCTGGAACCCTTCAAGAATAAAGCCTTGGAATACCCTGAGCTAAGAGCCCCTTTTGAATCTTTTACCCCATCCCCTGAGGTATTCTCCCCAAAGCTCCCCAGAAACTGAGCCAGCACAGCAGCCCAGGGGGGCAGGCAGGGGGGTAGCACATCAGAGAGTGAGGGAATGAGGTCCTGCACTGCTCACGTCTCAAGCAGCGCTCAGGACTCGTTACTGGCCACGAGTCACTGTCATTCCCAGTTAGGATCCCTGTGGGTCAGGAGATAGGGGTCCAAGAAACAACAAACCTGGCTCATGGAGCAGCTGTGGGAGAAGCCCGGAGTGGTGAGGCGCATGATCTCCCCGGGAGACTCGTAGCTGACCACGTAGAGGTGGTGCTCCAGTGGGGTGTCCTTCGTGCCTTGGAAATACACCAGCTTGGTGGCCTCGTTGACCCAGATCTGTGCCAGGAAAGAGGGCTCAGGGACAGGCAGGGACAAGCTCTGCTCCTCTGCCAGCCCAGAACACACACAGACCATAGCAGGGCTGCTCAGGGCAGGGGGTTGAGGGGCCAGAGAACACACACAGCACTTGGAGAACTGCAGATAACACAATGCAGTGACGGGGAGCAGTCCCTCAGCCTTTTTGTCCAAGACTCAAAGCATTTGCTTATTAATGGGCATAAAAAGCTGGGCTTTGTTCCCTGCACATTAAGAGGAAGCCATCCTCTTAACAAGGAACATTCTGTGCTTATATGGCATCTTACAGAACCATGGAATTGTTCAAAAAATGGGAAAACCCCTCCAAGATCAACCATTAATGCAGCAGCACCACTAACACACACCCACACCCTTCTGAACACTTCCAGGGGTGGTGACTCCCCACTGCCCTGGACAGCCTGTCCCAAGGCCTGATCACCTTTCCAGTGAAGCCATTTCCCCCATCTCCAACCTAAATCCCTCTGGAGCACCATGAGGCTGTTTGCTCTGCTCCTGTCCCTTGTTACCTGGGAGAAGAGGGTCAATGCTCTTGATTTTGATGCTGTTGATGTTGGCCACAGCCAGCATGGCTGGATTCTCAAGGTACAGGTACTCTTTTTTCCAGCCATCATGGTAATGAATTCCCATTTGTGGGAGGACCAGTCTAACAGCTCTCAGCACCAAGAACTTTGAGACACATTAAAATAGGTTTTTTACTGTCCAGATAAAGCTGTTTCTAAAAACCACCCAGTCAGGCAGGAACAGAGGCGACAGCTTTTAAATCCTGCATTGATCCAGCAACAGTAACTGAACTGTTTTTCCACCTTACAGTTTCCAAATGCTATTTCTGGCTAACCCACAGTTTGAAGACCCCTGTGAACAGCAAAGGGAAAAACATATCCAACTCAATTGGCCAGGAAAACCAGGCAGAGCCCTGTGGAGCAACAAATGCATCAAAATAATTGCTGCTAACACAATTTTAGCCATAACACATGCAGGGAAGAGCTGTGGCCAAAATCAACAGCATGTACAGTGAGAATCCACATGGGGAGGGACAGCAGGTTAATTGCAGATTGAGGAAAAGCAGCAGAAACCAAAAGCTTGGAGCTGTTGGTCTTTTAAAAAGCGAGAAGTGAAAATCCAGATTAATTGGAAATGAACAGGCAAGGTCTTTATTTTGACAGAAATCATCTGGGAGTGTTAAAGATCAGACTCGAAGTTAATTCCTGAAGCAAAAATGAAACTAGGTTTCTACAAGATTAATAAAAATTCATTTCTGGCTGTTCTGCAAGCGACAACAGATACAGCTTCTCCATATTCTAAATTGCTTTATATTCCCCAGCTCCCTTCTTCCTAAAGGCTCTGCTGAGGGATCAGCTGCAGACCAAGAGTTCACTCCGAGTGCCAGGACACATTTCCACATTGCAAGAACTCGCTGGAGTTAAAATGCCTCAGCAAAGGCAGCAATCCCCAGCTTCTCCACAAAATGGTTCTTTGTTGCTCTTAAACCTCAGACTTGTGTCCTTTTTTATGGCCTGACCCACTCCTGGGATTTACCTAAGGAGCAATCCGAAGTCTGATTAAGAAGGCAATCAGCTCCATGTGCACTGGCCTACAGCACTTCTGGGGAAAGCAGAGGCAGCAATAAAAACAGCAACAAAATGAAGCTTAAGCAGTTCTAGCAGGTCCCAGGTGTAAGGGAGGACTCAGGCCAGGACTGGGGGCAGACAATGCAGAGCTGAGACACTGCAAGAGAATAAAAATAACCCCTACCTTGGATCCGTGCCTCGCCAGCACCTCCCATTCCCCAGCAGTCAGGGAAATCTCCTCCTTGATGGGACATTTGAAATCATCTGCAAGAGAGACCACGAGAATAAATCACTGCCCTCCCCAAAGGACAACACAGGCCAAGAGGAGGGGGAGCTCCCAGGGCTGCAGCCCTTACCCTCACTGTGGACACAGGGCTGCACCCAGTCGTGGCTGCCTGGCTTCAGGATTGCTGTCACCTTGTACAGGTGACAGAACCCTGTTTTGCACTCGTTGGCTCGGATAAAGCAGAGCTCTTCCTCCTCCCCCTCTGGCTGGATGAAAGGATAGAAGATGTCATGAACCTGCCACACAAGATGAGAAACCTGTGAGTGACTTGCTTTATCAAAGCCCTGGTTCAACACCAAATTTGGGACTATAGAGTAGCAAAGCTGCTGGAGCAAGGACTTAACTGGACACCCAATCAACATGAGAATGGTTAACTGTGTTCTCCTCCCAGCCCCGAGCCTCTTACATTTATCCACACATCAGTGGTTTCTTCATAGATCACAAATGGCTGGACATTTTCTGGCACAGTTTTGGCAAATTCAGCACGCTGCTCCTCATTTTCTGGGACTGGAATAAAGAGTGCTGGAGGCAGGAGAACTAGCTGGAGCCGCTGCTGAGGTCTGTCTAGGAACATAGCCCAGGCACTGGGGAAAGAAGTCGGAGGTGAATGTCAGTCCCACAGAATAGAGGTCCCTTTCCAACACTCGGAACACGCATCCCTTTCTTCCCCCCGCTGCCAGAAAGGATTTGGGCATCTGAATGCAAAGCTCTTCTCATCACTGCTGCTTTCTAATCCCCTGGAAGCTGTGCCAACACACACGTACTGCCAGACAGCTCTGGTATTTCACAGGGGTATCGCTCAGACGAGATGTCTGACAGATTTGGCAGCGCCTGTTCCAAGGGAGCACTGCTAACAGAGCCCTGTCTCCAGAATGGAACTCCTCCTTGGACACCCCTCCAGCAGGAAGCCCTGCTCCTGCTCCAGCTCTCCTTCAGCCCTCTAAGAGCTGTCTGCAGCCTCCTCCTCGTGCTCCGGCAGGCAGAGGCACAGACCCAACACCAGTGCCAGGGGAAGGAGCTGCTTCAGCCCCAGCCCTGCTCCCCTCCCAAGGAGAGTCCCTGGAAGTGATGCTGCACTGCAGGCTCTCAGCATGACAGATGGCAAAGCACAGCCACCCCAAGGCCTGCGAGTGCATCCAGGGGAGTTTCATCATGAAAGACAGATTTGAAAAGAGCCAGCTCTCCCCCGGTGCTGCAGGATTTCAGGAACTGAGATATTCAGCACATTTAGATAAGCTCTGGTGCAGAACATCACAATCACCTCTGGGATTACCTGCCGGAAAGCCTCTCTAAATTTCCTTTCCAGAGCAGAAAATTAATGACAAGTTACAGAATGCCACCTTCAAAGACAGCCAAGTCACCTTAACTTAATCTGCACACACACCAGTTAACAACCAAGCCAGCTTGGGAGGGGGAAAAACTAAGAACTTTAAAATTTCAATCAGATTGGGGTGAATTCTGTAACTCTTCAGGCAAGACTGTGTATCCTATTTGGAGCAATAAGCAGTCCCAGAGCAATCCCTCCCTTTGGACACGCTGCATGAAGGATGTGGCACCACTGACCCTGCCCCTGTGCTGTGATTCAGGCTTTGATGACAAACTGTGCCAACGAAAAAAGATAGAACTGCCCACAGAACACCCCCATTTTCAGCAGGAAACACGTTGTATCTGTGTTAAACACCTTCAGCTCCAAAGAATTCCCCAGGACTGCCCACTTAATGCATCAATGTCATTTAACTCTGGTTGTGACAAACCCAACAGCCTGTCACTCTGCTCCATTCCTACTTTTAGGATGTTACAGCACTGAAGAAGCCAAATATTCATGTGCCATTTCTGGCACTCAGGGTTTTAAAAGCAGGTCATGATCACAGCAGAATCATGTCGAGGGTCTGCAACCAGAGGAGCCCTTGGGAAGGTTATTTTGGGAGGAAAATGGACTTACTATTTGCCATCCCGGGTCCATCCAGCACGGGCAATGTACTCCACAGTGGGAAACAAGGCAGCAAAGGGTTGCACCAGCTCTTTGTCCTGAGCACACACAATCTGCAGCAAAACCAAGGCCCAACATCAAATCAGAGCTCATCACCTCCTCCCAGGGAAGCTCAGGGAGATGGAAGAACAAGGAAGTTTAGCTACTGGCATCAGCAAGGGTCAGGTCAGGAGAAGCAAGCCTTGCTACAAAGAGCAGGAAGAGAAGGGAAAAACAGGCTTCAAAGCAAAATGATTTTGGCATTCAGCCACAGGAAAGGACACAGGCAGGGACTGAAGCCCCGGATCAGACCTGGCTCCAGCCCTCCTGTCTCTGCCATGGTGTACCAGGCAAGCCCCACTTCCCCCTTCCCTCCGCATTCCCAGCTAAATCTCCCCCAGAATGATTCTTCTCAGCATTTTCAAGTCTTTCTGTTTCTTGGATAAACATATTAGAGAACCAGGTATTACAAGAGAATAAAAAACCCAGACTAACACTATTCAGGATTTCTTTGTGACCTTGTTTTAATTCTAGGGAGCTTCAAAAACCTTCCTGTGCAATGTCCCCTTCTGAGTTATCACTTACCTTACCCTTGCTGTCTGTTTTAAATTCTGCCAGTTTCAATGTAATCTTGGGATTTTTGCTGCCTGCAGAGAAGAAGTGAAAAAACATCAAAATGATGAAGTTGAACATTCTGTGGCTACACAGAATACAGCTTCTAAAGGAGAACTGCCCCTGGTCCTACTGAAACGGCTCTGTGTGAATTTACAAATATCAAATATGTATGTGAGCAAACACCAGAGTCATTCTGGGAATGGGAACAGTTTGCTTTGCCTTCCCTAGCTGGCTGTGCACGTTCCCAGGAGGGAGAGGAAAGATGGGATTCAGAATGTATTCCACAATATGCCACCAGATATATTCCACTTCCTCAGCAATCCTTTCTGGGATTTAAAGTTCAGCCTTTCTTGCAGCAGATTTTGGGATTGGAGAGTCAATTAGGTCTCAACATTTACAACCAGTTTCTATATCCCAGTAAATGCCCAGATTAATGATGCAAAGTTTATAGCCCCAATTCCACTGCTGATTCCAGAGCACAGCCACGTGTTTCACTCACCTGTCCTGGGGTACCGATAGGAATCTGTTTTTCTCTCCTCCAAGGCAGGTGAAGGAACATGAATTATCTCCACCTCTGACTCATCCACTTCCTCGTACAAGATCCGCAGTGTTTTCAAATCCTCTGAACCTGGGACAGAGAGCAGGAATGTTTGCAAAGAGGATTTCCTGCTGTTTCTGGCTTGCCTGGAGCACTGCTGCAGAGGGAACACCTGTACAGCCCCAGCTCTTAGTGACCACCTGCAAACACTGCACAATTATAATCCCCTCAGTGCTTTGTTCCGTCAGGTGATCTCCCCAGGAACAGCCCAAACCCAGACCAAAGGAAAATCATGCTCAGAACCTCATTCCTAGCAGGAGGCAGCAGTCACAGCACCAGGGTTTGATGAGCAGAACAGTGACTGACCTTCTGTGGAAGCTGTGGGACACCACCAATAGCCCGTGAACCGATCAAACTCCTCCTGAATGACAAAAGTGGCTACACCAGCAGACTTGGGGTCATCCAGAACATTGGACAAGCCTGGAGAGGAACAAAGACCAGACAGCATTTGCATTTTGCATTTATATCTCTCCTTGGAAAACGCTGACCCAAAAGACAAACGCGCTTGTAAGAAAGAAGCCAGGACTGTGGGTATTGCAGTGGATTCCTCAGCAGGAATTCCCTTTTGGGGCAGGAGGAAGCCCTGGTACCTTTATGGCAGTATGTCAGCCGCCTCTCCTCGCCCGTCTCGATGTTTGCCACCCACAGGTCGTTGTTGTTAATGAAGGAGAAGAAGGCTGGGTCAGCAGGGCAGATTTTGGGATCCATCCGTGGCCCCGTGCACTGAGTTTTGATCTCCAGAGGCTTCATTGGAGACACCTACGGCAAGAGACCCACACAGAGCTGGGTGCCACGTCAGCTCCCAGCTCTGCAGAGAAAAAGCTCAAATCAGAGCTACAGCACAGCCCAGGGGATGGTGGCAAATGTGGCCCTGACAGGACACAGGAGCAACAACCATAACCAAATGGGTGAAGATGTGGAAGATGTGGACCTGCTAGAGCAGGTCCAGAGGAGCCACAGAGATGCTCCAAGGGCTGGAGCCAGGCTGGGAGAGCTGGGAGTGTTCACTGGAGAAGAGAAGGATCTGGAGAGACCTGAGAGCCCTGCAGTGCATGAAGGAGCTCCAGGAGAACCTCCTGTGAGGGTGGGGAAGCCTGGCACAGGGTGCCCAGGGCAGCTATAGCTGTCCCATCCTTGGCAGTGTCCAAGGTCAGGCTGGACAGGACTTGGAGCAGCCTGGGATAGTGGAAGGTGTCCCTGCCCATGGCAGGGGGTGACACTGGGATGGGCTTTAAGGTCCTTTCCCCCCCATTCCAGCCTAGGATTCCATGTGCAGCCATCTCCAATCCAAACCATCAAGCCCCTTTGAGGTGATACCCATGAAATCCCTGGCAGACTCACCATGAACCCATTCTTGCCCCCATCTCGACAATGGAAGAGGCTGTTGCTGGCCTGGAAGAGGAACAGGCCACTCTCACTGTGGAAATCATAAGATGTTATCCCAAAAACTCCCAGTCTCTTGCGTTCCCTCAAGAGCTCCTCCTCTCTGGAATACATCCCGTGGTGAGGGGTTGCCTAGAATTGAAGGAAAGGAATATCTGAGAGGATTTGCAAGGAGAGGAACATTCACAGGAGCTGTCATAACACCCCAGCTCACACAGGCAGCAGTGTCAGGGTACAGGTCGCCAATTCCTGTACTCCAGGCTACAGTTGTGGGGTCCAGGAGACCTAAACCCACCACACCCCCTAAATTTCCCTCTACAGGAGGGCTGAGCTGTGAATCTCTCATTCTGCAGTTGGCACTTCAGCATGAACCGAGAACAGCTGTGCTTGCTCTGCTTATGCAAATCAGATGTAACCAATTAACTTAATGACGTTATCTGCAGCCTTCACAAACAGTTTCCATGTCAGACACTGCAAACAAAAGTCCTTCCGGGATCTTGAATTACCCTGGAGAGATCTCGCAGCCCAAATGGGGTCAAGACAGATAAATTCTGTTCCACCAGGAACTTTTTAAGTAGGGGAAAAAAAACCAACACCCTCCAATGCTGTCAGTGACAAAGGGCACGAAGATACTGAAAGCAGGGAGGGGAAAATTTCCTCCCTCCCTGGTGCCTTACACTCACAACAGTGTAAGGCAGAAGCAGCAATTTAAACTCAACTTTCCCAACTTTTCAAAAGCTGGAAGGATCCCAGACACCACAGAGATGTCCCCTCCATAGCAGCTCCACTGCATCACCCAGTTTCCCCAGGCACTGACAACCCAGGCTCTTCCCACTCTGGCTTACCTGAAAGTGATCCAGCATCTGTTTCCAGGACAAGAGCAGCAAGGCCTCCTTCCGTACCTTTTTGGGAATCTCTGAGTAAAGGAGGGAGTTCTCTCTGCTACCATATGGCATTCCTATTAGGAGGAAAAAAACATCATCCTACTTAAGATGAGTTAGCCAGGACAAAGAGGCCCACGAGCAAATTCAAACAGAAGTCTGGAAACAGAGGGGCTGGGGCTTCCCAGAGACCTTTACCCACATTCCTTCCCAAGCAGCTCCCAGATCAATCCCAGAATAACATCTAAACCACTTAGATATTCATTTGTCTGGAATTTTCCTAAGCAGGATTGAATACCCCACTGCTCCAGAATGTATTAGGTCCAATTTCCCCCTCTGTGCCTGCCCTCCATGCCCCAGATCCACTCGAAGAGCACCACTCCCTGAACGGGTGACTCAACATTATTCTCCACATTTCTCATACAGAAATTTGCTACAGGGACCTGGTTCAGGCCAAGGCAGCAGCTTGCAAGGGGGGAAGGAAAAGCTTGGAAGCTCCAGAGAGCCCATTCAAATGTGAAACAGTATCCTACAGAGTCAAAAGACCTTGTCATTTTACATAAGCCTTTGACTGTGGTTATCAAATGAGCTCCTGGCCTTCATCCAACTTCCAAAACAACCATCAAATATCCTGACACGTGATTTTGACAGTTTCCACAAAAACAAAGACCATGAACTTGCCCTCCACTTATGCTGCAGAGACTCCCTGGATCAGAAATTCACACAGCGATATGTGCCCTGATACTGCCTACTCTGCACATGTTCTGGGCAGAACAGAGGAGATTTCCGAGCTGGCTGACCCAGCAGTAGTTACTTCAAATTAAAACTGAAATATTAATAAGTGCTCGGGAAGCAGAGCAATATGTGAGGATCTAATCCTCAGAGATCCAGGAACACCAAAGTGCTGAGCATGTGGTGTTTAACATAAGCAGCATCTGCCACGACACAACATAAAACTCTGTGGGGATGGCCCAGGAATGATTGAAGATGGCCACAGAGGAAAAACTGCAGAGAGGAACAAATGACTCTGGACACACATATCTGACACTCAGGCAACTGTGACCTGGACTTCCCTTCCCCTTATGTTAGAACTTTCTCCAATGACCTCAGGCTGACTACAATCAATTGGCATTTACAAGGAAAATACTGCCTTCCTCCCCAAAAGAGAGTTTACTTTGCTTCCAAGTGAAATATTCAACCCTACAGCAAAGTTCACCAGGAGTCTCCATCCACTCCTCAGTTTCATTTAAACACTTTAAAATGTTCTTTAATGCTGGGGCAGTTAACAGCACAGAGTTAAACACTTGTGAACTTACAGGCTGCCCAGAGAAGCTGTGGCTGCCCCGTCCCTGAGAGTGTCCATCATTATGGCAAAAGAATCAGCATTTAAATCAGCATTTACCCTTTATTAGGGACATCTGAGAAGAGGTACCCTGGGATTACCTGGCTGATGCTGATCTTAACTGAGGGATTAATCTGCTCTAATCCCTGTACAATTCCTTAAGAAAGGAAACACTGAAAAGGCACTCATGTATCCTCATTCCTGGTTCTGGCTCCTGGAACAGTCACACCCTGGCAGAACACCAACCACCCAGTAGCTGGTTTGGTTGCCATTTCATACAACAGAACATTAAAAAAATTTAAAATTAGCCACTTAGCTCTTTAATCATCTAGATCAAAACCAGTATCAAAGTGAACTGGAAATACATTCAACTTTAAATCAAGCCTCACTGCTCAGACTTGACAAGAAAAATATGCCAGCTCTGGATCCTGCCCTTCAGAGCAGCACTCATGTCCCAAGAATTTATGAGAACTACACAAATCAAGTCACTGGCACACAGGAGCTGCTTAGTGACAAAACAAATCAGTCCCTCAAATCCAACATCCTACAGTGACCTACACTCAAAACCTGGAAAAAGAAGGAAGAACAGCAGGGTCACTTCAGGGCAGCAGTCACTGCACAGAGTTGCACATCTGGCAATTTTTGTACTGGCCCAGTAATGTTCAGCTCATGCCCCAAAGCACAGCAAACTCTTTATAGTCTATAAAGCTTCCCATGTTACCAGCCACAAAATTATGCAGTTACCAAAATCCAACAACTCTGTCACTAATTACACTGTGGCTCCATCTGTAACAAGGGACCTGTACAACACGGAATTCTGCTTTCAGTCCCACTGAAGGAAAGGGATATTTCCCTGCAAATGCCAGGAACAGCTCATTCCCACCTCAGTTTTCTACCCTGTTCTTGAAAGCATCCTACCTTCATGACAGTTAATAAAACAGGAGACACCACCACCCTGCCATTAATATGTTGCAACATATAATGAGTCATTACTGACAGCAAATTTCTTGGAAAGTCAGTCTGGTTAATGAAGCAAGTAAATCCCATTTCTCCCAAGCTACAGAGGCATGAGATAGTCCTGAGCATGAGGAAGGACACAGAAGTGCTGGCTGGCCACCACTTCCCCTTGTCACAGTGTTTGAGGCTGGTCTGGGACTGGGGAGCCCCTGCTCAGTCCTGGGCTTTGCGGAAGATCCTGCAAGCCTTGAGCCAATCTCAGTTCCTCCATCTCACAAAGGAAGATCCCTCCCACCCTTTCCCCTGCCTGCTGAGTTTGGAAGAGCCCCGCGTTCCCCCCAGATGCTGGCACCAGGCTTACCCAGGTAATAGAGGCGGTGAGAGTGCGGGCTGGACTCCTCTGTTTTCCGGACAAACTGGAAATCATGGGGAGCTTTGTTCACTATCATGCCCGAGTACTTCCTGCTGCTGTGAATAATGTCACGCAGCCCATCCCAAGAATGCTTTTGCACCTGGAATTGGGAAGGCACATCCTCCATCTCGACCACTTCGGAGCTGTCTGAGAGCGTGTCCACTGCAGTCATCCTTGCTTCCCCTTCAGAACTGGGCAAAAAACTGAGGGAGAGGAGTAGAGGGAGAGAATTAAGCCTTAAAATCAAGCAGGCGCTCCTTAAACTACAGATCCTGGGATTCTCTGCACTCAAGGATTACATTTTAAACACACTGAAAGGAAAGGTCCCTCTCCCATCCCATATGGAATCCTGTAAATGAAGATATTGACCTCAGAAAACTCCCTCTCCCAGGGCTGGCTCTAGGAATAAACTCTTCAAGGAAGCACAAGCAGCAGATTCTGGTGCAGACAACAAGCAGCTTGACTCAAAGGAAAACCACTCCAGGAATTCGGACGGATATGTCATCAAAGCTATGACCCATCATAAAGGCATAGAAACTCCTGCCCTGTGAGACCTCAGAAGTGGAATCCCCTTCCTATCCCAAAGGAAAACCTGCCCATCACTTGGGGAGAGAGGTTCAAACCCAAGCACAGCAAATCACTTACCTGAGGAGATACTGAGGCCAGGACTAAAGCAAGAGAGATGGGAAAACAGGGAGGAAAAGTGCAATTGCTTTGCTAAGAGAGAGAAGGCAGCAGGGCCAGACCCTGGTTGCGTCCCGAGAAACGTGGCACACATTCCTCAGAGATTTCCAAGTGAGCAGGTGTGGAAGGAGAGGACAAGAACCGCCTCCACATTAACACAAATGTTAATTTGAGGTGAGGTGGACCCACAGACTTGCCCAAGGTCAGTGATGTCATCCACTGCAAAGCAGGAATGAGCTGAGGACTAGGGAAACCTGTTTCTCACACCCCACTTGAGGAGTAGGATGTCCCTCCAAGAGGACATTTGAAAGAATGTTACAGAGAATTTCAGAAAAACTTCAGATTACTGGACAAAATTAGCCTGGAGAATTTTGCTCCAAGGAGACAGAATCAGCCTTGTGCAAGGGCTGAAAATGTAACATCTCCTCAGACTCCTAAGTCCCTAAATTGTACAAAATGTGCCAAAAGTAACACAAGAGCAAGCTCCCAAAATAATTCTGTAGGTACTCCTGGTACCTACTGCCCAGCAGTAAATGCACAGCTTGAAAATGGATAAAGAGGAGCATTTTCCAATCAAAGGCAGGCAGGAAGCCTGAGTGAAACCACAGAAGAGAACATGATGGGATGTTCTAAGACTGTGTGGCTGTGGCCTCTGCCTGTATCCAGGCTCTCCACTGCAGCAGCTAAAATCACAGCTGAAGGCAGAAGTGCTGCCCGTCAGAAACACAAGACAGGAAGACCATGAAAATCCATAAACTGAGTGCAATTCTCCCAACCCCATCCCACTGCAGGTCAACACAGACAGTTAAATACTCTAGCTTTAGCTCACAAAGCCTGGCCCTTGGGTTACTCTCACCCAGCTGACGACTCCATCTCACTCAGCCAGGCTAGCTCTTCACAAGCAAAAGTTTAACCTTTAAAACCAGCCTAAAAAAGTGATACAGGTACCTGTCCCCAGGTGAACTGGAGCCCTGGAGCCTCTTCCAAACTATACTGTCATGATTTTATCATGTGAACAGCACAGCTCTAAGCTTGGCACTGTTCTCATCCTGGTCATTTGGACACGAGAATGGAGGGGTCAGTGGGATAAGCAAAGCAGCCACCACACAACCTGAGGTGAGAGTGTTGGGAGTTACCACTGGCACCGCTGGAGCCTGGTGGACTCTCACAAAATCACAGAATGGTTTGAACTGGAAGCGACCTTAAAGATCATCTAATTCCAAACCCCTGCCATGGGTAGGGATACCTCCCACTAGAAGGGAAAAAAAAAACCCTTAAAACTTAGATCTGGCATGCAACAGAGTAAAAGGAAACTCCGATTTCTGCCTACACCCTACACTACAGCCACCTCTGGAAAAAGGCGTAGTCAGTATTTGGCAACATGGTGTATGTAAGTAAACAAGTGCAAGGAGTAACTTATCTCAGAGCAGATTTTGGGATTACATTACTCAAACGTGAGCTGGATCAAGACACCAGTTATTAACCATCTTAAGACAGGCAGCAATAGCACATGGAAGATTTTCACCTTGCTGGAGAAGCCCTGTCCCTTCCGCCCCACGCAGAGGCAGGGACTAAGATGACTCAGAGCTGTTGCAGGAACACTGCTCTCTCCACTCCCAAAAACATGGAGCTGCCCCTTGGGGGGGGTCTTTTAATGCCATTTGTGCCCTGTCAGGTGAGGTGGGAGAGCCACCAAGCTCTCCTCTGGGGGAGGGTGTTAGTCTGGAGAGGACAACAAGCACAGGTGGGAAATGAGAACCCGGAAAAAACTGTAGAGCTCGATATTGGAAGTGAGTGAAACAAGTTATTGTCCTGAGTCACTTCCTGACTCACAGATCCTGATACAGAGCTCCCTGGGCAGGACTGCACAGATGGGAGTTCTCAGAACCCTCTCTCAGCACAGAGGTGGTTGCTGCTCTGTCCCACAGCACACAGAGTCCCCGCAGGGACCTGGACGTACCTTCTCCAACTTCCTGCAGTCTCGTTTTCCAGACGAACCCTCTTTATCTTCTGCATTAACTACTCAGAGAGCTGGGCAGGACAGGAAACTGGGGAGGAAGAGGGGAGAAAGCAGATTTCATACAACTGCTGGGTAAAAGCATCTTCCATAGGTCACATTTCCAGCTGAGCGGGGAGGCACAAATAAATCCTTGGGTTTCATTCCTTGGTCCAAATCTGTTCTATCAGCACAGCCTGGGTTTGAACAGCCCTGCTAAATCTGAGAGACTTCATCTGAACAACAAGGCTCAGTCAGCTCTGGGGTGTGCCTGATTCTTTCCCAGAAAATTCTTCTTAAAATCCGAGAATCTTGAATACTGAACCTTTCTGTCACCCCCTTCCCAAAATCCTGAAATTCTTGCAAGTACTAAAAACTGATAAAACAGAGGTCTGGTCCATACACTTAGAGAGAAGAGTCAAACAAAGGACACACCATAAGGAGCCAGCCAGAGGGTCACAGTCCCACCTGGGATATAAAAAACACATTTATCTTCCAAGCCTGAATACTGCTTCCCAGTGCCTCAGCCTGCTGCCACGAGGAACCCTGGCTCCCCACACCAATCTGCTGTCCAGGAGCACAGGAAGGTGTTTCACTGCCCTCCTCTCTCCCCAAGTACAAAGGCTCTGAATCACAGACACACTCAAGACCACCACTGCCTTTTGTCGAGGCTCCTGCTCTCCCCAAGCAGCCTTTTCTCCACCAAAAACACACTCACAGGGGACCGGGAGAGACAAAGCATCACAAAGAAACTCCTCAGCTGCAGAGGAGAGCAGAGACGGAGGAAGCAGCTGCATTCAGCAATTTAAGGGCAGTTTTTGATGCAGGCATGAAAGGGCAGCGGGAGTGATGCTCAGGAATGCTGAGTAACCTGGTCTGATCTCCCAGCTGACCCTGCCTTGAGCAGAGGGTTGGACCAGAGACTTCCCGAGGTCCTGCCAGGCTCGGCTGTTCTGTGATCTTAATGATTCTGAGGAACATCTTAACCCTCACTGTACCCAGCCCAAACCGTGCCTTTCACACAGGGAAGGAACAGTAAAATCTTGAACCAGGAAAGAAAAAAAAAAAAAAAAAGAAACTGAGCAAAACAGACAAAAGAGATCAGGAACCAGCGTGAACCATTTGGGAAGAGCCAAAGGAACACAGGAACAGAGTCACCTACAGGAGCCCTTACAACGTGTCCCTGTCGTGGCCAGGAGCTTTAAGATCTCCAAAAATTAAAGCAGCTGAGGGTGGGATAAACCGGTGGGGATTTCTCCGGAGAGGGCTGAGCTCTGGCAAAGGCTGCCAGCAGCCCGTGTCCCTCCGCAGCTCTCACCGGGAGCTCTTGCCCTTGGTGCAGAGGAAAGGCCGGGATAGCAGGAGAGGGGGAATCCCCGGGGATGGAGCATCCTCTGCCCCTCATTTCCCTCACTGAGCAGATCGCTCTTTCCCGTGGAAGAGGAGCGAGCAGCCCCCTCACCCGCCGGGGCTGCTGCGGGCACAACGAGACCCCCCCCCTCCAAGGGCAGGGGGTCCCCCCATCGCCCCATCCATGGGCAGCATATGGGGGGAGTGAACCGCAAGCGACCTCCTGAGGGTCAGGCCTGGGGGCGAAGCCGGGCGAGCAAACGCCCCCTCGGCGCAAGGAGAGGCCGCCCCCACCCCGAGGGGGGAAACAGCCCACGGAAGGGGGCGAACACCGCACCCCGGGCACCCCCCCAGCCCGGCGCCTCGGGGATGCGGCCCACGGAGCGGGCGAACGGCCCCCGCCCGGCTCGGCCGCCCCTCACGGGCGTGGGCCCCACCCAGCCCTGCCCGTGCCGGGGCGGGACCCCCCGTCCCCGCCATCCCCCCCCTCCTCCCCTCCATCCCCCCCCTCCTCCCCTCCTCACTCACCGCGGGGCGCGGCGACCTCCCCGTGCCGGGCGGGGGTGGGGGCGGCTCCTGCGCGGGAGGGAGGGCGGGGGAGGGAGGGGGCGGCGGCGGCTCCGTCAGTGCCGCTCCATGTCCCGGGCGCGGGGCAGCCCCGGAAACGGGGGCGCGGGGGCGGCGGCGGCCACGGCGCGACCTCTCACCCGGCGGCGGAAGTGGCGGGAGCGCGCCGGGCGGCGGGAGCGCGCCGGGCGGCACGGGAGGAACCACTGCCTATGGCGCGGGGGGAGATGCCTGCGGGAGTACGGATCTATTACAAAATCACACAGAGTAGATCAGGTGTTGGTAAAGATCTCTGAGGTCATCGAGTCCAACCTGTGGCCGATAGTCACCTTGTCATCCAGACCATGGAGCTAAATCTGTCCTTAAACACTTCCAGGGACGGTGAGTTTGCCGCCTCCCTGGGCAGTCCGTTGCCATGTCTTCATGGAGAGGGTGGGCACGGAGAGAATTGAGGCTGATACAGGGTAAAAAAAAAAAGCACACAGGGAAGATTCTTCCTCGCCCTCAGAGATGGGCCCCTAATTCAGCATTTATTGCCGTCGTGGGGCGGCTGTGGAGCCATTCTCCTCTTTCGTTGTGCTTTACCCCCTTCCAAGACAATGGTTGGGCCCCGCTGAGTGATGTTGCTGAGGGAAGCCGGGAAGAGCAACATCAGCGGGCGTTGGTGGTATAGTGGTTAGCATAGCTGCCTTCCAAGCAGTTGACCCGGGTTCGATTCCCGGCCAACGCAAGTTCCTTTTCTTTTTTCTTCCCCGTATTTTATTTTTCCCTTGTTTCTCACCGATCCGAACCGAATTGAGATGCACCGGCACGCGGAGCGCCCGCCCGGCTCCGCTTTGCGCACTTGAGCCCCGGCGGGAGGGGGGCGCTGCTCAGGGATGGAGCGCAGGGTGCCGGTTACTTCTCTTCCCAACTCCCGGTGCCGAGTGAGGATACTGCGGGAAATAAATAACTCCGAATAAAAAAAAAAACAAAACTAAAAAGCTTTAGCCCCTCCAAACAAAGACAAAAACAAACCCAACCAAAACAACAAGGAAATAAACTACCACAAGAAAGAAAAAAAAAAAAAAAAGCAGGTGTTTCCGCCCGGGATCGAACCGGGGACCTTTCGCGTGTGAGGCGAACGTGATAACCGCTACACTACGGAAACCCGCCACGGGAGTAGTTTCCGGGTGGTGGCCCATGTTCCCATCATGGCGGCTGAGGGGACGTGACCCTCCCTCATGGCAACCTCAAAATAAACCTTCCGCAAACCCCTACAAGAGCCGCGCAGGACTCCCAGTGATTATCACCAATGACTAATGCAGTTCCCAGAGACCCGCTGGTCTCAGGAGGCGCCTGAGCTGCGTGTCCTGGGCGGTGTTTCGGGGTCCCCTCAGAGACGACACGGCCCCACAGGGAGGTTCCCGCTGAGAGGGCGCAGGGCGCTGCTGAAGAAATGTCGCTTTTCCCTAAGGCAGCTGCCACCAGATGTCGGTAGAATAGTGGCGACAGGGAGTGGAGCTCCCAGGGAGGGACAGAACCCGCCTAGCCCAGGGGACAGGGGCTGGAAGAGGAACGGCCCCCAAGGACAGATCTGTTGACAATCGCAGATTCACAAGTTGCCAGACCGATTTGAATTGGAAGGACTCTAAATCTCATCTCCTTCCACTCTCTGCCATGGACAGGGACACCTTCTTCTGTCCCAGGATGCTCCAAATCCCATCCAACCCGGCTTTGGACACTGCCAGGGATCCAGGGGCAGCCACAACTGCTCTGGGAATTGCATTCCAGGGCCTCCCCACACTCTCCGTCAAGAGCTGACAATCCCAGATAGTTCTAAGTTTGTTCCTCTTACTCTACTGCAATGTTAGCAACTTACTTAATGGCAATGCTTCTCTTTTTGGTAAAACCTCAGCCCTTGGAATCAGGTGGTAACATGAGAATTATGTTTTCCTGTTTTGTTTTCTTTGTCGAAGTGTATTTTATGCTCTGCTGGCTGCAGAGAAAAGCTTAGAAGGCAGAAATGAATCATAAACCCAGATGAAAGCAAAAAGAATCTCACTCTTAATAACACTTGCTCTTAATAAAATCTGCTTTTAATTTTACAATTTCATTTTACAATTTCATTTTACAATTTTGTAGCTGATCTTTTGATTTGAGGCCAAAAGGGGCATAGAAGAGGTCGTCACATGTCCTTTAACTTCAGGGCTTGCCAGTGCTTTATTCTGATCTGATTTATGATAAGGATTATAATGTTACATCCAAGTCCGTGACAAACCCGATGTCTCAGGACTTGTTTGCTTCATGTTGTTGCTAAACATCCTGGAATGAAATCCTTTTTGCCTGCAGCTGGCAGAGCCGCAGAGAGGGCTGGTTCCAACCTTTGCACTGAGCATCAGCTGGGTGTGCTGGGGCAGAGCTGATCAATAGCCGGGGCAAGGTCCCCTCCCTCGAGCAGGGGGGAAGTGGATCTGCAAGTGACCCAAGACCATCCATGGAAAGATTCAAACGCTTTGGGTTTTGTTTTCTTTTGCGGCCCTCTTTCAGCCTGGCGATGGGTGGAGAGAGGAGCCGCGGAGCTGACAGCGCCAGGGAGGAAGCTCTTCGAAGGTGCCTGTGGGAGGCAGAGGCAGGAATCCCATGAAAGGCGTCGTGCTGTCGGTGTGAACTCCCGAACCCAGCCGGATCCCGCGGCGGTGCCCGGTTCTGGCAGCGCTGGGCTCTGGGAGCCCTGGGACACACCGAGTCGTGGGCTCTGGATGCTCCCGGCGTGGGCAGCGCTGGCTTTGGGGGCCCAGACAAAGCCCCCGTCTTTCCCGCTGGCTCCTGCTTGCCGGAATGGCTCCCGGCGATGTACTGGCTTTTCTGACAAGGATCCATTGTCAGGGACGGCTCAAACTTTGCCCGCAGGACACAGATCCTGCAGCATTCTCCCTTCCAGCCCCTGACTTGTCCCAGCACTTCCCACCCGCGTGGCCCTGCTGGGTGTGGGAGCCCCCCGTGCCTCACCCGCTGCCCGCGGACGGTCCCCAGAGCACGAGAAAGGACTGTGGCGGGGAAATAAGAACCCGGGAGCTCATTTGGAGGTGAAGCCTGGATATTCTCTTCTGTTATCACCAGCATCTGCCCTTTCTGGAGGAGCCCTCCCCCAGCTCTCACCAGCGGCCGTGCTCGGCTTTGTTTCCCTGACACGCCGCGCTGGCTGCACAGTCCCATTCAACCCTTTTCCTCCCTCCGCTCCCAAAGCCTGCGTGGCTGTTCCGAGAGGGGAGCTGGAAGCACCGCGGAGCAGGAGGAGAGCTGACAATCAGGGCCGGGAGACAACGCTGCCGTGCACAATACCCCCCCAATTAGCCATTCATTTTTATTATTTTTTTTTTCTGCCTCTGAAATGGGGAGCACAGCCCTTGTGCTGGGAGATAAAACAAGAACGGCTTCAATAGCACTGATTTAAATTAGGTCAGGCTGGCTTTTGTGTGGCAGGGACCACACAATAGCTGTCACACGACGGCGGAGGGGAGCAGCATAAAGGAAAAGAGGCCAAGCAAGTGGCACAGATGCTGGGAAGTCGGTGGGTGCTGGGACATCGGGGGTGTGTGCCTGGGGACAGTGGAGGGGCAGACAGTCAAGCAGCACGTGATGCTGAGGCATAAAAGGGGCGGCATGGTCAGCAGGGGACAGAGAGGTCACACACTGCCTGGGCAGAGAGAAGCTCTGCCACAGCCCAGCCGTGTGCCCCTGGGAAATTGGTCTTTAACCATAACTGCTTATGAGAGAAAGGGGTGACAAGTTTGGGACCCCTCAGGACAAGAAGGATATTGAGGGGCTGGAGTGTGTCCAGGGAAGGGAACAGAGCTGGGGAAGGGTCTGGAGCACCCGGAGCAGCTGAGGGAGCTGAGAAGGCTCAGCTTGGAGAAAAGGAGGCTCAGTGGGAGCTTCCTGATTCTTGGGGTGTTCTGTGCAGGGCCCAGAGTTGGACTGATGATCCTTGGGGGGCCCTTCAGGGTATTCCACGATTCCATGACCTGAGTTGCAACCCCCAGCATTGCCCAATTTCTTTCCCCTCATAAGTTCCCCAGAAGTCCATGCCTGGCCTGAACACCTGGGTGTGCTGTGAAATCCTACACTGGCTTCTTTAGGGATGGGTGTGTTTGGGGAGATATCAGCAGCTCCCTCAAAATGATCTCTTAACTCAGATTCTCAAAGCCATCCAAGTGTCTGCCTTCAGAGAGAAGTCCTGGGCAGACTTTTCCAGGAGGATGTGAGCACTGGAGCCTGGTCCCCGTTCTCCCCCCAGTTTCATTAATATCCTTATTGCTGTTTTTACAGTGGCAATGAAGATGTTCATGTTTATCTGGCCACGGGAGGACATGAAAGCAGCGTGCTCAGAGCTATCAGCAAGAGCCTGATCTTTTCAGCACGCTGTTGTCGTGGTCTAAATGAATTTATCCAGGTAAATCCATATGCAAAGGAAGGGCAGGTAAGTTTAAAAATAAAAGTCCACCCCTTCGGGTCTCTGAGGAATAAATGAATGATCTTTTGTGCTCCAGATTGGACTTTTAACAGGTGCCACTTTGCTACAGTTGGGCCAAAAACCAGTGGTGGAAATTGTGGGTGTGGAAAAGTGGAAAGACATAATCAACCACTTAATTCAGTCTTTTTGGAAGGACAGCTTGATATTCTTTTTCAGCTGCAAGAAAAAAGCTGTGAACAAAAAAAACAGTACTTAAGAAAAATGTTCATTGTATTACAAAGTCATCATCAAATTGCAAGTGTTGTCATTTCTACTACTAGTAGTAAAAAAGTAGGTGAGCCAAAGCACTGAATGTGCCAGCCAGTACCAAAAGGAGGAAACTAGGTTAAGCTGAAGTATCAGTTTTTCCTATTCCCCTCCATTTGTTTGTTCACACATGAATATATATACATATATTTAATACAAGACAGCTTAGAGCTACTCTGGGCCATCATAATTCCCCACAGCTACAATGGCCTACATAATTCCCAGGCTGATTGAAACACACTGCTTCCCACAGGCACACACAGGCAGTGGAATATTTGGTGGCCACCAGCTGATATTGGAAAGACAGGAGACAGGCACTAAAAATAAGTTGTCCTTTTTTTTTTTTTTTTTTTAACAGGAAGTGTAATTAAGCACTGAAATAGTGCCTGTTGTAGGGAGGTGGCCCCAAAGGCAGGGAGCCAAAATGAGGCATGTTGTTAAAAGGTATGTTCCCTTCAGCAGATGGTCAGAGCTCTGATGCATGAGGCACCCAGTGAAATTATCCACCCAGTTCCTGTA
This sequence comes from Phylloscopus whistleri, assembly GCA_017589585.1. Lineage (NCBI taxonomy): Eukaryota > Metazoa > Chordata > Aves > Passeriformes > Phylloscopidae > Phylloscopus > Phylloscopus whistleri. The sequence continues at coordinate 70,762 of JADMLD010000485.1, read as the reverse complement.
GGAAGCCCGTCTGGAGCAACCAGAATAGCCCTAATTTCTCTCAAAACACAAATATATGGTTGCTAGTTTTCACTGCTTTGCAGCTATACTATTGGGTGTATTTTTAGCTCTTTAGTTGTGAGAACACAACGAAAACAGCAACAGCCCACTTTGGTTTGCATTATGATTTACTTTCTAAAGCTCACACTGCAGTGGAGGCTGGAGGTGCCCAGGTACCAAAAGCAGTTTAACTATGGTAGCACAAAAATGTGTTGTCTGTCAGGGGAGGGTTAGGTGGAAAGGATATTAGGAAATACCCTTTATATCAAGAAAATATTAGGAAAAGGTTCTACCCCCAGAGAGTGGTGGGCCCCTGACAAGGCTCCCCAAGGAATGGTCACAGCCCAAGGCTGCCAGAGCTCCAGGAATGTTTGGACAATGCTCTGTCCCTGCACATGGGGTGACCCAGAGGCAGAAGAGGCAGGAGTCCAGCTCTTGTTGACAGCTTAGGGGTGTGATCATTGTGGGTTCCAAACAAGGAGACACAGAACTTATATCTGATCATGTTATTAGTGCACACATCCATATATATAAATAAATCAGAATGATACAATTATGTGTATATAGGTGGAGATTGTTATTCTCCAGCAAATGGCATCATTTGGGATGCTCCTGAGTTGTGACTGCGTAAATCCCAGTATTCTTGAGATGGCCTCTATGACCTGAAATGCTCACTGGAGTCCTTCAGCTCTCCAACAACCCAAAATCCACTGCAGAAAATACTATGTTCTGCAGAAGATTGGTTCATTCCTTGAATATTTATTTGCTAGTTTGGGCTGGGGTATTTTTCTATTCTTATTATTACTATTATTTGTTTTGTTTATTTCTTCTCCTTTTATCAGCTCCAGCTGAGACAGGGGAGGGTGGGAGGAGGGTTTTGTTCCTCTGGAGATAACAGGAGGCTGTGCCTGTGCAGCCATGGTGACAAGATCCAGGGCGCTTTCTGGCTTCCAAGCAATTTGCTCCCCACCCCTGGCTCCCAAGTAAAAGTGGGGCAGAGAAAGAAAGGAGCTTTTGTTTCTCAAGTGCTTCAGCTGTTACTTCTAATTAAGCCAAGAGCTCCGGTGCCTTCCCAGTCCCCAGCCGAAGGAGGATGGAGTTGGGGCAAAAGGAGAGCCAAGAGGCTGTGGCAGCTCTCCTCTCTCCAGCTGCAGCCTGGCTGGGTGACCTGTGCCATCCCAGTGCCTCAGATTCCCTGGCTGCAGGGGGGAAGAAATGAGAGAGCCTGAGCCCAGCACGAGGCCAGGTGGAAATGACCACCCTGCTGTTCAAGGTGTTATTATCGGTTTAGTGCAATATGCTCCCAGCTTCCCAGACGTGCTGACTATCAGCAAGTTGCTCTTTCCTTCTCCAGCTTTCCCTGGATGCCATCCCCTTCTCTCTGAGATGCCAGCCCTTGCCCTGCAGTCTAACAGCATTTCTCCAACCTCCCCAGTGTGCCTCTTTTTAACCCCTGCTGGCGTCACCAAGGTGTGCTGCAGGAGCCAGGTGAAATGTCAACAGCCAGGGAGGGGGCAGGTGGCCTTGGCACAGCCAGGTGGGGTCTGTGGGACAAGGAGAGTGGAGTGGGCAGAGGGCAGAGCCGTGACAGCTGTGAGACACGCAGCCCCTGCTGAGCTCTGCAACAGGGAACACAGAGTGCTCCCCAGCACTGCACGAACACAGGAAAGACTGCCAAGAGGAAAAGAGGGTGGAGATGTGGAGAGAGAGAGAGAAAAAAAAATGAATGTAGGGAATAGGAACACTCAGGAATCCAACATCCCAAAGACTCAAGGTCCAAACCCTGTCTCAGCTCTGGAAGTTGCCTACCAAGGACTGAAGGAGCCCTCCAGGTCACGGTGCCACCCTGTGCCTCTGCACCCACTGAACTCTGTTGGATCTCTTCAGCCCGGGATCTCTCACAGGGAGAAGTTTAGGCCTTCACTCAGAAACAGATGGTCTCCCTCTTGGGCCCCATCTGCCAGGCAACGCTGGAGCAGTTGGTCTCTGCAGTGCTGAGCAGAATCTTGTTTACTTTCCCCTCCCATCCCCAAGGTGATCGCGGGGCAACCCAGGCCTGCTGTTTCAGCCCAGATTTCCAGGAACAGCCAGGAACTCTGAGGTGCAAGAGTGTAAACCAAGGGCAAGAGAGGGCACATGGCATCGGCCAGCCCTGATCTCTGTCACCTTTCAGCTTTGGAGAGATGGAGCAGCACTTGGCAGCTGCCCCTTTTTCCCCCCTCAGGACACAAAGAGTCTCCATCCACCAGCGATGCAGGGAAGTGTCTCCTGGCAGCATTTAGCACACTCAAAAATAGCAGGTGAGACCAGCTCTCCTTGAGCAGCACCAGCCAAGATTGCTACAGCATGCCTGCTAAAAGAACTTTACTTCTTCTTCTCTGGGTTCTGCTGCTGCAGCTCTGTGTCAAGGACTGGAGGATATCATCCGTCCATGCACCAGCCCACGTTTTCCAGAGACCTCGGCCCCAGCAGCCAGAGCAGCGAGGTCCTGCTCTCTCAGGTTGCCAGGTTAGGCAGTCACTGCTCTAATGGTGCTCGCTGAGCAGAGGGCACGGAGCACCACTTTATCCCTCCCCCGAGGGTTCCCGTCCGCGGAGGCTCCAGCCGGGATGCTGCCGGTGGCAGCTCCGCGCTAATCAGCCCTGAGGCAGGAAGTGGAAACTTTCTGCTTGCAGCCATTTAGTTTCATTAGAAGCATCACGAGAGAAAAAGGGGCCTCAGGTGGGGCAGGGAGACGCCGGGGGTGGGGAGAGGGGTCTGCAGCCTGTTTGTCGTGGCACTTGGCGTGGCAGCTTCAGCTGGAGAGGAAAGAGGGGCAGAGGCAGCTTGGAGCTGGGACCTGTCACCCACACTGGTCAGAGCTCTGGAGGGCGTTCAGCTGGGTAAAGTGATTGTTGCAGGATATATTATCCCTATCACTGCAAAGGATTTTTCCCTATGTCTAGCCTAAATCTTCCTTGTTCAACACAAACGTGGTACTGTCCAGAGGTGGAATATTAAGCGCTGGAGTCACTGCCTAATCATGTATTGATTTCAGTGGAGCTGAGCTCGATGAGAGGAGTCTGCCCGGCCTTACTCCATCCCCCTTGTGCCCCAGGAGAATGTTTTGTGTGAGACTGAATGCCTCTGTAAGTGCCTCTCAGCTCCCTGCTCATTGAGAGCTGTTCTGCACAGACACATTGGAGCAGGGAGGGCGCAGGATCCTGGAATCACATTTCCTTTTGGCAAAGGAGGTTTTATCTACCTCAGTCTCCCTGGGCAGTGTGCATGGTGGGGCTGTCAGTTCTCCTGAGCAGGACTAAGAGCCCAGCCAGGCAGGAATTCTGCCACCACCAGCAGCCCTCTACCCCTTGCCTTCCGTTTCACTCATGTCCTCACCCAAGAGCAGAACTAAACTCAACTGCTCACCTCTAAGCCTGATTTCCCTGCTTACATTTTTCACTAAGCCAGCTCAAACAAAGCAACACATGCAGGAACTGGACTTGATGATCCATGTGGGGCCCTTCCAACTCAGGATATTCTACATTCTGTGCACCCTGATGACTTTGGGAGAGCTCCATGACAGGGACAGAGCTGGCAGGATAAATAAGACAGGAAAAAGTGACTGGAAGAACAGAGCTCAGATTCCTGAAGTCTCATTCATGAAAAAGTATTGCCCCTTGTTCCTGGTTTGTGCTTCATTTGTGAACACAGATGTTCTATAACTCCCACATGGATGAGCAGTTGTTTTCATGTGAGCTCCTGTCCATCTTCCAGTTAAAGGGTTTGTTTGTTAGCCTTGGAGATTTCAGCAGCAATAATCCTGTTTGGAGACACCCACGCAGTTCTGCAGGAGCTCTGCCCTGGGATGGAGAGGAGCTGGGTCAGGGAATGCAGCAGCCAGGAGATGGAGCAGCTTAGCTCCTCAGCAGGGAACAGGAGCAGGCTCGGGAGAGAAAGGCCAGGCCCTTACAGGGCTCTTGTCCCTGATGGAACAGATGTGGCAGCTGCTTTGTGCCACAACCGCTGCGTGTTTGCCGAGCAGCCAAAGGACTCCCTGGGCTGTGCCTCGGGCTGGCACATGGGGCCTTTCATTTTCCTCAAGGGCTCTCGAGGAAGAGCTCATTGTACCTGCTCGGAATTAATTCTGCCAGTCCCCAGCCTGCTCATGGACTCCCCGTGCTGGAGTTCAAGACATGCCTTTCATTTTTTTCCTTCTGTCTGGGACAATTGATATCCTGGGATGGAGCTGCATCGACAGCCAGGACCTGATCCTAGTGAAGACCACATGGACCTGACTTGGAGCCTTCAGGAATTGGATTTTCCAAGTCTCCCTGCAGCAGCTGCTGGCTGACAGCTTTGTCCCATTCCCTGGTTGCACAGCCCTTATTCCTCCAAGCCCAAGGATCCCCCTTTGTGCCCCATCAGCTGGAAGTGCTGTTCTGTTTGGGGCTTCCTCAGAACTGCTGGCACAACAGAGCTATTTTGGTTCTGGCTGAGCACTCGGCATCTGAGCTCTCATGTGGTTGGAGCCCATTTTTTTGCAAGAATGAAAACAGTGGATTAATGAGCTGCTTGTGGCTAATGTGCAGGGTTTCTCAGAACTGGTGCTATTAGAGCCCAGCGTCATGTAGGAGGTAAATGGCAGCACACGGTGAATAAAGCAGTGATATAATAGGTTTAAGTAGTCCATTTCCCTTTGGAGTGTTACTGATAACAGGCCCAAATGCATACAAGACCATTCCCTTAATGAATAAGACTGCTCTCTAGCAGAGCACGTGCTGCAGCGCCTCACAAGGGGTTTATTTTTCATCATTTTCATCCAAAACAAGGCTTGGGTGTTTGCGTTGGAGTGGGGTACAGGCAGGACTATAAACATGGTCTGACTGCTCCACAGGAGACGCGTCCTTATCCCGGTGTGCTGGCCCTGGATGTAACCAGAGGAGGATACTCAGGACAGGTCACAAGGGTGTATAAAGAATAAGGCTTCTCCCACCTGTGCTTTTGTAGCTTCCAGCAATCTGTGGGGTCTGCTTGGATGTTGCATCCAAACTATTAAGTTTAATCATCACTGAGAGACCAAACCTCCATAATCTTGTCTAAAACCTTTTGAACCTATTTATATTTTCAGGCTACAAGATATCCTGTGGCAAATGAGCTCCAAAATTTAATTATGTGCTGTGTGAAAAAGCAATTCTTTTTGTTTGTTTTAAACTGGCGTGGTAATTTCACTAGGGCATGGACTCCTCGTGTTGTGAGAAACAGCATCTAAAATACCTGAGGGAAGCAGGATCCCAGATTTTATTGGAAAGGCATGTGATTATGACTTCTATGTGTTAAAAGCACTTCTGAAAATGGAGCATAGGTTCTTCTTTTAATGCTTATGGAAATATTGCCTCCAGTGCTCTTGTTTGCTCTTCAGCTTGTTTTTATTTATTTAATTTTTTTCCCCTTAACCTCTCTTTACAACCTGCCCTAGTCCCTGACAGATCCAGTTCTCAAGCTCCTTGTTTACTCTGTTTGCATGGGCTTTATTTTTTTTTTTTTACAATATTCTCCTCTTAAGTGCTGCAGCAGCCGAGGATCACTTGCGAGAGCTGCGAGCACAAACCCCACCAAGGACAGGCACAAGCCTGGGAGCGACCTCTTCCTCCTCATTATGTTCGTGATGCTCTCAGTGTCACCAGTTCAAGCACAGGCACACGGGGTTCAATGCAGCACCGAGATAAAGGCAGGAGAGACAGCTCCACTCCCCCGAGGCGTGAGTGACTCTGCCGCCCCTTGATTGTGCCTTTGGCAGACACCTCATTAAAAGTGGGCTATTCCACACAAACACCCCCTTGTCCTTTCGCAGGCGTAATCTGAGCGTGGAGGGAAAGCTCAGCCCCACACCAGGGTGTCTGAGTCTGTCCAGACCTTGACTCTAACGAGCTGCTGTTCATTTGTAGCCTTCTCTGCCCTTTCTGGCGTTGTACTTTCCTGGTGCATCCTTAACTTGCACTGTCTCATAGGCAGTTTTGATCATGCCTCCAGCTACTAGAATGAAAATGAACATTACCCAAACCAAACCCAGGACACTCCTCTGGCAAATCCTTTGGTCTTAGTCCAAACAACATTTCTCTTCAGTCAGATACACCTCCTGCATGAAACATTCCGAGGTATAACTAAGTTAGCCGGTACGGGAACCAGACTCTGAATCTTTCCCTTCCTGTCTTGTAATTGGTTCAGTGAAAGGTGTCCCTGCCTATGGGTAATCTTAAAAGGCCCTTCAACCCAAACCATTCAGTGATCCTCTGTCCTGCAGCCTCCTCCTGCTGTGCTCAAAGCTGTGATTCTGAGTATTCCCTGCACTGCAGAGAGCTTTGCAGAGACTGCCTGTGCCTCAGTTTGCCCTTGCACTGGAAGGTTTGTAGGTAGACTTTAGCAGTACTGAGTTAACAGTGATATTAGAGGTCTGTTCCAATTTAAACTTGCATGTGGTTCTCTGCTCTGTGTGTGAACAGGCCGGGGTGACAGCAGGGCTGTGCGGCACTCGGAGCCAGCTGCCTGCAGGTAGTGCCGAGCGCACGGGAGGGACTGCGGAGGGAGGGAGGTGCGAGGAGCTGCTGCTCGTGGAGGCTGCCACGCCTTTCTGTGGGCAGAACTCCAGCTGCATGTGCAGGGAAAGGGGTTTGGGGGAGGGAGAGGAGATTGGTCTACATGGGAGCTCTGTGCCAGCCTGCAAAGGATCCAGGTAGGCTGGATCTGTGCGCGCAGCGGTGGAAAGCTTCCATCGAGGCCTCTGTGATTATAAGAGACTTTTTAAACACACCTCAGGAAAGGCGTCTCAAATGTGTCCTCCATCTCTGCTGTGCAGAACTCCCAGGGAGCGTCTCTGCTCTGGAGCTGTTGTTCAGTTTGTGGTGTGGTTTGGCGTGTGTGGGGTGCGTGGGCTGGGGTGGGCGTGCAGCGGCGGCCGGGAGGGCTGAGCCAAAGGCAGCTCACGGCTCGGGGAGCCGAGCGCGCACCGCAGGGCTCTGCCCGAGCCGCTCCGCCAGGACCGTCACCGAATTCCACCCGAGTGCTTCCTATTTCGGGTGTTTCTCCGCACACCTTTGCTCCCGTCTTCTGTCCGGCTTGCGTCAGGCCCTCGGGACCAAACCGCGGCTCTCCCGCACTTGTTAAGGAGCATCGGCAGGAGAGGGAGCGGTTCCCTTGGAAACCTCTGGATGCCCAGCAACAAGTCGCTGACAGCTGCCATGTGACCAGGTGCATTAATCAGAAATGTTGTATGAATCAGGTCAGATGGGGCCAAAGTCCAGCGCACTCCCCCTCTGCTCCACTGCTAATTACTGAGCCGCTAGGGCTGCTCCGAGTACGGGGTGGAAAACAACTCAGAATAATTAAATCAAACAGTGACCTTTCTTGTCGTGGATTCTAAGTTCATCCCAGACTTTCTCCATGAAAAAAAAATCTGTCCGATCCCTTCTTCCACTGAAACAAATCTTGAATGCAAATGAGTGAGGCAGAGGAGTCTCCCGAGGTGGAAAAACCAGGGGGAATGAATGCACCATGGACACAGAGAGTTCCCAGCTCTCTACTCAAAATAATCCCAACATTTCAAATGAATCTTTGGAATAAGTAGATCAGGCTTGAGGTACAGCTTGGGCTGGACAGGTACAGCTTGTGTTCATCACTTGGATCTCTTTGAAAATCATATTTCTGAAGCCTCAACTGCATTTTCTGGCCAGCACCACCAGTTAGAATGCAGGGAAAGGACTTGAGTCCAAAGTCCTGCCCAACAGCCCTAAAAGAAGAGGCTGCAGCTCTGAGGAAAAGAGGCAGTACCTGTGCACGTCTCATCCCTTGTGAATGGCTGCAAAATGGCTATTCTTCATAGATCAGAGAACTGGAGCCCCTCTGCTCTGGAGCCAGGCTGGGAGAACTGGGGCTGTTCCCTTACTCTGCGTTTCCTTTCTAGCAGGATCTTCTAAGGGAATCAGGTATCCAAGGACTCGAGGACCCCTCAGCATTTTCCATAAGATGTTTACAGCTTCAGCCCTCATTCTTTTCCTATTTCCCCCAATTTCTGCTTTGCCTGGACAAAGTGAGGGCAATGGCTTCCCGATTTGTCTCCTGAAGGAAAATCTCCTGCAGACGCATGCCCAAGGTCAGGCACCAGCAAGGCTGTAACGTCTTCTCTTACCCCAACACCAATCCACATTCTTTGTGCTGTGACTAATCCATGGCAAGGTCACCAGGTCCCTGCCAGGCTCGTGCCCTGCTGCAGGGCTGGAGCCTGCCAGGCTGTTCACTGATTTGTGTCACACCCAGGTACGTTCTGCCCCAAGCCAGCTTTTATCTCAGGAAAAACAACACTGTCACTGTGGCTGGGCAGGGCTTGGGCTGGTGTAAGCCAGGCAAAGGATTTGGCCCGTGATCCATGGTAGTGGGGGGAAGCAAACAAACAAAAAGAGTCAGAAACAGAGCACCTGGCTTTATTGTAATCGCTCTGTAATTTGAATAGCATCCAGGGCCACTTGAAAATGGGCTTCTTCATGTCATCTGCTCTTACTTGCAGGTCTTAAGAGCCCCATATTTACCCCCAGGGATCCATTTGTAGCAGAAATTTCCCAATTCAGATCTGAATGTGGGTCTCAAGTATTACCCAGAGATCTCAAGTATTACCCAGAACAAGCCTTCAACTCTGGACCATTTTGATTTCTATCTAATTAATGTTGCCACCAATTACTATTTTTTCCTTTGGTATAATTTCTTTGGTATCACACCCCATGCACAGGATATACCAGAAGACAAAACTTTACTCAACAGACTGACCAGCTAGGGTAACATAGGCCAGTCTTGAAAAATTGGTGTCTGCAACCTGTGTATTTTCTGTCTTAGAGGTGCAACTCAAACCCATCCCTGCTGACACCTGTCAAGCCCAGGAACACGAGTGTTTCTGTAGGTGAGGGTTAGGAAATAAATTTATTCTCAGTGCTGAATGCTGTGCTCCTTGGCACACTTGAGGGAACAGCTGTCTGACCTCCTTGCTCTGGAAGCACGAGAGGTCCAAACGGATTCCAGGTACTCAGATTTGGGCTGTCTTTCGGTTTGGTGTGTCTGGGAAGAAACAGAGGGTTGGGGTTTGTGCCAGCCCCAAAACCAGGATGATAAGGGCTGAAGCTTGGCTTGTCCATTGGAGTGGGAAACCAGAGGGTACGAGGGACACTGCGGCAGGATGGAGAGGACAAGCTGGTGGCGTTTGGTCCTGGGGTACCCGGAACGAGTGACCCCCACAAAACAAAGCTTCCGTGCTCACGCTGGAGCCAGGCGGGCTCTCCCGGCGGGCTGTTCCCGCTGTTCCCCCTCCCAGGGAGAGCTCGGAGCGCTCTCCGCCGGCTCTGCCCCGTTTCCAGGGCTCGGCGCTCCCCGGACGGACCTGTTGCCGTGTGCCCCCGCTGCCGAGCGCCGCTGAGACTCTTACACTGAAGGCGGGCGGTCCCATGATGTAATGCTGCCGCAGCTGCCCGGAGCGGCCGCTGCCGTTGGCCGAGGCGCGGAGTCCCCGCCCGGGCGCTCCGCCCGCCGCCCCCCCGGCGGGCCATAAAAGCCCCGAGGCAGAGGCAGGGCAGCTTCCCCGGCCCCTCTACCGCTCAGGTGACCCAGGGACAGGTGAGCCCCGCAGGTGCGGAGGCGGCTGGGGGACGCTGCGAGGGGCTCCCCGGCCACCTGTGGAGCCGGTGCCGCCTCTGCCGGGCGGCTCCGCCGGCGCGGGGACCCGGCGGGTGCGGGGAGCGCTCGGGGGAAGGGGCCGCTCTCCCTCCACCCTGGGGACAGACGAGGCGATGCCGGGGAGATCCCGACCGGATCCCAGCGGCGGGGCCGCGGATCAGCACCGCGGATCAGCACCACGGACAGCGCCCGGCGGCGCCTCCCAGGCGGGGCTGGAGCGGGACACGAGCGCGGCACCGGGAACCGGCACCGCAGGACTCTCCCGGGACATCACCGGCACCCAGAGCCACCGGGGCGGCGCTGGACTGTTCGCCGGGGCCAGGGTGAGTCCGGCCCGGAGGGGTCTCAGCGGGAGAGGGGAGGCAGGAGAGCGGCAAAGGGGAGTGGCACAGCAGGTACCCTGCCCGCAGGTACCCGGTGCCGGACAGGGATGCCCGGGGCGCGTCCCCATCCAGCCCTGCCCGGCACGGGCACCCAGGGGCCGGGAGCCGTCCCACCGCCCCCAGCACGGCACTCGGGGGGTACTCGGGGGCTGCCTGAGGTGGGAAGGGACATTGTCCAAACATCCCTGCCAGCCTCAGGTAAGACACACTCACAGCCTCGGGTAGAGCAGGGAATAAAAACATTTGGGAGGCACGGAATGATTACACGAATCCAAATGTAACCTGCACTTCCCATCTACTCGACATCAAAGCTTTATGCTGGAAAACCCAACACTCTTGTTTTGAAAATGTGTCTGACTGGTAGTTCATGTGTAAAGTTGCTCGTAAAATTCCCTAATTTGTCGGAGAAACAGGACATTTAACCAGGATACTGTTGGGAGGTGATGCTTCATTAACAGTCATTTGAAATTAATTTTTGTCTGTGTCTGATTCTATCTGAGCATTCAAAACCTGCCTTGCAGTAGTGGCACACTTTGGGTCCATTGACAGATTGTGTTATATTGAAGTGCTCGTTGGCTAAATCAGAATGGATTTTTTTTCCAAAATGCTCCCCTCCAGAGGAAAAAAAATTAAAAATTGAGTATGATCAAATTAAAAAAAGTGGTTGGTTTTTGGTTTTAATTTTGACAAAATTAAAACAACAAAGTATTTATCTCTGGCTCAAGATGAAATAAAATATTTTTTTTCTCTTTAGATTATTAAACCAAGGATCTAATATAGAAAATAAAAAATAAAACATTCAAGTGTTTGAGCACTTTGGAAATTAAGCATTTCAGAGAGCTATTGCCAGCTGAAGTGATTTGCTGCATTTTTTTAATCTCCATTTTTGGAAGCTGGGATATTCCCTGAATAAATCCCTGTTCATTGGAAATTCTTCCCCAGCTCTGCTAAATGTGTGTTTAAACACTTTTCTGAGCAGAGACTCAAGGTGATTTAATCCAGGCTCAGCCTGGCCACATCTCCTGTCCTTACACTTGTATTTTTCCTGAGTGGTGTTGGTCTCTGAGAGGAAAAGGAAACACGCTGTTCTCCATTTTAGGGAAACTCCTATTTGTTATTTCAGAATTAAATATTTTGGGGAAGAAAAAGAAAATAAATACTTGAAAAGAAAGCTATTTCCTATTCTCGAATATCCACACAGCCTTTTAGACATATTTTATAGACATTGAACAAAGTAAGGGTGGTAATGTTTCCCTGTGGAACTGGAGTGGGGAGATATCTTTGTTATCTCTCTGTAAATCTTTTAACATCTCCCATCAGTTCTGTGCACACAGTGACTCTGATCTGTCCTGAGTGCAACAGCTACTGAGGTTCAGTCTGGGCAGTGCCTTGTCTCTGCCAACACCATTATCAGACTTTTCCCCTTGAAGTTCAGCTGTAAAATAAGGGGAAAAAAATCCCATATTCTTCACCTCCTGCCCCAAAAAGCCATGCAGAAGAAGCCAGAAAATTATATTGCACCAAATACCTACTCTTGCTTCCATGGGTTTATCTCCACATTCTGGGAAATTGCCTAATCAGATTTCATATTTCATATAAAAAATAGTAGGACAGATGATATCATATCCTCAAAGCTAACTAAATTTTGGATTGTGCAGTCTTGCTTAATCAAAGTTTCATTTCCATTTGTTCAGGGTATATTTTGTCACTTCTTTTTTTTTTTTTTTTAACTGGCAATTTTCTGTAGAACTCACAGATGGATCCAACCCAGAGGTCTCTGAAGAACAGGGGACTCGGGGTAAGGTCTAAACTTAATTCAGTTTAATTCCTGGCTCTTTAAGTATTCTTCAAAATGAGTAAACTGGCAATCAGTCTGGCAGGAGAGTCCTCCATCACCCGCTGGAAGGAAATATTTGAAGTTTTGCTAGAAATAAACACCGTACAGACTTTTGTTGTTTAAAATTCCGTAGAAATAAAGCCTGCTCAAGGCAGGATCCTCCTTGCCCTCTCCCCCTCCCACCACACAGACAACGTTCCAGGCTCCTGGCTCTGTGTGCCTTGCACAAATATTTGTCTGTGTGTCGCTGCCACTCCACTGCAATCGTGGCATCTGGTAGTAGCTGGGAGACTGGGAGGTGCTTGGGAATCTCGGCAGGAAAAAAAGAGAGAGTGGATTTCAGACGCAAGATCTGCGACAGCTTTTGAGCCTGGATAAACAGGGCGAGGTTGTTGTGCTTTTTGGCAGGGATTTGTCCTGCCCCAGACACCTGCAGCAGGCTCAGCCTCTCTCAAACACTGCACTGCCAAGCCCAGCCCTGCTCTGGGGCACACCTGGTCCTGCCTCAGCCCTGCCACAGGAGCTGCCCCAGCCTACACCCACCCCGCTCCTGCAGGCCTGCAGGGCCAGAGTGAGATCTCAGGGAAGTCTGAGCAAAGGATTTGGTTTTTCCTGCTCACCCAAGTCATAGAATCACAGGATGGTTTGGGTTGGAAGGGACCTTAAAGCTGCTCGGGACATGGGAATTTTGTTCCATGTGTGTTCAGCACGTAAAGAGTCCGACTCTGGGACTCTGGCTCAGGGCTTTAGGAAGGTCAAAGAAAAGATCTTTCATGGCACAGTCTGTGGCTCTGCAGGTGAACACATGGACCTGCAGCAAGCCAGCAAACCCTTTGTGTCCTTGAGGAGAGAACTTTGCCTTTTGATTTATTTTAATCTGGAGACTCAGGATTTTTCATAAACCTACAGTAGCTTACACAATATCAGGCCCCACTTCAGGAAAATACAAATGCACTTGCACAAACTTCAGCATGGAACTCCCTCAGGAACCAAACTAAAGTCAAGCACTTGGCTGCACTGAGGATTAAAGGATGTTTCCATAATGTTATGCAAAGATCTTCTCTTTATCCTGTGTTACTTAAGGCTGTTCATTCTTCCCAAGTCATGTTCAGAAGCACAACTTCCTCCCCTGTGGTTTTCCAAAGCATTTTAGTGTTTTCAGGTGCTCAGCATGACATATTCCAATTAATCCTGGTTTTCAGGGACTTCTAAGAGCCTGCCTCTTGTCGATCCCTTTCAGAGTGTCTCAAACACAAATATAAGGTGTCCAAAATTGCTAACTGCTTTTGAAAATCCAGAGCCACGATGAACAGTCCACCTACGAGATTCCAGCCCAGGTGAAAATTGCATGGATTCGAGCCCCCCAAAATCAGAGGCCACAGTCAGCACCTGCTCCCGTGGGGTGACAATGCACCCTGTCATTAGAGCAAAGTTTCTCTTAGAAAGGAGAAAATTGCACCATTCCCAGTGAGAACAAGTGCAAATCTTTTCCCTCCAGCTCACGAAATTATTCATGTTGTGGCCTGTAATTCCGGCTGATCAAATATTCCGTCACTCCGCGTCGCCGGTCGAACGTTTGCGAAGAAATCAATGCCACGAGGAGATGGAAAACTCTCCTGAGTTCCTCCCCTCAGAGACAAGGAGTCCCCATCTGGAGGGCAAAGGCTCCAGCAAAGGGCAGTGCTTGCAGGCTCGGGGCTTGGGTGGGTCAGGAGCAATGGGAATCTCTCAGGAGCAAGGAGAGCAAAGGCCAGTTCAGCCAAACCCTTTCCCAGCTGGAATGTTTCAAGAGTTTTCAGTTGCTCCAATGGGTTGTTTAGATCTGCTCAGAGATAATCTGTACCCTGAAAGCAGAGGGGGCAGTGGGGACAGGAGGACAGTTCCCCTGATCCCATGGCCAGGGGCACGGCTGAATCCAGATCCCACCAGGATCAGGGAGCAGCAGCAGAGCTGTGCCCTTGCACGGTGCCTCATTCTGGTGACAGCTGGTGACAGGGACACCCTTGGGAGGGGACCGGACTGACTCCCAGTCTGGCTCAGCTGGGAAAGGGTGGCTGCAGCTCTGGTTTGACCAGCTCCTCCTCGGCCCTGCCCGAGGCACAGCCAGAGATGAGAAACAAACTAAGGAAAGGCAATGGTTTGACTGATTTTTGCAATTCTAATCTGAAACCTAAAGCCATTCCTAAATGAAGCACCTCAGACCCCTTGTTCTTAAAGACAGATCTTGTGATCCCCGTTTCCAGGGTACCAGAAAACCAAATTCAGTGGTATCTGTAAGGCTCTGGTGATCTGAGAGCAAATGGAACCAGAGAACAGAAAAAGGTGATTATCCTGTCAGGTTTGGCCTGGGAGGAAGATTATCCATCTATCTTGCCAGACCTATTTATTATCTGATTTTCTCCTGGCTTAGCTTTTATCACCTTTCTAATCCTCCCCATCTAATTCAGCCAATATTTTATCTCAGCAGTTCTCACCCTGTGCTGACGAAGGTGGGCTTGGAGCTCTGGGCAGGTTTTCCGTGACCTCACAAGGGGTTGCACAGGTGGGTGGAACATTAAGTGCCAGCTAATGAGTTCACAACTTTCAAAAATAAATGAGCTGGTATATTTTCTAGAAGAGAAGTGTTATATCTTTCTGCTGGTCTGTCAATGAGGGAATGGGTTTGGAAGAACTCCTTTTCCAGAATTTTTAAAGAATGGACTCGTTCCATGTAATACACAAATTTAAATGTGTGTGTGTGTGTATATCTATATGTGTATTTAAGTGGATGTGATGTATGAAATTGGTTTCTGGGATGGGAAGCACTGGGATGCATCATTTGAATCAAGCAGGACTCAAAGATAAATTTGAGGCAGGTGATGTTTTTTGAGTACTCATGATTTGAACCCACTTAGAGGAAACATTGAAATTGCAAGGCTCCCAGTCCCTCACAGGGTTCAAGACCCAAATCCCAGTAAGATGGAGGTTTCTCTGGATAGCACAGCCCTTTACCTTTTCCCTTTTCACCCCGAATCAATGGGCACCTTCCCCACCTTGTTACTGGTGAATGCATTAGGGGCTAAACTTTATCATGTCCACGGCGGTTCCTGGAATAGCTGCAAGCTGAGCACTTGGTTAGGGACAGCCAGGGAGAGATGATTACCTTCAGGCAGTCTCCCTGGAACATCCCAGGGTTCCTACAGGCACAGCCTAATGCAGGACTTAGGATGCTGAACAGACTCCTATTACAGGGCCAGCCATCTCCACACTTGCACACGGAGAGCCCTCGTTAACATGCACACCAGTGGCTCCAGAACACAGCAGCCCAGTCAGGGCTCATTAGGGGCAAAATCATTCCAAGGGACGTTGTTTCAGAAAGGAAAGAATTTAATTTCTCTCAGGGTTGGGGTTGAGTTGCAAAGAGCCTGGGGGTTTTGTGTTGGAAGCTGTCTTGGAGCTCGGCTGTGCCAGAGGCTGAGGTGTGGTTACCTTGAGAGGCACCCACAGCATCGGCCCCAGAGGGACCCTGGCTCACATCAGGGGCACATTAAAATAAATCTTCATTAAAGAGGTGACTTTAAGGCCTCTGTGTCCTCTGGGAATCAGCAGCTGAGGTGGGAATTGCTCAGGCACGAGCCACAGGCTCTGCACTGCTGATGGAGGCTCTGTCTGTGTGCCTGTTTCTGCTCTGCCCCTGCCCCAGACCTGCAAAGCTTTTGAGACCAGGAGGGGAGGTTGTGATGAGGAAATCTCAGTCCACTTTTATTGGCAGGTATTAAAAACCCCTGAGAATTATCATTAATAGATACAAACGAATCACTGCCCAGCTGAAGTGCTGACTTTCTCCTCTTTACCATGGAATGACCCACTAGAACACACAAGACGTCCAATGCTTTAGTAATACACTGCAAATAAACATCTAATTATCAGCTCTGAGAGGGGAAAAGGAACAAGGATGAAGCCATTTGTCATCTCAGTTTTATTTTCTGTACAGAGTCCTGCACAAAGTGTGCTGGTAGCTCTCCTCTCCCACGTGTGCCACCACTCCTCAGGAATAACTCTGATGCCTGTTCATTCAAAGCTCAGCTCTATTTTAAAAAATCTACTCTCTCTGAAAGGGCTGTCTTTAAAAAAACCAAAAAATTGTACAGGAAAAAGGACAAAATTGCTTCTCAACAAAAGGGCCTATCAACAGCCTGTCAATAATGTGCCAAAGGCCAGAACCTGCCTTTCAAAGAGGCTCTGAAGCCTCGACGTGTACTTTTGAGAGCAATTAAGGGATGTAAGCAACATGATGATTATCTCATGGGTGACATTTTCATCAGCTCTTTGGGAAAAAGGAGAGATGGGCTTGAGATGGCTGTGATCAATGTTCGTCCCAGTCCTGCAGAAATGGCAGGAAAACACATGGTGCACGGGCCTGGAAATCAAAATGCACGAGGAAAGGAAGGGTGGGAGGAAGAGGTGTTAAAGGCAGAAGGATTTTAAATCATAGAAGCGGAAAGAATGAGAAGGAGAGAACCTGAGAAATGTGAGTGGGACCCTGTGACTCTTCCTTTTCCCATCTCAGGCCCTGTGTCTTCTACCTCCTCACTTTTCAGGGCACAGCTCCATCCCGAGCCTGAGGAAAGAGGAACAGAACATTCCCAGGGACTGAGGCAATGCCTCAGGGCTGACGTGTGTTATGGTCACTCTGCTCTTTCTCCAGAGTATTGCACAGAGCCATTGAGTTTGGCCTTTCCTTTCCTTTCCTTTCCTTTCCTTTCCTTTCCTTTCCTTTCCTTTCCTTTCCTTTCCTTTCCTTTCCTTTCCTTTCCTTTCCTTTCCTTTCCTTTCCTTTCCTTTCCTTTCCTTTCCTTTCCTTTCCTTTCCTTTCCTTTCCTTTCCTTTCCTTTCCTTTCCTTTCCTTTCCTTTCCTTTCCTTTCCTTTCCTTTCCTTTCCTTTCCTTTCCTTTCCTTTCCCATCCACCTTTGTGCTGCAGGTCCCAGCCCAATCCCAGAGTTGGGAGCGCAGGGGCAGACGGAGCTGGAGGGACAAGGAGCTGAGGGGTGCAAGACAGAAGTGCAGGTGGGAACCTCAGCCAGAGCCTCAGGATGATGCCTGAGGGGTGAGAGGAGCCTGCACCCTACCCCAGGAGCACTGCCTGGCTCAGGGGGATGAGCTCAGCCCCAGCTGTCCCGGGTGGATTGGGAGAGCAGAGCCCACATGGACTCTGCTCCCGGCACCAGACCAGGACAGGAGCCAAGCAGAAGCTCAGATGTTGCACATGCCCAGCTGTTTTGAAGCTAGGCAAAAATGTTTCACGGAAAACACATCTGCAAAAGCACATTTGGCTGCAGTATTTCCCCAGTTTGCTGAATTTCTTGTTTAGGAAAACAAACTTAATTGCAGCAGAACAAAATGTTGCCTAATTCGCTATAAAAATCTCCTTCCTACATTTCATTTTATGAAAACAAAAAAATTAGAAATGTTAATGTTGAGTGAAAGAAATGATTTTTTTAAATGTTTGGAAATCTCCGTTGTCCCAAAAGATCCCGTTATACTCCCAGCTTCTCTCTGCATGTATCAGCACAGAGGAGCACATATCCAAATTTCTGTGTGCCCTCACATCCTGGGCAAACAATTCCAGGCAGCTCTGACAGGCACGAGCTGCTCTGCATTCTCCAGGAGTGCCTTTTGAAGAGGATCTTAATAATAAAAATAATGTTATGTTACTAGTTAAACACTGGGAATTATTCCTCCATCACAGGCAAACTGTGCTGAAGCCAGGAATGAACCCAGGGAGGAATCCCCAGGGTCCCAGCAGGATGCATTAACAGCATGTCTCTCCAGTGAGCCGTGGTGGGCAGAGCATGGAGCAAAAAAAAAAAGGTAAAGTGGTTAAAAACAACTTGTGTTTTTAGAGCCCAGTCTCCCACGGAAATCTTCGGAGATGCTGAGCTCTCCACTTCTGATTTGCAAGGAATAATAGTTTGCAAGCCCAGCTGAGACTCCTGGGCTGTAAATTTTCTGTAATGTTTTCCTCCAGACCCATTTGCTGTCCCGCTAATTAATCCAGGTAATGGCTGGGTTGGTTGTTTTTTTTTTTCCCTTCAGCAGCAGTTTTCCTTTTTGTTAACACGAACAGAGAGAACCGAAGAACCGATCTCTCGAAGGATCCTGGCTGGCAGCAATATCACCATCTGACTGAAGAGAGCTCAGCCACACGCATAATCCTCGGGAAAATTCATCTCCACCCTCCCGCAGACCCCGGTGAGAGCCCTTGAAGTGGTAATTAAAGTCTATTGAGTGGCAACTGCACCTGTTTAGAGAGGAGAGTGCGGGTAAGAGGTGCACAAAGGGAGATGAGCAGCGCGGAGAGAGGAGCTGCTGGAGCTGGGGAGGAAGAGAAGTGGAAAGAAGTGGTGGTGGTGGGGAAAGTGTTGGTTTGTTGAAGTCGATCCAATCAGTTGTGCATTTCCATCCTTCCTGCCTTAGATTTGCTCCCTCCCCGCTCTCGCAGCCACTGGTGGAAACTCCGGGGGGCTTCCCCCACCAGCCCAGCCCCGGCTCCGCTGCTCCCGGGGGTAAATCCGCGGGTCCCGCACGCTCCTTGAGGACTCACAGCAGCCCCAGGTCACTGACGCCGCTGCAGCCCCCGGCTCCTCGGGCTGGCCCTGGGACGCGCCGGCTCTTGTCCCTCTGCCCAGTGTCCTTGTGTGACAGCCCCAGCCCCCCGCAAACCTCGCAGCGCCGCGGGAGGGAATCAACGGGAGGCGTTTGCGGCTTCTGGCAGATGGGGGCGAGAGCAGAATCCAGGCAGGAACGGAGGGAGATGGGACTGGAGTGGGGCAATGCCTCTTCCTGTAAAGATGCTGGGTTTGCCCACATCCCATGGCTCCCAGGTGTTCTGACCCAGTGCCACCTCAGATGTCCCCACGGGCTGTAGGAGAGGCCATGCAAAATACACTTATTCATAGCTTTTATTCATGGATTTTTACAAAGGGCCAGAGAGCCAGAGAGCAGTGCTGGAGAGTGATCTAGGTGCAGGCTCCAGGGAAGTTTTCATTCTGAGGCCCATGGCTTGATCACAGAATTCCTGGCTGCTTCTGTCACAATCCCCGTGTGACCTTGGCAGCAAACAGGGTCCCAGGCTATTTGCCCTACAGATGAGGCTCTAAAACCTTAGTCAAAGATCCCTGCAAAAGCTTTTTATTGTAGGAGTAAATAATCACCCCTTACACTCTACACAGGCACTACTGATACCCTTGACTCCCCTTATCCAACCCCAAAATCCACTGGTTTAGGTGGCACTAGAACAGTAATGTGGGCTTTGTCCCTTGTCACTGCAATTCCATGTGTGCCCCAGAATCAAGTGGGCTGAGCCAGGATTCCTGGGGTGAGAACAGGAGGGGACAGAGGTTCATCCCGAGAGCACCCCGAGGCTGAGCCGAGCAAACGAGTCAGGCAGAAGAATTCCACCAGTGTTGGCAAATTTTTCTCTCTCACTGGACTTGATGGCAGCCAGTCCCCTGTGAATCCCTGACCTTCACACTCCACAGGCTGTCTGGGATGGCTCACAGGAACCACAGGAGATTTTTTTCCTGTTCCTGATTGTCAGAGCACACAACGAATGTTGTTGCGTCTGCTTTGGACAAGTCCTGTCAGCAGCATCTCTGCAGCTTCCCAAAGCTGTGCCAGGACATGCTTTGGTGTGAATGAGGATAGGGAAGAACTTGCACTCAGACAGTCACAGAATCCCAAATGGTTTGGACTGGAAGGACCATAAAGCTCATCCAGTGCCACTGCTGCCATGGGTGGGGACACCTTCCACTATCCCAGGATGCTCCAAGCCCTGTCCAACTCCACTGACTGTTCCAGGAGGGATTTGAAATTAGTTGGGTGTCTGATCCAACCATTTGGCTACAGTTTGTGGAGACAGACGGACACCCCTGGACAACAGGATCACCTCCCAGTCAAGCCGTGTCCCAGGGTGAGAGGAATTGTTGTGCTGACTGGGCAGGGAGGCTACATGACAACACTGAAAGCCCAACTGCCATAGAATCATCCCTAAAATACCCTCCTTGCCTCTTAAACTCCAATTTGTGCATTTACCAACTCATTGGGTGGAAGAGCTCCATGTGATAACTTGCCTTGTTTCTGCCTTTTGACTCCCAAACGCTCCTCTCTCATCTTTCCCTTTTAGCCTTCCTGTCCCTCGGCCCTTTTCTCTCCCCACCTTCCCTCTGATTGCTGAGCAGCTTTTTGACTTTTCCATCAATAAGTCTAAAGAGCATTTGAACCTCTCTGGTCCCCCTTCTCTCCTCCCTCCTGTTCCAAATCAGGCAAGCTCATCGATCAGAGGAGCTCAGGAAATATCTGGTGTTTTGTTGTCAGGCTGATAATAACATTGCAGTTGTGAATGGGCTGCTGCAGGCCTGATCATGGACACCTGCAGGGTTTGTTTAATTGCATTTAATGACAAATCCTATACAGAGGAGCATTGCCAGAGAGATTTATTATCCACCAAAGAGGCAAAGCACAACAGCTCAAAATATAATTTGCACTGAGCATTTTTCCCCCTGCCTCTCTTTAAAGCACGGTAATAAATGACAAATCGGGTAAAGTGGGAGACACGGGGCTGGGGAGGAGGTGGGGGGCAGAGGACAGAGATTGAAACCAAAGGAAATAACAGCAATAAGGCCACATTGTTCTCTCTGCCCTCCCTGTGCTCTGGTGTAGAGGAAATACTGTTTGTTTAATTTACAGCCTGGAAGTGCAGCTGGGGATCTCTCCGTGATGAGCCTGGTCGGAGATAGCTGGAGGCCCCACTCTTTCCAGGCAGGCTTTTTCCCCCTGCTCTGGAGCTAAGTTTAGCTCCCATCCATAGAAACAATTACTGAGGAGCCTCCCAGTGCTGGGGAGAGGGGCGAGGTCCAGCTGCCACCAGCACAAGGAGCCACGTCCCTGAAATCTCTGGGACAAACCAGAAGTGGCAAATCCCTTCCTGACAAATCTCACATGGAGAAATACGGCCCCACAGAGACAGTCTAGACAAAAACCTCCCAGCCTCCCAGCCTGTGATTTATGTTTCCTACTAAACACCTCGCTCTGAACAGGGAATGTCTGGGTGTGAAACCAAGAGAGGAGCTCTTGCTCACACGTCTCTTGTCTTGATTTTTACCCGTCTGGCAATGATATGTGGTAAATCCCTTCGTGGAGCTGTGTCCCAGAACAAGGACTGAAAAGTGTCCTTGTCACCTGGAATTCCAGTCCAGCTTAGCACTTCCCAAACTGGCTTCTCTCTCAAATTCATTCTTCTTTACAATTCATCCTCTCTCCCAGTTATCTTGGACCGAAGACTGAATTGCCCTGAATTTCTATTTCTCAATATTGTCTCACTCCCCAGGTGTTTTCACTGCATACTCACTACTGTTCCACTTGATATTCAGATTAGAATCACAGAATATCCTGAGTTGTAAGGTACTCACAAGGATCATCCAAGTCCAACTGGTGTTTAAATTTTACCCAGGAGGTTTGGGGTGGCAGCAGTTTTGTACAAGAACACATCCCCCCATGTTCAGCAGTTGGCTCTGTCCTTACACAAACACGGTGTTGGGTAACACCTGGACCCGTTTTTATCTGATTTCCTGGACAATGGCAGTATCACTAATGCTCCCTGTTAAATAAGACCACCTGGACATCTCCTGGTATCAGCCCCAGCTATCACAAACACTCCTGATACCTCGACCAGCACAAAGGGCTGTTATCTCAGAGCAGCACCAATCCCCAGACTGAAACACCCATCTGGAGTTAGAATAAAGTGTCCACAGAAAGCACATGTCATAAAAAAGGAGAGGGAGGGAGGGATGGGACTGCTCCCCATGAGCTCTCACAGGGCACAGCCCCTGCCAGCAGCAGCAAACCCAAACCCCTCTCCTGTTGCTGCACACTCTTCATCCTCCCATGGAAGGAGCAGCCAAAGCTGCTGAGGAATGGTTTCATTTCTTTCCCTTTTCCCCCCACCTGCTTACAAAAGTACCTGTTAACAGTTGGGTGAAGATGGGAAGAGGCTGTTCCCTGCCTGATTTCAGTGCTTGAGGTGAGTAAAGCTCTACTGGACAAGGAATAAAATCAGATCCTTTCCATGGCCGTGAGCCAGCACTGTCCTTCCACACCTCATCCACGTGAGGGATTAACAGAGAAAAGCTGGGCAGTGAAAGAAAAGCTGGACCTGAACCAAAGATTGCTCATCAACAAATCCAGAGAAAGGGAACAGCAAGAGGGGTTTGTTTTCCTTGCTTAAATCAGCCTCTCAGCGGGATTCCAGGAAACTCAGCACTATCATTATCTTTCTCTTTGCAGAGTCCTTTTCTCCAGCGTTCCCCAGCATCTACTGCATTTGCTTATTGTAGTCAGAGTCAAATACAGCTGGGAGACAGACAGGTTGACAGAGCACTCCTGGAGAAGTTTATCACAGGGTAAGGCAAGAGGAGCCCCTGCTGAGCCCTGTAGAGTCCGTGGAGTGAGAAAATGGAGCAGAAACTCACGGGAACAGCACAAATTGGAGAGATGATTACAGGGAGATTTGATGTGGTCTCAGGAGGAATGCTGCAAAGGGCAGCATCCATCCCTGAAGGAGAGGCAGGAACAAGGATTACAGGATGAGAAGAACTGAGGAAGGATGCTGGGAGAAGACGTGCGGGAGGACATCCCCGAGGAGGAAGCGCTGCTCTCCTAGCCTGGCTCTGTGTGGAAGACTAGTGATTTTGTTGTTGTGTTTGTAAAGGTGACAACAAATCATAGCCTGCCATACAGCCCAGGCTGCCACGGCTCGGGTGTGCAAGAGTTTTGGGGTGCTGGAGCTCCTGTCGTGGCTTATTCTGCTCCTCAGTCCAAATGTCCCCCAATTCCTTCTTTGTCCCCATTTATATCCTGAGCATGATGTCCTAGGGTCTGGAACATCCCTGGGGTCAGTTGGGGTCAGTCCCAGGCACCCCCAGCCCCTCCTCAGCGTGGCTGGATGAGGGCAGGAAAGGCCTTGGCTCTGAGTGAGCTCAGCAAGAACAAAAACATCTGTGAGTTATCAGCCCCGTGCTCAGCACAAACCCAAACACAGCCCCAGACCAGCCACGGAGAAGGAAATTCACTCTACCCCAGCTAAAAGCAGCACAGGACCCAAGGAACCTGCCCCAAACACCCCAGAGCAGGGTCAGGGCACTCAGACACTGCTGGAACCTTGATGCCTGGCAGGGCTTGTTGGGAGAGTTCAGCCCTTTGCTTCCAACAGGGCCTTAAAATATAAAAGAACAAATTTTCAACACCGCTCAGAGCCTCCATTCTCAAAGGTATTTAGGTGTGAAAATGAAACTCCTGAATCCTGCCAAGTCCAGTGGTAAAAGCACTGAAATATCTTTAATAATTTGGGTTATTCGTGCTGTTGAGCACTTTTTTCTTTTCCTTTTTTTTTTTTTCCCTTAAACTTACCAAGCTCAGCATTGTCCACATCATTGGTACTGTGGCAGATGTGATTTAGGAATCACAGAATGGTTTGGGCTGCAAGGGACCTTAAAGCTCTCCCAGTGCCACCCCTGCCAGGGCAGGGACACCCCAGGCTGTCCCAAACCCCAGTGTCCAGCCTGGCCTTGGGCACTGCCAGGGATCCAGGGGCAGCCACAAATCTGTTGCCAGTACAAACCTGTACAAATCGCTGTCATTTGGTGGTGCCTGAAAGAAAAGATCCAGGTTTCATAAACCACAACAACTCCTCTCTCTCCCCTACTTCCCCACTGACAGATGAAATCCACACAAAATTCCGAGGGCAGCAGTGCAGCCATTAATGCTGCAATGGCCAGGCTGGTGTCTGATGTAAAAGAAACTTTGATTTAGTGTTCCCCCAGCGTCTTCATCCTCTGCAGGCTGATCAAAATCCTCCCTCCCAGGTACCTCGTGCCCCACACAAGCAGAGAAAATAATGTCATCAGAGCCCTGCTGATGGAGGCAGTTACAGGACAAAGGCCCTGCAGCAAGGTGGGGATTGGGTCATCGTTCCTGCTAATGTCAGGGTGCCATTTCTCCCTATTTTTAGAATTGTTCCCTTTGTACAGCAAATTGTTCAACTATAGAGACAATCTGGTGTTCGCTGGCTCTGGGAGCAGGGACCCATCTTCCCTGGCTTCAGGAAATCACACAAACTGCTGAAAGCTGGAGATGGATAAAATCTGGGTACACAGGAGCCTGCAAACCTCAATTTACACTGAAAAACCTGAGGAGCTGCTGCAGCCCTGACTGAGCACAAAGGAAATTTCTGCAGGTTTCTAAATTATCCACTCTCTGCTTCAAAAGGATCTCAGGGATTCAATAAATCAGTATGGACTCCGCTCCTAAATTATTTTGATGCTTTTGGAACTCTTAGCACAGCTCCATATTTTGAGGGAAGAGATGGGGAGCAATGGGTGTGGAACTCTGGAGCCTCTCACACCGAGGATGTTCCAAACCACCCAGCCCAGCCCTTTGTTATTCTCCACATTGTACATCGTGCTTGTCCCAGACACCTCAGCGTGGATTTCAAAGCAGAGCAAACACGAGCTGTGAATTCCGACTTTGCAGCCTAAATAAGCCAGGCAGCCAGAGAACAGTCATTATTCCCGGGTTATTGGCAGGGAATTGAGACACAGGAAGATTAAATGACCAGCCCAAGGTCACCAAAGGAGCCTCCTGTAAAGGTGAGGGCTCAGCCTGGATTTCTGAAGTCTCTGCCCAGTACTTCAGCCATCCATTCACTTGCTCTTTAAGTAACCCTGTCATTATTACTGTGAAGGAAATTATGCTCCTCCTGCAGCAGCCAGCACCATGTAATTCAGCTTGTCTGAAAGGGAATATGAAATGGCAGTTTCACAAAAAATTAACCCTCCTGCCACGCAGCCTGGCAGCCCTGTCACAACGTCTCATTTTTTATCTGCTCTTCCTCCCGTGGGGATTTAACTCTCCTCTTCTTCCCACAACTCTGGCTGGGGCTTTTGCTGTGTTATCCCAAAAACCCTACACAGGTGTCCCCTGTGGGGGGCCCGTGGTCTGTAGGGGATGGATGTGGGGGGGTTGAGCCCCTCGTTCCTGCCCCAGATGTGGGGATTCACCCACGTTCCTGAGCTGCTGCTGGCACGGGGAGGATCCCAACAGCTCCTGGAAGGAGCAGCAGCAGCTGGAGCTCAGCAGGAGAACCCAGGAGCAGCCACATGATGTCCCTGACACCCTCAGAGGGATGGCAGAGAACCTTTGTTCCCAGCTGTTGTGTCAGTGGAAGTGGGAGCTGTCCAGGAAAGAGGCTCCAACTTTGGAACAGCCTGGGAGAGCTGGGGGTGCTCCCCTGGAGAGGAGAAGCTCCAGGGAGAGCTCAGAGCCCCTGCCAGTACCTAAAGGGGCTCCAGGAGAGCTGGAGAGGGTCTGGGGACAAGGGATGGAGGGACAGGACACAGGGAATGGCTCTCACTGCCACAGGGCAGGGCTGGATGGGATTTTGGGCAGGAATTGTTCGCTGGGAGGGTGGGCAGGCCCTGGCACAGGGTCCCAGAGCAGCTCTGGCTGCCCCTGGATCCCTGGCAGTGTCCCAGGCCACACTGGACAGGGCTTGGAGCCCTGGTCTATAAAAGGCTGGGGGTGAGGTCCTGAGGCTCCAGCACATTCCACATCCAGGGACCTGCAGGGACAGGCTGCTGGGACACTTCTCCTCCTGCTCTTTATCCCCTCATTACTGAGAAATTTCTTATTAATGGAAAAACCATTTCCATCAGCTGCACTTTACCCCACAACGTCTCTGAGCCCACCCAGGAGCGGGGGGCGGGCTCTGAGGTGGATTTGGGACCTAAAAAAAACCTGTGTGGTGTTCTGGTGACTTCCTAATGGATTCTATGGAGGGGAAATTAATAGGAAGCTTTGGTTAATAGATACTTCAGATAAAAGAGCGAGTGCATCTGGTCACCATGGCAACACGAGAGCCAGCGGGGAGAGGAAATGTCACCGTGTCTGTGCCTTGACCTGCAGCACAAACAGCCTGGCAGCTGGGGGTTTGCACTGCCTGCTCACAGAGGGGACAGGGACAGGCACACGGCACTCCCCCGTTGGGTATTCACAGCCCAGGAACACCCAGAGGGTTCGCAGTGTTCAGATGGAACTCGTGGGGCTTTTTCTGGGTGAAAACATCAGGAACTCGTGCCCAGAGTTGTGTGTTCCCACAGCCCTGAGTGAGAGGTTGGACACGGTGATCCCTGAGGGCTTTTCCAGCCTCAAGGATTCCCTGGTCCCTCCCGTCCTGACGTGCAGGGAGCTGCCCTTGTGCAGCACAGACACCCTGGAGATGTTTAAGGGATCTTTGCCCCTTTTCTTCTCAAACACAAATTCTGTGTCACAGAATTCCAGACAATTTTGGGCTGGAGGGACTTTAAATCCCACCCAGTGCCACCCCTGCCATGGCAGGGACACCTCCCACTGTCCCAGGCTGCTCCAAGCCCAATGTCCAGCCTGGCCTTGGGCACTGCCAGGGATCCAGGGGCAGCCACAGCTGCTCTGGGAATTCCATCCCAGCCTCACAGGGAACAATTCCACAAGGTCTGTACCTTGTGTGGGAATTCTGCCACGGACACTCCGGCTCCAGGAGCAGCTGCTGCTCCCAGGGACTTTCAGGAGCTGCCGAAGTGAAAATTGGGCTCCTGCTGCCTCTTATGCAAAAGCAGTTTCTTAGCAACAAAAGTGAAATTCTGTGTGAAGGCAACAGGCATCAGTGGGATAATCCACTGTAATTCCAGACAAGACCTAAAACGGGTGGATGGACTGAATAATAATCATGACAGACAGAATAATAATAATGGAAATAATGAGACCAAGCTTATTTCCCTGGGTAGGAGAAACCCAGCTATAAATAAAATACAATGGGAGAAACCCTGTGCCAGTTCTCTGGTTTTTAAGATTAGGACACTTAAACTCAATTTATGCCCTAAAAATAGACTCTGGTGAGTAAAGCTTTGCTCATCTAAGCTGAGCTATTTACTGCTTGAGTGTTTTCCCTCACTCCGAGCAGGTATTGTCATTCAAGGATGGAGTGAGCTGAACATAATGTCCTGTGGGGGGAATTGGAGTGAATAAATCTGTGTTCGCTGGTGGGGACGATGCTTTGCCACCTCCAAGACAGAAACTCGTACTTTAAAACGAACTGCCAGACCTGTGCAGGGCCGTGGGCTGGGTTGCGTCATCTCTACGGCTCGGTTACAGCTTAGGACATTATGACTTCATAAAACCTGCAATCAAACCACGTCAGACTAATGCTGTGCAGCCGCTGTATTTTGAAATGCCATAATTTAAGAGAAATAAACCCGCTATGAAACCCCACACACTGGGAGTCACAGACACAGCTGGACAGCGCCTGGTACGCGCGAGGCGCACTGGGAAGCGTAGTCCCGGCGCTGGTGAAGGCCCATTAGTAGCGCTACCCGAAGGGGGCGAGTGGACTACACTGCCCAGCATGCCCCGCAAGGAGAGGGCGCACATCCTTCCCACCTCTCCCCCACCCGCTCTGCCCTCTGGGAAACAGAGTGCGCGCCATGCGGCGCCGGGCGAGCAGTGCCGCTCCCGGGACTACAGCTGCCATCATCCACCGCGCGTCCCCCTCCGCCCCGCGCGGCGCCATTTTGTTCCGCGGCGCAGCCTGAGATGGCGGCCGGGCCCGGGCGGTGAAGGTCCTGCCGCGCTGAGGGCAGGGGGGTCCCGCCGTCCCCCGCCCGCCCCGCGCCGGGGCCGCGCCGCCGCCGCCGGTCCATGGCCTGGAGGCGGCCGCTGGCGCCATGGACCTGCGCACGGCCGTGTACAATGCGGCCCGCGACGGGAAGCTGAAGCTGCTGCAGAAGCTGCTGGGCAGCCGCAGCCGGGAGGAGCTGGAGGCACTGACGGCGGGGCCTGGCGGCGGCGGCGGCCCCGGGGCCGGCAGCACCCCGCTGCTGATCGCGGCCCGGCACGGACACCTGGAGGTGGTGGAGTACCTGCTGGATCACTGCGGGGCCCGCGTGGAGGAGGGCGGCTCCGTCAGCTTCGACGGCGAGACCATCGAGGGGGCCCCGCCGCTGTGGGCGGCCTCGGCCGCGGGGCACCTGGGCGTGGTGCGGAGCCTGCTGGACCACGGCGCCTCGGTGAACCAGACCACGCTGACCAACTCCACCCCGCTGCGGGCCGCCTGCTTTGATGGGCACCTGGAGATCGTGCGGTACCTGGTGGGCGAACGCGGGGCCGACCTGGAGGTGGCCAACCGGCACGGCCACACGTGCTTGATGATTTCCTGCTACAAAGGGCACCGGGAGATCGCCCGGTACTTGCTGGAGAAAGGGGCCGATGTCAACCGGCGCAGCGTGAAGGGAAACACGGCCTTGCACGACTGCGCCGAGTCGGGCAGCCTGGAGATCCTGCAGCTCCTGCTCCGCTCCAAGGCCCGCATGGAGAAGGACGGCTATGGCATGACCCCTCTGCTCGCTGCCAGTGTCACCGGCCACACCAACATCGTGGAGTACCTGATCCAGGGAGGGCTGCAGCAGGACGAGGCTGCGGGGAGCCGGAGCGGCACCTGTGCCTCAGGTGGGAGCCATCAGAGGGGCTGTAGCGAAGAGGGCTGTGAGGGATGTGGTGCTTCAGCTTCCAGCCAGGACGAGGTCCCCAACGTGTTCTGCACTCGAGAGGCCGCCGTGGAAGCGCTGGAGCTGCTGGGCGCCACCTTTGTGGACAAGAAACGAGACCTGTTGGGAGCCCACAAGTACTGGCGCAGGGCCATGGAGCTGCGCTGCGAGGGCGGGAAGTACCTGCCCAAGCCCGAGCCCCGGCAGCTGGTGCTGGCCTACGACTACTCGCGGGAGGTGAGCTCTCTGGAGGAGCTGGAAGCCCTGATCACGGACCCCGACGAGATGCGCATGCAGGCGCTGCTGATCCGGGAGCGCATCCTGGGCCCTTCCCACCCTGACACCTCCTACTACATCCGATACCGCGGCGCCGTCTACGCCGACTCCGGCAACTTCGAGCGCTGCATTAACCTGTGGAAGTACGCCCTGGACATGCAGCAAGGCAACCTGGAGCCCCTCAGCCCCATGACTGCCAGCAGTTTCCTTTCCTTCGCCGAGCTTTACTCCTACGTGCTCCAGGACCGTTCCAAAGGCACTTTAGCCACCCACCTGGGCTTCTCCGACCTCATCGGGGTGCTGAGCAAAGGGGTCCGGGAGGTGGAGAGGGCCCTGGTGCACGGCAAGGACCCCGTGGCCGACTCGGCGCAGTTCACCAAGACCTTGGCCATCATCCTGCACCTGGTTTTCCTGCTGGAGAAGGTGGAGTGCACCCCGGAGCAGGAGCACCAGAAGCGCCAGACCATCTACCGCCTGCTCAAGTGCAGCCCGCGCGCCAAGAACGGCTTCACCCTGCTGCACATGGCCGTGGACAAGGACACCACGATGGTGGGGCGTTACCCCGTGGGCAAATTCCCGTCGCTGCACGTGGTGAACTTGCTGCTGGAGTGCGGGGCGGACCCGGACAGCCGGGACTATGACAACAACACCCCCCTGCACGTGGCCGCCCGCAACAACTGCCCGCTGATCATGAGCGCCCTGATGGAGGCCGGGGCGCACATGGACGCCACCAACGCCTTCAAGCAGACGGCCTACGAGCTGCTGGACGAGAAGCTGCTCACCAAGAGCACCATGCAGCCCTTCAACTACATCACCCTCCAGTGCCTTGCTGCTCGCGCCCTGGACAAGCACAAGATTCCCTACAAGGGATTCATTCCCGAGGAGCTGGAAGCTTTCATTGAGCTGCACTAGGGCACGACACAGCCGATGGTCCCCAGCCTGTCCCACCCCGCTGAGGTCCAGTGCAGCTGGAGGGCTCGGGCTGGCTGTGCCAAAGTGCCCAGGGCCGTCGCTGTGCTGAGCTTTGTCCCCATCTGTCACCACCCAGCTGGCGTGTCGGGGCAGGGGAGGAGGAAGGCCCAGAGCTCATGGCTGCCCCTCGTTGTCACCTTCAGGTACCAGCTCTCTCCAGTGCACTCTGTCCACAGAAGGCCACGGCCCCTGCCCTTCCCCATGCCACCATCGTGTCCTGAGAAGGAAGGAGATGGAGATTCCCTGGGACCTGCTGCCTCTCCCGTTAGTGCTGGATTAACTCAGTGTTCAGCTTTGGAGCAGCTACACATCCCCCACGTGCTCTGGCCCTTCCCACCCCACACACCCAACAGATAGAAAGTGAGTGAGGAATAAAATACCCTCCAGCTAATCCTTTCCCCTCCCTCCTGTCAGGTTTGGGACAGCCCATGCCCAGCAGCCAAGGGGCTCGTGCTCTGCCCAGGGATGGCACAGGGCTGGGTGTGCTGAGGATGGGGTTTGTCTCTCTCTTGGTTGGCCAAGTAGCAAATGGTGTTAAAGGCCTGAGATTTCTATGATTGTGTGTAAAGCTGGGATGTTTTTTCCCTTGTAGAGCCAGGCCCTATCTATGCTGCAAGACTTCTCCAATCCTGTAAGATAGAGGAAGGTCAGTTCTGGTTACACAGTTTCATCCATAGATGTTGTAGTTCATGAATGGGGAGGAAAAATCGACTTTAAGAACAAGATCCTGATGTGGTGTTCAGGCCCTTGGCTTGTCCATTCCACACCCATTCGCTCCATTCCCAGCACGTGTGTGCTTTGGCTCCAGAGGGCATCAGGGACTGAGCTGGAAGGGTGAATGTGGACGGTTTGGGAGCCAAAACAGCACATTTTGAACTATTTTGGAGGCTGAGCTCTTGCAAGCCCTTTAGGCCAGGAGGTACCTGCACTGTTGGAGGTGCTTGGAGGGGGTTATGAAAGCGAGTGTCTGTGGTGGGTTTGCACCAGGGTGGGCTGAAGGAAGAAGCAAGAAATGAAAGTTTAAGGTTCCTCCTCGTCCTTCTGAGGTTTTAGTATCACCTGCTTGGGCTCTGTTATTGCCCCATTCTGAAACCTTGTGCAGTGGGTTCTTAGCAGCTGGTTTGGGCTTTTGAGTCTTCTTTTTTTTTTCTTTTTTCTTTTTTTTTTTTTTTTCTTGTAACTTCACTGAGGATGGTGCTACTTCCAAGGTGGAATTTGAAATCTCACCTGGCTGCTGTTTGGGCAAGCTCCTTCCTTTGATGAGGATCTGCACCCACCTTGTTTTTTTAACTCTGTAGTCTCAGGGCAGGTTTTTTGCCTCCATGAGTGGAACCCTCCGTGGTGGAAAAACAAAAGAGTTTCCAGCAGTTTGTCCTTGTGCAGGGGGTGATGGGCAGCCCGTGGCCCCTTCCCTGGTCCTGAGCAGGGTGGGAAGCACAGCTGAGGAGGGCAGCAGCTGCCTGGAGCTCTGGGAAAGGTCCCACCTGGGAGAGCAGACCCCTGGCCCCACCCTCGCTCTCTGTGCTACTGAAGCTTCTCTACTTGTATTTATCAGCCTCAATAACCATGCTCTCTGCCCCTTCAAGATATTGTAGATCTGCCAGTACATTTTGCAGTGTTAACTATAACATTTATTTATAAAGCGAGGAGGTTTAACTTGAATTGAGCTGTAAAGTGCAGAGTTAGTTTAGCTGCCTTCTATTTTTTTTTTTTCCTTTTGGCTGAAACCTGAACTAAACTGCAGGAATGGGATTTGTTCCTTTGTGAGCTGATGAGCACTCTTAACTTTAAATAATAAAACAAAAAATGGCTGCTAGAATGTAAGTGCCTTGGACTTCTTCCTGATAAGCCTCTATATTCAGGTGTTTTCCTCTGTTTTCAGTTTGTTTCCCAGGGATGGGACCCTGTGGGTATGGAATTCTGGGGTGTTCACAATTAACAGCCATGACTGGTTCATTTCATGGTTCCTCCTGTGAAAAGCCAATCTGTGCTGCAGTGGCAAACATTTCCCTTGGAAAAGAGTGACACTGACACTGAAATGACACCTCTTCTTCTATGATTTGCCTTTTATTTTGATGTAAATCCAACAGTGTGAGAGGATGTGTGTTGGCTCAGGCATTACCTGCCTTACACATGTGGGACAGTGGACACAGCAAGCAGAAAGGGACACACTCTCATCAGTTTGTTTTCCAACCCCAAATCCATCAGTGACCATAAAAACAGAGGACTGAATGGTCCTGGAGTTAGCTCCACACAGGGAGCTGGATCCCAAAAATACTGGGTCTTCCCCAGGGAGGCTGGGTGGATAAAACATTTGACTGTTTGTCCTGTCATTTATTGCTCCATCCTTAGTTCTTGATGAATGCTGGTGCCTTTGTGCTACAAATGCCATTTTAGCAGTGTCTGCAGAGCCTGGGGACGTGTTTCTCCCACCCAGACATTCCCCCTGTGCTGCAGGTGATCTCCAGGTGTGGGGTGAGCAGGTACAAGGAGCCAGGTGGCCTCAGGGGCTGCTCAGGGCAATTCCATCTGCACCTGAGAGAGGTGAGAAGGGAGTTACTCCAGGCAGGAGCAGCTCTGGAGCTGGGCTCTTGTGGTCAGAGGGAGCTGGGGGATCCAGCCAGCTGCAACAACCCCAAGGAGGAGAATATTCTGTGTGATGGAAAAAGCTTCGCTTTTTTTTAAACACATAAATAATCTGTAATTACACAGAGAGCCCAGCAATTAAATGTTGATAGTAATTACAGGGTGGGAGAAATCACTGCATGATTTAGGGGTAATTACACTGAACAGGCCTGATTGACTGTAGGGCCAGCTCCATGTGGGCAAAACACGGAGTTGTGGGGAGCAGGGCAATGTTTCAGTGATTATTTTGTTAATTCTTGGACAGAGAGGAGTTTTTTCTCTACTGTGGTGGCTGCAGACCCTCCTGTACCCCAGACACAGCTCTCCCTCCCCTCTGTGTGATCCAAGCACGCTGGATGTGGCTGTGCTGAGGTTGTTTACAAGCTGGAGCAGCTTCCAGCTGACTGATCTTGCAGGATTATTTATAGTAGGGGAGGAGCTGAGAAAGGAGGGATGTGAGTGCTCCCAAGGGGAGAGACTGTCCTGCACCAACTGCAGGGGACAGGGACTGCAGTAACACAACACCTCTGAGTGGTGCTTGTGGAGGAGAGAAACCAGGAAAATTACAGGAATTCGAGCACTTGGAGGATGCCAGCAGGCTCTGGAAGGAGTAGATGAGTTAATCCATTGTCAGTGGGTCTTACAGAGTTAAAATCCAATCTGTTTGAGAGCTGGAAGCCGAGAGTTTGGGGCAGCCCAGAGTCTCCTTCAAGGATTTAG
Source organism: Phylloscopus whistleri (assembly GCA_017589585.1). Taxonomy (NCBI): domain Eukaryota; kingdom Metazoa; phylum Chordata; class Aves; order Passeriformes; family Phylloscopidae; genus Phylloscopus; species Phylloscopus whistleri. The sequence goes on along the minus strand of JADMLD010000485.1, from coordinate 37,606 downwards.
TAACGTCTGTCTCACTCAGGGGTTGGCTTGGGGCTCGGAGGGCTCTTGGACAAAGGCTGCAGTCCAGAATGAGGCCTGAGAGGGCCCAGCTCAGGCAGGACCAGGGCTGGGATGAGCTCAGATCCTCCTGAAACCTGCTGGGGAAGCCAAGGGGTGACAGGAGCACATGCAGACCTGCAGGAATACCTGCAATGGTGTCACTGCCCTGTGCTGATCACGGGCGCCCTTGGCATCCACGCTGGCAGGGAGTGGCTCCTCAGGAGCTCTGCCCTGCTCCTGGCACAGCCTGAGCTGGCTCTGGCCTCTGCTCTGGGAGGGAACAGCCCCATTTCCAGTCTCTCAGTGGCTTTGGGGTGACCTCTGCTGACGATCAGGAAAATGGCTGTGCCTGGAGCCAGGGAGGAGCGAGGGCTTTGCTCCAGGTGCCCTCCTGGTGTTACAGCTCAGTAGGTACCAGCCTGGTACATCCCTTGCTCAGATCCTGCAAAATTGCCCCTCCCACTCCCCATTCCTGGGTTTCTCCACCCTTCTGGACTGCTCTGCTCACTGCTTTTGTTTTTTCATTCCACTTTTTCCTTAAAGGCAGCTTCCCAAAGCATCTCTTGCAGATTATCCCTCAAATCATTTGGTCAGTGCCAACATGTAGAATAGTTTTCCATATATCCCTGACTATCCCTTTTCTAATTCTAGAAAGAGCCAGAGGAACACAAATAAATTAATTAAAATTTATTTATAAAATCTTCAAGTAGTTCCAGACAATCAGGAAAATAATTTTCTCAGTTACTTGAAAACAAGCACAAGGAAGAACAGTTCCAAGAGGTCACCGCATCTTTTTTCCAACAAAAAAATGAAGAATTTTCTTTTGTGCTTCAGGAACATGGCACTCTTGATGCATAGAATAATAGTCCCAGTCCCAGCAGAATCACTCTAATCCAGGATTTGAAATTAATTTTGTCTCTGAGCTTGGCTGCCCCGGGTCAGACATTGTGCCTGATTTGCTCCTGGCTGTCCCCAGGCACAGGTGGGGCAGTTTCCACCTGCATCACATTGTGGTTCCCGATCTGAACCATGCTGGTGTGTTGGATGATGAGGGGTGGGGTCCCCCCCTGGCCTGGTGTGATGCTGTAGTGGCCTGGGGGGAGCTGTGCTTGGGCAGGGGGAGGTCCCCTCGGGGCAGGGGGACACCAGGGCTGGGCTGGTGGCTCTGCTGGCCGCAGTGCTGCCGGGGGCACCCAGGGAGGGGAGCTCAGGCTCAGGGCAGCGTCAGGTTGCTTCTTTCGCCGTGTACGTGCTAGTGCTCTGTTTGGGCACTCTGCAGAGAAACACTGGTGCTTGCTTCTGCTTCCAGCAAGCCAAGGTGCTTGTGCAGCAAGAATCCTGCTTTTTCCAGCACAGGATCACTTTGGAGCTGAGTGGGAGTTAGCCCTGCTTTTGCAGCACCAGCAGAAGCTCTGCTGGCTCTCTGTACTGCTTTTCCATAGCAGTGCTGTCAGAAGCGAGAAACTGCCTTTTGCCGAGAAAGCAGCGTCTAGCGCGAGAGAAGGCAGCGTCCTCAGGACACAATGCTGGCTGTGCCCAGAGGCGTGAGGCAGCAGTGGAAGACTGTTGAAAGCAAGAACAGCTCGGTGGAAGAAGGTGGTGGTGGAGAATTTCAGGCAGAAGCCGTCAGGGCTGCAGGCTGCAGGAGGAGCTTCAGGCACACTTGTAGCACTTCCCCAGCACAGTGCACAGCTCCCGGGGCTAGATCCACGCCAAACATGCCCTGTCTGCAAGCGAGAGCTGTAGAGAGAGCAGGAAGCGTCAGGTTGCTTCTTTCGCCGTGTACGTGCTAGTGCTCTGTTTGGGCACTCTGCAGAGAAACACTGGTGCTTGCTTCTGCTTCCAGCAAGCCAAGGTGCTTGTGCAGCAAGAATCCTGCTTTTTCCAGCACAGGATCACTTTGGAGCTGAGTGGGAGTTAGCCCTGCTTTTGCAGCACCAGCAGAAGCTCTGCTGGCTCTCTCTACTGCTTTTCCATAGCAGTGCTGTCAGAAGCGAGAAACTGCCTTTTGCCGAGAAAGCAGCGTCTAGCGCGAGAGAAGGCAGCGTCCTCAGGACACAATGCTGGCTGTGCCCAGAGGCGTGAGGCAGCAGTGGAAGACTGTTGAAAGCAAGAACAGCTCGGTGGAAGAAGGTGGTGGTGGAGAATTTCAGGCAGAAGCCGTCAGGGCTGCAGGCTGCAGGAGGAGCTTCAGGCAAACTTGTAGCACTTCCCCAGCACAGTGCACAGCTCCCGGGGCTAGATCCACGCCAAACATGCCCTGTCTGCAAGCGAGAGCTGTAGAGAGAGCAGGAAGCGTCAGGTTGCTTCTTTCGCCGTGTACGTGCTAGTGCTCTGTTTGGGCACTCTGCAGAGAAACACTGGTGCTTGCTTCTGCTTCCAGCAAGCCAAGGTGCTTGTGCAGCAAGAATCCTGCTTTTTCCAGCACAGGATCACTTTGGAGCTGAGTGGGAGTTAGCCCTGCTTTTGCAGCACCAGCAGAAGCTCTGCTGGCTCTCTCTACTGCTTTTCCATAGCAGTGCTGTCAGAAGCGAGAAACTGCCTTTTGCCGAGAAAGCAGCGTCTAGCGCGAGAGAAGGCAGCGTCCTCAGGACACAATGCTGGCTGTGCCCAGAGGCGTGAGGCAGCAGTGGAAGACTGTTGAAAGCAAGAACAGCTCGGTGGAAGAAGGTGGTGGTGGAGAATTTCAGGCAGAAGCCGTCAGGGCTGCAGGCTGCAGGAGGAGCTTCAGGCACACTTGTAGCACTTCCCCAGCACAGTGCACAGCTCCCGGGGCTAGATCCACGCCAAACATGCCCTGTCTGCAAGCGAGAGCTGTAGAGAGAGCAGGAAGCGTCAGGTTGCTTCTTTCGCCGTGTACGTGCTAGTGCTCTGTTTGGGCACTCTGCAGAGAAACACTGGTGCTTGCTTCTGCTTCCAGCAAGCCAAGGTGCTTGTGCAGCAAGAATCCTGCTTTTTCCAGCACAGGATCACTTTGGAGCTGAGTGGGAGTTAGCCCTGCTTTTGCAGCACCAGCAGAAGCTCTGCTGGCTCTCTCTACTGCTTTTCCATAGCAGTGCTGTCAGAAGCGAGAAACTGCCTTTTGCCGAGAAAGCAGCGTCTAGCGCGAGAGAAGGCAGCGTCCTCAGGACACAATGCTGGCTGTGCCCAGAGGCGTGAGGCAGCAGTGGAAGACTGTTGAAAGCAAGAACAGCTCGGTGGAAGAAGGTGGTGGTGGAGAATTTCAGGCAGAAGCCGTCAGGGCTGCAGGCTGCAGGAGGAGCTTCAGGCACACTTGTAGCACTTCCCCAGCACAGTGCACAGCTCCCGGGGCTAGATCCACGCCAAACATGCCCTGTCTGCAAGCGAGAGCTGTAGAGAGAGCAGGAAGCGTCAGGTTGCTTCTTTCGCCGTGTACGTGCTAGTGCTCTGTTTGGGCACTCTGCAGAGAAACACTGGTGCTTGCTTCTGCTTCCAGCAAGCCAAGGTGCTTGTGCAGCAAGAATCCTGCTTTTTCCAGCACAGGATCACTTTGGAGCTGAGTGGGAGTTAGCCCTGCTTTTGCAGCACCAGCAGAAGCTCTGCTGGCTCTCTCTACTGCTTTTCCATAGCAGTGCTGTCAGAAGCGAGAAACTGCCTTTTGCCGAGAAAGCAGCGTCTAGCGCGAGAGAAGGCAGCGTCCTCAGGACACAATGCTGGCTGTGCCCAGAGGCGTGAGGCAGCAGTGGAAGACTGTTGAAAGCAAGAACAGCTCGGTGGAAGAAGGTGGTGGTGGAGAATTTCAGGCAGAAGCCGTCAGGGCTGCAGGCTGCAGGAGGAGCTTCAGGCACACTTGTAGCACTTCCCCAGCACAGTGCACAGCTCCCGGGGCTAGATCCACGCCAAACATGCCCTGTCTGCAAGCGAGAGCTGTAGAGAGAGCAGGAAGCGTCAGGTTGCTTCTTTCGCCGTGTACGTGCTAGTGCTCTGTTTGGGCACTCTGCAGAGAAACACTGGTGCTTGCTTCTGCTTCCAGCAAGCCAAGGTGCTTGTGCAGCAAGAATCCTGCTTTTTCCAGCACAGGATCACTTTGGAGCTGAGTGGGAGTTAGCCCTGCTTTTGCAGCACCAGCAGAAGCTCTGCTGGCTCTCTCTACTGCTTTTCCATAGCAGTGCTGTCAGAAGCGAGAAACTGCCTTTTGCCGAGAAAGCAGCGTCTAGCGCGAGAGAAGGCAGCGTCCTCAGGATACAATGCTGGCTGTGCCCAGAGGCGTGAGGCAGCAGTGGAAGACTGTTGAAAGCAAGAACAGCTCGGTGGAAGAAGGTGGTGGTGGAGAATTTCAGGCAGAAGCCGTCAGGGCTGCAGGCTGCAGGAGGAGCTTCAGGCACACTTGTAGCACTTCCCCAGCACAGTGCACAGCTCCCGGGGCTAGATCCACGCCAAACATGCCCTGTCTGCAAGCGAGAGCTGTAGAGAGAGCAGGAAGCGTCAGGTTGCTTCTTTCGCCGTGTACGTGCTAGTGCTCTGTTTGGGCACTCTGCAGAGAAACACTGGTGCTTGCTTCTGCTTCCAGCAAGCCAAGGTGCTTGTGCAGCAAGAATCCTGCTTTTTCCAGCACAGGATCACTTTGGAGCTGAGTGGGAGTTAGCCCTGCTTTTGCAGCACCAGCAGAAGCTCTGCTGGCTCTCTCTACTGCTTTTCCATAGCAGTGCTGTCAGAAGCGAGAAACTGCCTTTTGCCGAGAAAGCAGCGTCTAGCGCGAGAGAAGGCAGCGTCCTCAGGACACAATGCTGGCTGTGCCCAGAGGCGTGAGGCAGCAGTGGAAGACTGTTGAAAGCAAGAACAGCTCGGTGGAAGAAGGTGGTGGTGGAGAATTTCAGGCAGAAGCCGTCAGGGCTGCAGGCTGCAGGAGGAGCTTCAGGCACACTTGTAGCACTTCCCCAGCACAGTGCACAGCTCCCGGGGCTAGATCCACGCCAAACATGCCCTGTCTGCAAGCGAGAGCTGTAGAGAGAGCAGGAAGCGTCAGGTTGCTTCTTTCGCCGTGTACGTGCTAGTGCTCTGTTTGGGCACTCTGCAGAGAAACACTGGTGCTTGCTTCTGCTTCCAGCAAGCCAAGGTGCTTGTGCAGCAAGAATCCTGCTTTTTCCAGCACAGGATCACTTTGGAGCTGAGTGGGAGTTAGCCCTGCTTTTGCAGCACCAGCAGAAGCTCTGCTGGCTCTCTCTACTGCTTTTCCATAGCAGTGCTGTCAGAAGCGAGAAACTGCCTTTTGCCGAGAAAGCAGCGTCTAGCGCGAGAGAAGGCAGCGTCCTCAGGACACAATGCTGGCTGTGCCCAGAGGCGTGAGGCAGCAGTGGAAGACTGTTGAAAGCAAGAACAGCTCGGTGGAAGAAGGTGGTGGTGGAGAATTTCAGGCAGAAGCCGTCAGGGCTGCAGGCTGCAGGAGGAGCTTCAGGCACACTTGTAGCACTTCCCCAGCACAGTGCACAGCTCCCGGGGCTAGATCCACGCCAAACATGCCCTGTCTGCAAGCGAGAGCTGTAGAGAGAGCAGGAAGCGTCAGGTTGCTTCTTTCGCCGTGTACGTGCTAGTGCTCTGTTTGGGCACTCTGCAGAGAAACACTGGTGCTTGCTTCTGCTTCCAGCAAGCCAAGGTGCTTGTGCAGCAAGAATCCTGCTTTTTCCAGCACAGGATCACTTTGGAGCTGAGTGGGAGTTAGCCCTGCTTTTGCAGCACCAGCAGAAGCTCTGCTGGCTCTCTCTACTGCTTTTCCATAGCAGTGCTGTCAGAAGCGAGAAACTGCCTTTTGCCGAGAAAGCAGCGTCTAGCGCGAGAGAAGGCAGCGTCCTCAGGACACAATGCTGGCTGTGCCCAGAGGCGTGAGGCAGCAGTGGAAGACTGTTGAAAGCAAGAACAGCTCGGTGGAAGAAGGTGGTGGTGGAGAATTTCAGGCAGAAGCCGTCAGGGCTGCAGGCTGCAGGAGGAGCTTCAGGCACACTTGTAGCACTTCCCCAGCACAGTGCACAGCTCCCGGGGCTAGATCCACGCCAAACATGCCCTGTCTGCAAGCGAGAGCTGTAGAGAGAGCAGGAAGCGTCAGGTTGCTTCTTTCGCCGTGTACGTGCTAGTGCTCTGTTTGGGCACTCTGCAGAGAAACACTGGTGCTTGCTTCTGCTTCCAGCAAGCCAAGGTGCTTGTGCAGCAAGAATCCTGCTTTTTCCAGCACAGGATCACTTTGGAGCTGAGTGGGAGTTAGCCCTGCTTTTGCAGCACCAGCAGAAGCTCTGCTGGCTCTCTCTACTGCTTTTCCATAGCAGTGCTGTCAGAAGCGAGAAACTGCCTTTTGCCGAGAAAGCAGCGTCTAGCGCGAGAGAAGGCAGCGTCCTCAGGACACAATGCTGGCTGTGCCCAGAGGCGTGAGGCAGCAGTGGAAGACTGTTGAAAGCAAGAACAGCTCGGTGGAAGAAGGTGGTGGTGGAGAATTTCAGGCAGAAGCCGTCAGGGCTGCAGGCTGCAGGAGGAGCTTCAGGCACACTTGTAGCACTTCCCCAGCACAGTGCACAGCTCCCGGGGCTAGATCCACGCCAAACATGCCCTGTCTGCAAGCGAGAGCTGTAGAGAGAGCAGGAAGCGTCAGGTTGCTTCTTTCGCCGTGTACGTGCTAGTGCTCTGTTTGGGCACTCTGCAGAGAAACACTGGTGCTTGCTTCTGCTTCCAGCAAGCCAAGGTGCTTGTGCAGCAAGAATCCTGCTTTTTCCAGCACAGGATCACTTTGGAGCTGAGTGGGAGTTAGCCCTGCTTTTGCAGCACCAGCAGAAGCTCTGCTGGCTCTCTCTACTGCTTTTCCATAGCAGTGCTGTCAGAAGCGAGAAACTGCCTTTTGCCGAGAAAGCAGCGTCTAGCGCGAGAGAAGGCAGCGTCCTCAGGACACAATGCTGGCTGTGCCCAGAGGCGTGAGGCAGCAGTGGAAGACTGTTGAAAGCAAGAACAGCTCGGTGGAAGAAGGTGGTGGTGGAGAATTTCAGGCAGAAGCCGTCAGGGCTGCAGGCTGCAGGAGGAGCTTCAGGCACACTTGTAGCACTTCCCCAGCACAGTGCACAGCTCCCGGGGCTAGATCCACGCCAAACATGCCCTGTCTGCAAGCGAGAGCTGTAGAGAGAGCAGGAAGCGTCAGGTTGCTTCTTTCGCCGTGTACGTGCTAGTGCTCTGTTTGGGCACTCTGCAGAGAAACACTGGTGCTTGCTTCTGCTTCCAGCAAGCCAAGGTGCTTGTGCAGCAAGAATCCTGCTTTTTCCAGCACAGGATCACTTTGGAGCTGAGTGGGAGTTAGCCCTGCTTTTGCAGCACCAGCAGAAGCTCTGCTGGCTCTCTCTACTGCTTTTCCATAGCAGTGCTGTCAGAAGCGAGAAACTGCCTTTTGCCGAGAAAGCAGCGTCTAGCGCGAGAGAAGGCAGCGTCCTCAGGACACAATGCTGGCTGTGCCCAGAGGCGTGAGGCAGCAGTGGAAGACTGTTGAAAGCAAGAACAGCTCGGTGGAAGAAGGTGGTGGTGGAGAATTTCAGGCAGAAGCCGTCAGGGCTGCAGGCTGCAGGAGGAGCTTCAGGCACACTTGTAGCACTTCCCCAGCACAGTGCACAGCTCCCGGGGCTAGATCCACGCCAAACATGCCCTGTCTGCAAGCGAGAGCTGTAGAGAGAGCAGGAAGCGTCAGGTTGCTTCTTTCGCCGTGTACGTGCTAGTGCTCTGTTTGGGCACTCTGCAGAGAAACACTGGTGCTTGCTTCTGCTTCCAGCAAGCCAAGGTGCTTGTGCAGCAAGAATCCTGCTTTTTCCAGCACAGGATCACTTTGGAGCTGAGTGGGAGTTAGCCCTGCTTTTGCAGCACCAGCAGAAGCTCTGCTGGCTCTCTCTACTGCTTTTCCATAGCAGTGCTGTCAGAAGCGAGAAACTGCCTTTTGCCGAGAAAGCAGCGTCTAGCGCGAGAGAAGGCAGCGTCCTCAGGACACAATGCTGGCTGTGCCCAGAGGCGTGAGGCAGCAGTGGAAGACTGTTGAAAGCAAGAACAGCTCGGTGGAAGAAGGTGGTGGTGGAGAATTTCAGGCAGAAGCCGTCAGGGCTGCAGGCTGCAGGAGGAGCTTCAGGCACACTTGTAGCACTTCCCCAGCACAGTGCACAGCTCCCGGGGCTAGATCCACGCCAAACATGCCCTGTCTGCAAGCGAGAGCTGTAGAGAGAGCAGGAAGCGTCAGGTTGCTTCTTTCGCCGTGTACGTGCTAGTGCTCTGTTTGGGCACTCTGCAGAGAAACACTGGTGCTTGCTTCTGCTTCCAGCAAGCCAAGGTGCTTGTGCAGCAAGAATCCTGCTTTTTCCAGCACAGGATCACTTTGGAGCTGAGTGGGAGTTAGCCCTGCTTTTGCAGCACCAGCAGAAGCTCTGCTGGCTCTCTCTACTGCTTTTCCATAGCAGTGCTGTCAGAAGCGAGAAACTGCCTTTTGCCGAGAAAGCAGCGTCTAGCGCGAGAGAAGGCAGCGTCCTCAGGACACAATGCTGGCTGTGCCCAGAGGCGTGAGGCAGCAGTGGAAGACTGTTGAAAGCAAGAACAGCTCGGTGGAAGAAGGTGGTGGTGGAGAATTTCAGGCAGAAGCCGTCAGGGCTGCAGGCTGCAGGAGGAGCTTCAGGCACACTTGTAGCACTTCCCCAGCACAGTGCACAGCTCCCGGGGCTAGATCCACGCCAAACATGCCCTGTCTGCAAGCGAGAGCTGTAGAGAGAGCAGGAAGCGTCAGGTTGCTTCTTTCGCCGTGTACGTGCTAGTGCTCTGTTTGGGCACTCTGCAGAGAAACACTGGTGCTTGCTTCTGCTTCCAGCAAGCCAAGGTGCTTGTGCAGCAAGAATCCTGCTTTTTCCAGCACAGGATCACTTTGGAGCTGAGTGGGAGTTAGCCCTGCTTTTGCAGCACCAGCAGAAGCTCTGCTGGCTCTCTCTACTGCTTTTCCATAGCAGTGCTGTCAGAAGCGAGAAACTGCCTTTTGCCGAGAAAGCAGCGTCTAGCGCGAGAGAAGGCAGCGTCCTCAGGACACAATGCTGGCTGTGCCCAGAGGCGTGAGGCAGCAGTGGAAGACTGTTGAAAGCAAGAACAGCTCGGTGGAAGAAGGTGGTGGTGGAGAATTTCAGGCAGAAGCCGTCAGGGCTGCAGGCTGCAGGAGGAGCTTCAGGCACACTTGTAGCACTTCCCCAGCACAGTGCACAGCTCCCGGGGCTAGATCCACGCCAAACATGCCCTGTCTGCAAGCGAGAGCTGTAGAGAGAGCAGGAAGCGTCAGGTTGCTTCTTTCGCCGTGTACGTGCTAGTGCTCTGTTTGGGCACTCTGCAGAGAAACACTGGTGCTTGCTTCTGCTTCCAGCAAGCCAAGGTGCTTGTGCAGCAAGAATCCTGCTTTTTCCAGCACAGGATCACTTTGGAGCTGAGTGGGAGTTAGCCCTGCTTTTGCAGCACCAGCAGAAGCTCTGCTGGCTCTCTCTACTGCTTTTCCATAGCAGTGCTGTCAGAAGCGAGAAACTGCCTTTTGCCGAGAAAGCAGCGTCTAGCGCGAGAGAAGGCAGCGTCCTCAGGACACAATGCTGGCTGTGCCCAGAGGCGTGAGGCAGCAGTGGAAGACTGTTGAAAGCAAGAACAGCTCGGTGGAAGAAGGTGGTGGTGGAGAATTTCAGGCAGAAGCCGTCAGGGCTGCAGGCTGCAGGAGGAGCTTCAGGCACACTTGTAGCACTTCCCCAGCACAGTGCACAGCTCCCGGGGCTAGATCCACGCCAAACATGCCCTGTCTGCAAGCGAGAGCTGTAGAGAGAGCAGGAAGCGTCAGGTTGCTTCTTTCGCCGTGTACGTGCTAGTGCTCTGTTTGGGCACTCTGCAGAGAAACACTGGTGCTTGCTTCTGCTTCCAGCAAGCCAAGGTGCTTGTGCAGCAAGAATCCTGCTTTTTCCAGCACAGGATCACTTTGGAGCTGAGTGGGAGTTAGCCCTGCTTTTGCAGCACCAGCAGAAGCTCTGCTGGCTCTCTCTACTGCTTTTCCATAGCAGTGCTGTCAGAAGCGAGAAACTGCCTTTTGCCGAGAAAGCAGCGTCTAGCGCGAGAGAAGGCAGCGTCCTCAGGATACAATGCTGGCTGTGCCCAGAGGCGTGAGGCAGCAGTGGAAGACTGTTGAAAGCAAGAACAGCTCGGTGGAAGAAGGTGGTGGTGGAGAATTTCAGGCAGAAGCCGTCAGGGCTGCAGGCTGCAGGAGGAGCTTCAGGCACACTTGTAGCACTTCCCCAGCACAGTGCACAGCTCCCGGGGCTAGATCCACGCCAAACATGCCCTGTCTGCAAGCGAGAGCTGTAGAGAGAGCAGGAAGCGTCAGGTTGCTTCTTTCGCCGTGTACGTGCTAGTGCTCTGTTTGGGCACTCTGCAGAGAAACACTGGTGCTTGCTTCTGCTTCCAGCAAGCCAAGGTGCTTGTGCAGCAAGAATCCTGCTTTTTCCAGCACAGGATCACTTTGGAGCTGAGTGGGAGTTAGCCCTGCTTTTGCAGCACCAGCAGAAGCTCTGCTGGCTCTCTCTACTGCTTTTCCATAGCAGTGCTGTCAGAAGCGAGAAACTGCCTTTTGCCGAGAAAGCAGCGTCTAGCGCGAGAGAAGGCAGCGTCCTCAGGACACAATGCTGGCTGTGCCCAGAGGCGTGAGGCAGCAGTGGAAGACTGTTGAAAGCAAGAACAGCTCGGTGGAAGAAGGTGGTGGTGGAGAATTTCAGGCAGAAGCCGTCAGGGCTGCAGGCTGCAGGAGGAGCTTCAGGCACACTTGTAGCACTTCCCCAGCACAGTGCACAGCTCCCGGGGCTAGATCCACGCCAAACATGCCCTGTCTGCAAGCGAGAGCTGTAGAGAGAGCAGGAAGCGTCAGGTTGCTTCTTTCGCCGTGTACGTGCTAGTGCTCTGTTTGGGCACTCTGCAGAGAAACACTGGTGCTTGCTTCTGCTTCCAGCAAGCCAAGGTGCTTGTGCAGCAAGAATCCTGCTTTTTCCAGCACAGGATCACTTTGGAGCTGAGTGGGAGTTAGCCCTGCTTTTGCAGCACCAGCAGAAGCTCTGCTGGCTCTCTCTACTGCTTTTCCATAGCAGTGCTGTCAGAAGCGAGAAACTGCCTTTTGCCGAGAAAGCAGCGTCTAGCGCGAGAGAAGGCAGCGTCCTCAGGACACAATGCTGGCTGTGCCCAGAGGCGTGAGGCAGCAGTGGAAGACTGTTGAAAGCAAGAACAGCTCGGTGGAAGAAGGTGGTGGTGGAGAATTTCAGGCAGAAGCCGTCAGGGCTGCAGGCTGCAGGAGGAGCTTCAGGCACACTTGTAGCACTTCCCCAGCACAGTGCACAGCTCCCGGGGCTAGATCCACGCCAAACATGCCCTGTCTGCAAGCGAGAGCTGTAGAGAGAGCAGGAAGCGTCAGGTTGCTTCTTTCGCCGTGTACGTGCTAGTGCTCTGTTTGGGCACTCTGCAGAGAAACACTGGTGCTTGCTTCTGCTTCCAGCAAGCCAAGGTGCTTGTGCAGCAAGAATCCTGCTTTTTCCAGCACAGGATCACTTTGGAGCTGAGTGGGAGTTAGCCCTGCTTTTGCAGCACCAGCAGAAGCTCTGCTGGCTCTCTCTACTGCTTTTCCATAGCAGTGCTGTCAGAAGCGAGAAACTGCCTTTTGCCGAGAAAGCAGCGTCTAGCGCGAGAGAAGGCAGCGTCCTCAGGACACAATGCTGGCTGTGCCCAGAGGCGTGAGGCAGCAGTGGAAGACTGTTGAAAGCAAGAACAGCTCGGTGGAAGAAGGTGGTGGTGGAGAATTTCAGGCAGAAGCCGTCAGGGCTGCAGGCTGCAGGAGGAGCTTCAGGCACACTTGTAGCACTTCCCCAGCACAGTGCACAGCTCCCGGGGCTAGATCCACGCCAAACATGCCCTGTCTGCAAGCGAGAGCTGTAGAGAGAGCAGGAAGCGTCAGGTTGCTTCTTTCGCCGTGTACGTGCTAGTGCTCTGTTTGGGCACTCTGCAGAGAAACACTGGTGCTTGCTTCTGCTTCCAGCAAGCCAAGGTGCTTGTGCAGCAAGAATCCTGCTTTTTCCAGCACAGGATCACTTTGGAGCTGAGTGGGAGTTAGCCCTGCTTTTGCAGCACCAGCAGAAGCTCTGCTGGCTCTCTCTACTGCTTTTCCATAGCAGTGCTGTCAGAAGCGAGAAACTGCCTTTTGCCGAGAAAGCAGCGTCTAGCGCGAGAGAAGGCAGCGTCCTCAGGACACAATGCTGGCTGTGCCCAGAGGCGTGAGGCAGCAGTGGAAGACTGTTGAAAGCAAGAACAGCTCGGTGGAAGAAGGTGGTGGTGGAGAATTTCAGGCAGAAGCCGTCAGGGCTGCAGGCTGCAGGAGGAGCTTCAGGCACACTTGTAGCACTTCCCCAGCACAGTGCACAGCTCCCGGGGCTAGATCCACGCCAAACATGCCCTGTCTGCAAGCGAGAGCTGTAGAGAGAGCAGGAAGCGTCAGGTTGCTTCTTTCGCCGTGTACGTGCTAGTGCTCTGTTTGGGCACTCTGCAGAGAAACACTGGTGCTTGCTTCTGCTTCCAGCAAGCCAAGGTGCTTGTGCAGCAAGAATCCTGCTTTTTCCAGCACAGGATCACTTTGGAGCTGAGTGGGAGTTAGCCCTGCTTTTGCAGCACCAGCAGAAGCTCTGCTGGCTCTCTCTACTGCTTTTCCATAGCAGTGCTGTCAGAAGCGAGAAACTGCCTTTTGCCGAGAAAGCAGCGTCTAGCGCGAGAGAAGGCAGCGTCCTCAGGACACAATGCTGGCTGTGCCCAGAGGCGTGAGGCAGCAGTGGAAGACTGTTGAAAGCAAGAACAGCTCGGTGGAAGAAGGTGGTGGTGGAGAATTTCAGGCAGAAGCCGTCAGGGCTGCAGGCTGCAGGAGGAGCTTCAGGCACACTTGTAGCACTTCCCCAGCACAGTGCACAGCTCCCGGGGCTAGATCCACGCCAAACATGCCCTGTCTGCAAGCGAGAGCTGTAGAGAGAGCAGGAAGCGTCAGGTTGCTTCTTTCGCCGTGTACGTGCTAGTGCTCTGTTTGGGCACTCTGCAGAGAAACACTGGTGCTTGCTTCTGCTTCCAGCAAGCCAAGGTGCTTGTGCAGCAAGAATCCTGCTTTTTCCAGCACAGGATCACTTTGGAGCTGAGTGGGAGTTAGCCCTGCTTTTGCAGCACCAGCAGAAGCTCTGCTGGCTCTCTCTACTGCTTTTCCATAGCAGTGCTGTCAGAAGCGAGAAACTGCCTTTTGCCGAGAAAGCAGCGTCTAGCGCGAGAGAAGGCAGCGTCCTCAGGACACAATGCTGGCTGTGCCCAGAGGCGTGAGGCAGCAGTGGAAGACTGTTGAAAGCAAGAACAGCTCGGTGGAAGAAGGTGGTGGTGGAGAATTTCAGGCAGAAGCCGTCAGGGCTGCAGGCTGCAGGAGGAGCTTCAGGCACACTTGTAGCACTTCCCCAGCACAGTGCACAGCTCCCGGGGCTAGATCCACGCCAAACATGCCCTGTCTGCAAGCGAGAGCTGTAGAGAGAGCAGGAAGCGTCAGGTTGCTTCTTTCGCCGTGTACGTGCTAGTGCTCTGTTTGGGCACTCTGCAGAGAAACACTGGTGCTTGCTTCTGCTTCCAGCAAGCCAAGGTGCTTGTGCAGCAAGAATCCTGCTTTTTCCAGCACAGGATCACTTTGGAGCTGAGTGGGAGTTAGCCCTGCTTTTGCAGCACCAGCAGAAGCTCTGCTGGCTCTCTCTACTGCTTTTCCATAGCAGTGCTGTCAGAAGCGAGAAACTGCCTTTTGCCGAGAAAGCAGCGTCTAGCGCGAGAGAAGGCAGCGTCCTCAGGACACAATGCTGGCTGTGCCCAGAGGCGTGAGGCAGCAGTGGAAGACTGTTGAAAGCAAGAACAGCTCGGTGGAAGAAGGTGGTGGTGGAGAATTTCAGGCAGAAGCCGTCAGGGCTGCAGGCTGCAGGAGGAGCTTCAGGCACACTTGTAGCACTTCCCCAGCACAGTGCACAGCTCCCGGGGCTAGATCCACGCCAAACATGCCCTGTCTGCAAGCGAGAGCTGTAGAGAGAGCAGGAAGCGTCAGGTTGCTTCTTTCGCCGTGTACGTGCTAGTGCTCTGTTTGGGCACTCTGCAGAGAAACACTGGTGCTTGCTTCTGCTTCCAGCAAGCCAAGGTGCTTGTGCAGCAAGAATCCTGCTTTTTCCAGCACAGGATCACTTTGGAGCTGAGTGGGAGTTAGCCCTGCTTTTGCAGCACCAGCAGAAGCTCTGCTGGCTCTCTCTACTGCTTTTCCATAGCAGTGCTGTCAGAAGCGAGAAACTGCCTTTTGCCGAGAAAGCAGCGTCTAGCGCGAGAGAAGGCAGCGTCCTCAGGACACAATGCTGGCTGTGCCCAGAGGCGTGAGGCAGCAGTGGAAGACTGTTGAAAGCAAGAACAGCTCGGTGGAAGAAGGTGGTGGTGGAGAATTTCAGGCAGAAGCCGTCAGGGCTGCAGGCTGCAGGAGGAGCTTCAGGCACACTTGTAGCACTTCCCCAGCACAGTGCACAGCTCCCGGGGCTAGATCCACGCCAAACATGCCCTGTCTGCAAGCGAGAGCTGTAGAGAGAGCAGGAAGCGTCAGGTTGCTTCTTTCGCCGTGTACGTGCTAGTGCTCTGTTTGGGCACTCTGCAGAGAAACACTGGTGCTTGCTTCTGCTTCCAGCAAGCCAAGGTGCTTGTGCAGCAAGAATCCTGCTTTTTCCAGCACAGGATCACTTTGGAGCTGAGTGGGAGTTAGCCCTGCTTTTGCAGCACCAGCAGAAGCTCTGCTGGCTCTCTCTACTGCTTTTCCATAGCAGTGCTGTCAGAAGCGAGAAACTGCCTTTTGCCGAGAAAGCAGCGTCTAGCGCGAGAGAAGGCAGCGTCCTCAGGACACAATGCTGGCTGTGCCCAGAGGCGTGAGGCAGCAGTGGAAGACTGTTGAAAGCAAGAACAGCTCGGTGGAAGAAGGTGGTGGTGGAGAATTTCAGGCAGAAGCCGTCAGGGCTGCAGGCTGCAGGAGGAGCTTCAGGCACACTTGTAGCACTTCCCCAGCACAGTGCACAGCTCCCGGGGCTAGATCCACGCCAAACATGCCCTGTCTGCAAGCGAGAGCTGTAGAGAGAGCAGGAAGC
Source organism: Phylloscopus whistleri (assembly GCA_017589585.1). Lineage (NCBI taxonomy): Eukaryota > Metazoa > Chordata > Aves > Passeriformes > Phylloscopidae > Phylloscopus > Phylloscopus whistleri. Next base: position 22,382 of record JADMLD010000485.1, on the reverse strand, counting down.
GTCAGGTTGCTTCTTTCGCCGTGTACGTGCTAGTGCTCTGTTTGGGCACTCTGCAGAGAAACACTGGTGCTTGCTTCTGCTTCCAGCAAGCCAAGGTGCTTGTGCAGCAAGAATCCTGCTTTTTCCAGCACAGGATCACTTTGGAGCTGAGTGGGAGTTAGCCCTGCTTTTGCAGCACCAGCAGAAGCTCTGCTGGCTCTCTCTACTGCTTTTCCATAGCAGTGCTGTCAGAAGCGAGAAACTGCCTTTTGCCGAGAAAGCAGCGTCTAGCGCGAGAGAAGGCAGCGTCCTCAGGACACAATGCTGGCTGTGCCCAGAGGCGTGAGGCAGCAGTGGAAGACTGTTGAAAGCAAGAACAGCTCGGTGGAAGAAGGTGGTGGTGGAGAATTTCAGGCAGAAGCCGTCAGGGCTGCAGGCTGCAGGAGGAGCTTCAGGCACACTTGTAGCACTTCCCCAGCACAGTGCACAGCTCCCGGGGCTAGATCCACGCCAAACATGCCCTGTCTGCAAGCGAGAGCTGTAGAGAGAGCAGGAAGCGTCAGGTTGCTTCTTTCGCCGTGTACGTGCTAGTGCTCTGTTTGGGCACTCTGCAGAGAAACACTGGTGCTTGCTTCTGCTTCCAGCAAGCCAAGGTGCTTGTGCAGCAAGAATCCTGCTTTTTCCAGCACAGGATCACTTTGGAGCTGAGTGGGAGTTAGCCCTGCTTTTGCAGCACCAGCAGAAGCTCTGCTGGCTCTCTCTACTGCTTTTCCATAGCAGTGCTGTCAGAAGCGAGAAACTGCCTTTTGCCGAGAAAGCAGCGTCTAGCGCGAGAGAAGGCAGCGTCCTCAGGACACAATGCTGGCTGTGCCCAGAGGCGTGAGGCAGCAGTGGAAGACTGTTGAAAGCAAGAACAGCTCGGTGGAAGAAGGTGGTGGTGGAGAATTTCAGGCAGAAGCCGTCAGGGCTGCAGGCTGCAGGAGGAGCTTCAGGCACACTTGTAGCACTTCCCCAGCACAGTGCACAGCTCCCGGGGCTAGATCCACGCCAAACATGCCCTGTCTGCAAGCGAGAGCTGTAGAGAGAGCAGGAAGCGTCAGGTTGCTTCTTTCGCCGTGTACGTGCTAGTGCTCTGTTTGGGCACTCTGCAGAGAAACACTGGTGCTTGCTTCTGCTTCCAGCAAGCCAAGGTGCTTGTGCAGCAAGAATCCTGCTTTTTCCAGCACAGGATCACTTTGGAGCTGAGTGGGAGTTAGCCCTGCTTTTGCAGCACCAGCAGAAGCTCTGCTGGCTCTCTCTACTGCTTTTCCATAGCAGTGCTGTCAGAAGCGAGAAACTGCCTTTTGCCGAGAAAGCAGCGTCTAGCGCGAGAGAAGGCAGCGTCCTCAGGACACAATGCTGGCTGTGCCCAGAGGCGTGAGGCAGCAGTGGAAGACTGTTGAAAGCAAGAACAGCTCGGTGGAAGAAGGTGGTGGTGGAGAATTTCAGGCAGAAGCCGTCAGGGCTGCAGGCTGCAGGAGGAGCTTCAGGCACACTTGTAGCACTTCCCCAGCACAGTGCACAGCTCCCGGGGCTAGATCCACGCCAAACATGCCCTGTCTGCAAGCGAGAGCTGTAGAGAGAGCAGGAAGCGTCAGGTTGCTTCTTTCGCCGTGTACGTGCTAGTGCTCTGTTTGGGCACTCTGCAGAGAAACACTGGTGCTTGCTTCTGCTTCCAGCAAGCCAAGGTGCTTGTGCAGCAAGAATCCTGCTTTTTCCAGCACAGGATCACTTTGGAGCTGAGTGGGAGTTAGCCCTGCTTTTGCAGCACCAGCCGAAGCTCTGCTGGCTCTCTCTACTGCTTTTCCATAGCAGTGCTGTCTGAAGCGAGAAACTGCCTTTTGCCGAGAAAGCAGCGTCTAGCGCGAGAGAAGGCAGCGTCCTCAGGACACAATGCTGGCTGTGCCCAGAGGCGTGAGGCAGCAGTGGAAGACTGTTGAAAGCAAGAACAGCTCGGTGGAAGAAGGTGGTGGTGGAGAATTTCAGGCAGAAGCCGTCAGGGCTGCAGGCTGCAGGAGGAGCTTCAGGCACACTTGTAGCACTTCCCCAGCACAGTGCACAGCTCCCGGGGCTAGATCCACGCCAAACATGCCCTGTCTGCAAGCGAGAGCTGTAGAGAGAGCAGGAAGCGTCAGGTTGCTTCTTTCGCCGTGTACGTGCTAGTGCTCTGTTTGGGCACTCTGCAGAGAAACACTGGTGCTTGCTTCTGCTTCCAGCAAGCCAAGGTGCTTGTGCAGCAAGAATCCTGCTTTTTCCAGCACAGGATCACTTTGGAGCTGAGTGGGAGTTAGCCCTGCTTTTGCAGCACCAGCAGAAGCTCTGCTGGCTCTCTCTACTGCTTTTCCATAGCAGAGCTGTCAGAAGCGAGAAACTGCCTTTTGCCGAGAAAGCAGCGTCTAGCGCGAGAGAAGGCAGCGTCCTCAGGACACAATGCTGGCTGTGCCCAGAGGCGTGAGGCAGCAGTGGAAGACTGTTGAAAGCAAGAACAGCTCGGTGGAAGAAGGTGGTGGTGGAGAATTTCAGGCAGAAGCCGTCAGGGCTGCAGGCTGCAGGAGGAGCTTCAGGCACACTTGTAGCACTTCCCCAGCACAGTGCACAGCTCCCGGGGCTAGATCCACGCCAAACATGCCCTGTCTGCAAGCGAGAGCTGTAGAGAGAGCAGGAAGCGTCAGGTTGCTTCTTTCGCCGTGTACGTGCTAGTGCTCTGTTTGGGCACTCTGCAGAGAAACACTGGTGCTTGCTTCTGCTTCCAGCAAGCCAAGGTGCTTGTGCAGCAAGAATCCTGCTTTTTCCAGCACAGGATCACTTTGGAGCTGAGTGGGAGTTAGCCCTGCTTTTGCAGCACCAGCAGAAGCTCTGCTGGCTCTCTCTACTGCTTTTCCATAGCAGTGCTGTCAGAAGCGAGAAACTGCCTTTTGCCGAGAAAGCAGCGTCTAGCGCGAGAGAAGGCAGCGTCCTCAGGACACAATGCTGGCTGTGCCCAGAGGCGTGAGGCAGCAGTGGAAGACTGTTGAAAGCAAGAACAGCTCGGTGGAAGAAGGTGGTGGTGGAGAATTTCAGGCAGAAGCCGTCAGGGCTGCAGGCTGCAGGAGGAGCTTCAGGCACACTTGTAGCACTTCCCCAGCACAGTGCACAGCTCCCGGGGCTAGATCCACGCCAAACATGCCCTGTCTGCAAGCGAGAGCTGTAGAGAGAGCAGGAAGCGTCAGGTTGCTTCTTTCGCCGTGTACGTGCTAGTGCTCTGTTTGGGCACTCTGCAGAGAAACACTGGTGCTTGCTTCTGCTTCCAGCAAGCCAAGGTGCTTGTGCAGCAAGAATCCTGCTTTTTCCAGCACAGGATCACTTTGGAGCTGAGTGGGAGTTAGCCCTGCTTTTGCAGCACCAGCAGAAGCTCTGCTGGCTCTCTCTACTGCTTTTCCATAGCAGTGCTGTCAGAAGCGAGAAACTGCCTTTTGCCGAGAAAGCAGCGTCTAGCGCGAGAGAAGGCAGCGTCCTCAGGACACAATGCTGGCTGTGCCCAGAGGCGTGAGGCAGCAGTGGAAGACTGTTGAAAGCAAGAACAGCTCGGTGGAAGAAGGTGGTGGTGGAGAATTTCAGGCAGAAGCCGTCAGGGCTGCAGGCTGCAGGAGGAGCTTCAGGCACACTTGTAGCACTTCCCCAGCACAGTGCACAGCTCCCGGGGCTAGATCCACGCCAAACATGCCCTGTCTGCAAGCGAGAGCTGTAGAGAGAGCAGGAAGCGTCAGGTTGCTTCTTTCGCCGTGTACGTGCTAGTGCTCTGTTTGGGCACTCTGCAGAGAAACACTGGTGCTTGCTTCTGCTTCCAGCAAGCCAAGGTGCTTGTGCAGCAAGAATCCTGCTTTTTCCAGCACAGGATCACTTTGGAGCTGAGTGGGAGTTAGCCCTGCTTTTGCAGCACCAGCAGAAGCTCTGCTGGCTCTCTCTACTGCTTTTCCATAGCAGTGCTGTCAGAAGCGAGAAACTGCCTTTTGCCGAGAAAGCAGCGTCTAGCGCGAGAGAAGGCAGCGTCCTCAGGACACAATGCTGGCTGTGCCCAGAGGCGTGAGGCAGCAGTGGAAGACTGTTGAAAGCAAGAACAGCTCGGTGGAAGAAGGTGGTGGTGGAGAATTTCAGGCAGAAGCCGTCAGGGCTGCAGGCTGCAGGAGGAGCTTCAGGCACACTTGTAGCACTTCCCCAGCACAGTGCACAGCTCCCGGGGCTAGATCCACGCCAAACATGCCCTGTCTGCAAGCGAGAGCTGTAGAGAGAGCAGGAAGCGTCAGGTTGCTTCTTTCGCCGTGTACGTGCTAGTGCTCTGTTTGGGCACTCTGCAGAGAAACACTGGTGCTTGCTTCTGCTTCCAGCAAGCCAAGGTGCTTGTGCAGCAAGAATCCTGCTTTTTCCAGCACAGGATCACTTTGGAGCTGAGTGGGAGTTAGCCCTGCTTTTGCAGCACCAGCAGAAGCTCTGCTGGCTCTCTCTACTGCTTTTCCATAGCAGTGCTGTCAGAAGCGAGAAACTGCCTTTTGCCGAGAAAGCAGCGTCTAGCGCGAGAGAAGGCAGCGTCCTCAGGATACAATGCTGGCTGTGCCCAGAGGCGTGAGGCAGCAGTGGAAGACTGTTGAAAGCAAGAACAGCTCGGTGGAAGAAGGTGGTGGTGGAGAATTTCAGGCAGAAGCCGTCAGGGCTGCAGGCTGCAGGAGGAGCTTCAGGCACACTTGTAGCACTTCCCCAGCACAGTGCACAGCTCCCGGAGCTAGATCCACGCCAAACATGCCCTGTCTGCAAGCGAGAGCTGTAGAGAGAGCAGGAAGCGTCAGGTTGCTTCTTTCGCCGTGTACGTGCTAGTGCTCTGTTTGGGCACTCTGCAGAGAAACACTGGTGCTTGCTTCTGCTTCCAGCAAGCCAAGGTGCTTGTGCAGCAAGAATCCTGCTTTTTCCAGCACAGGATCACTTTGGAGCTGAGTGGGAGTTAGCCCTGCTTTTGCAGCACCAGCAGAAGCTCTGCTGGCTCTCTCTACTGCTTTTCCATAGCAGTGCTGTCAGAAGCGAGAAACTGCCTTTTGCCGAGAAAGCAGCGTCTAGCGCGAGAGAAGGCAGCGTCCTCAGGATACAATGCTGGCTGTGCCCAGAGGCGTGAGGCAGCAGTGGAAGACTGTTGAAAGCAAGAACAGCTCGGTGGAAGAAGGTGGTGGTGGAGAATTTCAGGCAGAAGCCGTCAGGGCTGCAGGCTGCAGGAGGAGCTTCAGGCACACTTGTAGCACTTCCCCAGCACAGTGCACAGCTCCCGGGGCTAGATCCACGCCAAACATGCCCTGTCTGCAAGCGAGAGCTGTAGAGAGAGCAGGAAGCGTCAGGTTGCTTCTTTCGCCGTGTACGTGCTAGTGCTCTGTTTGGGCACTCTGCAGAGAAACACTGGTGCTTGCTTCTGCTTCCAGCAAGCCAAGGTGCTTGTGCAGCAAGAATCCTGCTTTTTCCAGCACAGGATCACTTTGGAGCTGAGTGGGAGTTAGCCCTGCTTTTGCAGCACCAGCAGAAGCTCTGCTGGCTCTCTCTACTGCTTTTCCATAGCAGTGCTGTCAGAAGCGAGAAACTGCCTTTTGCCGAGAAAGCAGCGTCTAGCGCGAGAGAAGGCAGCGTCCTCAGGACACAATGCTGGCTGTGCCCAGAGGCGTGAGGCAGCAGTGGAAGACTGTTGAAAGCAAGAACAGCTCGGTGGAAGAAGGTGGTGGTGGAGAATTTCAGGCAGAAGCCGTCAGGGCTGCAGGCTGCAGGAGGAGCTTCAGGCACACTTGTAGCACTTCCCCAGCACAGTGCACAGCTCCCGGGGCTAGATCCACGCCAAACATGCCCTGTCTGCAAGCGAGAGCTGTAGAGAGAGCAGGAAGCGTCAGGTTGCTTCTTTCGCCGTGTACGTGCTAGTGCTCTGTTTGGGCACTCTGCAGAGAAACACTGGTGCTTGCTTCTGCTTCCAGCAAGCCAAGGTGCTTGTGCAGCAAGAATCCTGCTTTTTCCAGCACAGGATCACTTTGGAGCTGAGTGGGAGTTAGCCCTGCTTTTGCAGCACCAGCAGAAGCTCTGCTGGCTCTCTCTACTGCTTTTCCATAGCAGTGCTGTCAGAAGCGAGAAACTGCCTTTTGCCGAGAAAGCAGCGTCTAGCGCGAGAGAAGGCAGCGTCCTCAGGACACAATGCTGGCTGTGCCCAGAGGCGTGAGGCAGCAGTGGAAGACTGTTGAAAGCAAGAACAGCTCGGTGGAAGAAGGTGGTGGTGGAGAATTTCAGGCAGAAGCCGTCAGGGCTGCAGGCTGCAGGAGGAGCTTCAGGCACACTTGTAGCACTTCCCCAGCACAGTGCACAGCTCCCGGAGCAAGATCCACGCCAAACATGCCCTGTCTGCAAGCGAGAGCTGTAGAGAGAGCAGGAAGCGTCAGGTTGCTTCTTTCGCCGTTTACGTGCTAGTGCTCTGTTTGGGCACTCTGCAGAGAAACACTGGTGCTTGCTTTTGCTTCCAGCAAGCCAAGGTGCTTGTGCAGCAAGAATCCTGCTTTTTCCAGCACAGGATCACTTTGGAGCTGAGTGGGAGTTAGCCCTGCTTTTGCAGCACCAGCAGAAGCTCTGCTGGCTCTCTCTACTGCTTTTCCATAGCAGTGCTGTCAGAAGCGAGAAACTGCCTTTTGCCGAGAAAGCAGCGTCTAGCGCGAGAGAAGGCAGCGTCCTCAGGACACAATGCTGGCTGTGCCCAGAGGCGTGAGGCAGCAGTGGAAGACTGTTGAAAGCAAGAACAGCTCGGTGGAAGAAGGTGGTGGTGGAGAATTTCAGGCAGAAGCCGTCAGGGCTGCAGGCTGCAGGAGGAGCTTCAGGCACACTTGTAGCACTTCCCCAGCACAGTGCACAGCTCCCGGGGCTAGATCCACGCCAAACATGCCCTGTCTGCAAGCGAGAGCTGTAGAGAGAGCAGGAAGCGTCAGGTTGCTTCTTTCGCCGTGTACGTGCTAGTGCTCTGTTTGGGCACTCTGCAGAGAAACACTGGTGCTTGCTTCTGCTTCCAGCAAGCCAAGGTGCTTGTGCAGCAAGAATCCTGCTTTTTCCAGCACAGGATCACTTTGGAGCTGAGTGGGAGTTAGCCCTGCTTTTGCAGCACCAGCAGAAGCTCTGCTGGCTCTCTCTACTGCTTTTCCATAGCAGTGCTGTCAGAAGCGAGAAACTGCCTTTTGCCGAGAAAGCAGCGTCTAGCGCGAGAGAAGGCAGCGTCCTCAGGACACAATGCTGGCTGTGCCCAGAGGCGTGAGGCAGCAGTGGAAGACTGTTGAAAGCAAGAACAGCTCGGTGGAAGAAGGTGGTGGTGGAGAATTTCAGGCAGAAGCCGTCAGGGCTGCAGGCTGCAGGAGGAGCTTCAGGCACACTTGTAGCACTTCCCCAGCACAGTGCACAGCTCCCGGGGCTAGATCCACGCCAAACATGCCCTGTCTGCAAGCGAGAGCTGTAGAGAGAGCAGGAAGCGTCAGGTTGCTTCTTTCGCCGTGTACGTGCTAGTGCTCTGTTTGGGCACTCTGCAGAGAAACACTGGTGCTTGCTTCTGCTTCCAGCAAGCCAAGGTGCTTGTGCAGCAAGAATCCTGCTTTTTCCAGCACAGGATCACTTTGGAGCTGAGTGGGAGTTAGCCCTGCTTTTGCAGCACCAGCAGAAGCTCTGCTGGCTCTCTCTACTGCTTTTCCATAGCAGTGCTGTCAGAAGCGAGAAACTGCCTTTTGCCGAGAAAGCAGCGTCTAGCGCGAGAGAAGGCAGCGTCCTCAGGACACAATGCTGGCTGTGCCCAGAGGCGTGAGGCAGCAGTGGAAGACTGTTGAAAGCAAGAACAGCTCGGTGGAAGAAGGTGGTGGTGGAGAATTTCAGGCAGAAGCCGTCAGGGCTGCAGGCTGCAGGAGGAGCTTCAGGCACACTTGTAGCACTTCCCCAGCACAGTGCACAGCTCCCGGGGCTAGATCCACGCCAAACATGCCCTGTCTGCAAGCGAGAGCTGTAGAGAGAGCAGGAAGCGTCAGGTTGCTTCTTTCGCCGTGTACGTGCTAGTGCTCTGTTTGGGCACTCTGCAGAGAAACACTGGTGCTTGCTTCTGCTTCCAGCAAGCCAAGGTGCTTGTGCAGCAAGAATCCTGCTTTTTCCAGCACAGGATCACTTTGGAGCTGAGTGGGAGTTAGCCCTGCTTTTGCAGCACCAGCAGAAGCTCTGCTGGCTCTCTCTACTGCTTTTCCATAGCAGTGCTGTCAGAAGCGAGAAACTGCCTTTTGCCGAGAAAGCAGCGTCTAGCGCGAGAGAAGGCAGCGTCCTCAGGACACAATGCTGGCTGTGCCCAGAGGCGTGAGGCAGCAGTGGAAGACTGTTGAAAGCAAGAACAGCTCGGTGGAAGAAGGTGGTGGTGGAGAATTTCAGGCAGAAGCCGTCAGGGCTGCAGGCTGCAGGAGGAGCTTCAGGCACACTTGTAGCACTTCCCCAGCACAGTGCACAGCTCCCGGGGCTAGATCCACGCCAAACATGCCCTGTCTGCAAGCGAGAGCTATAGAGAGAGCAGGAAGCGTCAGGTTGCTTCCTTCGCCGTGTACGTGCTAGTGCTCTGTTTGGGCACTCTGCAGAGAAACACTGGTGCCTGCTTCTGCTTCCAGCAAGCCAAGGTGCTTGTGCAGCAAGAATCCTGCTTTTTCCAGCACAGGATCACTTTGGAGCTGAGTGGGAGTTAGCCCTGCTTTTGCAGCACCAGCAGAAGCTCTGCTGGCTCTCTCTACTGCTTTTCCATAGCAGTGCTGTCAGAAGCGAGAAACTGCCTTTTGCCGAGAAAGCAGCGTCTAGCGCGAGAGAAGGCAGCGTCCTCAGGACACAATGCTGGCTGTGCCCAGAGGCGTGAGGCAGCAGTGGAAGACTGTTGAAAGCAAGAACAGCTCGGTGGAAGAAGGTGGTGGTGGAGAATTTCAGGCAGAAGCCGTCAGGGCTGCAGGCTGCAGGAGGAGCTTCAGGCACACTTGTAGCACTTCCCCAGCACAGTGCACAGCTCCCGGGGCTAGATCCACGCCAAACATGCCCTGTCTGCAAGCGAGAGCTGTAGAGAGAGCAGGAAGCGTCAGGTTGCTTCTTTCGCCGTGTACGTGCTAGTGCTCTGTTTGGGCACTCTGCAGAGAAACACTGGTGCTTGCTTCTGCTTCCAGCAAGCCAAGGTGCTTGTGCAGCAAGAATCCTGCTTTTTCCAGCACAGGATCACTTTGGAGCTGAGTGGGAGTTAGCCCTGCTTTTGCAGCACCAGCAGAAGCTCTGCTGGCTCTCTCTACTGCTTTTCCATAGCAGTGCTGTCAGAAGCGAGAAACTGCCTTTTGCCGAGAAAGCAGCGTCTAGCGCGAGAGAAGGCAGCGTCCTCAGGACACAATGCTGGCTGTGCCCAGAGGCGTGAGGCAGCAGTGGAAGACTGTTGAAAGCAAGAACAGCTCGGTGGAAGAAGGTGGTGGTGGAGAATTTCAGGCAGAAGCCGTCAGGGCTGCAGGCTGCAGGAGGAGCTTCAGGCACACTTGTAGCACTTCCCCAGCACAGTGCACAGCTCCCGGGGCTAGATCCACGCCAAACATGCCCTGTCTGCAAGCGAGAGCTGTAGAGAGAGCAGGAAGCGTCAGGTTGCTTCTTTCGCCGTGTACGTGCTAGTGCTCTGTTTGGGCACTCTGCAGAGAAACACTGGTGCTTGCTTCTGCTTCCAGCAAGCCAAGGTGCTTGTGCAGCAAGAATCCTGCTTTTTCCAGCACAGGATCACTTTGGAGCTGAGTGGGAGTTAGCCCTGCTTTTGCAGCACCAGCAGAAGCTCTGCTGGCTCTCTCTACTGCTTTTCCATAGCAGTGCTGTCAGAAGCGAGAAACTGCCTTTGGCCGAGAAAGCAGCGTCTAGCGCGAGAGAAGGCAGCGTCCTCAGGACACAATGCTGGCTGTGCCCAGAGGCGTGAGGCAGCAGTGGAAGACTGTTGAAAGCAAGAACAGCTCGGTGGAAGAAGGTGGTGGTGGAGAATTTCAGGCAGAAGCCGTCAGGGCTGCAGGCTGCAGGAGGAGCTTCAGGCACACTTGTAGCACTTCCCCAGCACAGTGCACAGCTCCCGGGGCTAGATCCACGCCAAACATGCCCTGTCTGCAAGCGAGAGCTGTAGAGAGAGCAGGAAGCGTCAGGTTGCTTCTTTCGCCGTGTACGTGCTAGTGCTCTGTTTGGGCACTCTGCAGAGAAACACTGGTGCTTGCTTCTGCTTCCAGCAAGCCAAGGTGCTTGTGCAGCAAGAATCCTGCTTTTTCCAGCACAGGATCACTTTGGAGCTGAGTGGGAGTTAGCCCTGCTTTTGCAGCACCAGCAGAAGCTCTGCTGGCTCTCTCTACTGCTTTTCCATAGCAGTGCTGTCAGAAGCGAGAAACTGCCTTTTGCCGAGAAAGCAGCGTCTAGCGCGAGAGAAGGCAGCGTCCTCAGGACACAATGCTGGCTGTGCCCAGAGGCGTGAGGCAGCAGTGGAAGACTGTTGAAAGCAAGAACAGCTCGGTGGAAGAAGGTGGTGGTGGAGAATTTCAGGCAGAAGCCGTCAGGGCTGCAGGCTGCAGGAGGAGCTTCAGGCACACTTGTAGCACTTCCCCAGCACAGTGCACAGCTCCCGGGGCTAGATCCACGCCAAACATGCCCTGTCTGCAAGCGAGAGCTGTAGAGAGAGCAGGAAGCGTCAGGTTGCTTCTTTCGCCGTGTACGTGCTAGTGCTCTGTTTGGGCACTCTGCAGAGAAACACTGGTGCTTGCTTCTGCTTCCAGCAAGCCAAGGTGCTTGTGCAGCAAGAATCCTGCTTTTTCCAGCACAGGATCACTTTGGAGCTGAGTGGGAGTTAGCCCTGCTTTTGCAGCACCAGCAGAAGCTCTGCTGGCTCTCTCTACTGCTTTTCCATAGCAGTGCTGTCAGAAGCGAGAAACTGCCTTTTGCCGAGAAAGCAGCGTCTAGCGCGAGAGAAGGCAGCGTCCTCAGGACACAATGCTGGCTGTGCCCAGAGGCGTGAGGCAGCAGTGGAAGACTGTTGAAAGCAAGAACAGCTCGGTGGAAGAAGGTGGTGGTGGAGAATTTCAGGCAGAAGCCGTCAGGGCTGCAGGCTGCAGGAGGAGCTTCAGGCACACTTGTAGCACTTCCCCAGCACAGTGCACAGCTCCCGGGGCTAGATCCACGCCAAACATGCCCTGTCTGCAAGCGAGAGCTGTAGAGAGAGCAGGAAGCGTCAGGTTGCTTCTTTCGCCGTGTACGTGCTAGTGCTCTGTTTGGGCACTCTGCAGAGAAACACTGGTGCTTGCTTCTGCTTCCAGCAAGCCAAGGTGCTTGTGCAGCAAGAATCCTGCTTTTTCCAGCACAGGATCACTTTGGAGCTGAGTGGGAGTTAGCCCTGCTTTTGCAGCACCAGCAGAAGCTCTGCTGGCTCTCTCTACTGCTTTTCCATAGCAGTGCTGTCAGAAGCGAGAAACTGCCTTTTGCCGAGAAAGCAGCGTCTAGCGCGAGAGAAGGCAGCGTCCTCAGGACACAATGCTGGCTGTGCCCAGAGGCGTGAGGCAGCAGTGGAAGACTGTTGAAAGCAAGAACAGCTCGGTGGAAGAAGGTGGTGGTGGAGAATTTCAGGCAGAAGCCGTCAGGGCTGCAGGCTGCAGGAGGAGCTTCAGGCACACTTGTAGCACTTCCCCAGCACAGTGCACAGCTCCCGGGGCTAGATCCACGCCAAACATGCCCTGTCTGCAAGCGAGAGCTGTAGAGAGAGCAGGAAGCGTCAGGTTGCTTCTTTCGCCGTGTACGTGCTAGTGCTCTGTTTGGGCACTCTGCAGAGAAACACTGGTGCTTGCTTCTGCTTCCAGCAAGCCAAGGTGCTTGTGCAGCAAGAATCCTGCTTTTTCCAGCACAGGATCACTTTGGAGCTGAGTGGGAGTTAGCCCTGCTTTTGCAGCACCAGCAGAAGCTCTGCTGGCTCTCTCTACTGCTTTTCCATAGCAGTGCTGTCAGAAGCGAGAAACTGCCTTTTGCCGAGAAAGCAGCGTCTAGCGCGAGAGAAGGCAGCGTCCTCAGGACACAATGCTGGCTGTGCCCAGAGGCGTGAGGCAGCAGTGGAAGACTGTTGAAAGCAAGAACAGCTCGGTGGAAGAAGGTGGTGGTGGAGAATTTCAGGCAGAAGCCGTCAGGGCTGCAGGCTGCAGGAGGAGCTTCAGGCACACTTGTAGCACTTCCCCAGCACAGTGCACAGCTCCCGGGGCTAGATCCACGCCAAACATGCCCTGTCTGCAAGCGAGAGCTGTAGAGAGAGCAGGAAGCGTCAGGTTGCTTCTTTCGCCGTGTACGTGCTAGTGCTCTGTTTGGGCACTCTGCAGAGAAACACTGGTGCTTGCTTCTGCTTCCAGCAAGCCAAGGTGCTTGTGCAGCAAGAATCCTGCTTTTTCCAGCACAGGATCACTTTGGAGCTGAGTGGGAGTTAGCCCTGCTTTTGCAGCACCAGCAGAAGCTCTGCTGGCTCTCTCTACTGCTTTTCCATAGCAGTGCTGTCAGAAGCGAGAAACTGCCTTTTGCCGAGAAAGCAGCGTCTAGCGCGAGAGAAGGCAGCGTCCTCAGGACACAATGCTGGCTGTGCCCAGAGGCGTGAGGCAGCAGTGGAAGACTGTTGAAAGCAAGAACAGCTCGGTGGAAGAAGGTGGTGGTGGAGAATTTCAGGCAGAAGCCGTCAGGGCTGCAGGCTGCAGGAGGAGCTTCAGGCACACTTGTAGCACTTCCCCAGCACAGTGCACAGCTCCCGGGGCTAGATCCACGCCAAACATGCCCTGTCTGCAAGCGAGCGCTGTAGAGAGAGCAGGAAGCGTCAGGTTGCTTCTTTCGCCGTGTACGTGCTAGTGCTCTGTTTGGGCACTCTGCATAGAAACACTGGTGCTTGCTTCTGCTTCCAGCAAGCCAAGGTGCTTGTGCAGCAAGAATCCTGCTTTTTCCAGCACAGGATCACTTTGGAGCTGAGTGGGAGTTAGCCCTGCTTTTGCAGCACCAGCAGAAGCTCTGCTGGCTCTCTCTACTGCTTTTCCATAGCAGTGCTGTCAGAAGCGAGAAACTGCCTTTTGCCGAGAAAGCAGCGTCTAGCGCGAGAGAAGGCAGCGTCCTCAGGACACAATGCTGGCTGTGCCCAGAGGCGTGAGGCAGCAGTGGAAGACTGTTGAAAGCAAGAACAGCTCGGTGGAAGAAGGTGGTGGTGGAGAATTTCAGGCAGAAGCCGTCAGGGCTGCAGGCTGCAGGAGGAGCTTCAGGCACACTTGTAGCACTTCCCCAGCACAGTGCACAGCTCCCGGGGCTAGATCCACGCCAAACATGCCCTGTCTGCAAGCGAGAGCTGTAGAGAGAGCAGGAAGCGTCAGGTTGCTTCTTTCGCCGTGTACGTGCTAGTGCTCTGTTTGGGCACTCTGCAGAGAAACACTGGTGCTTGCTTCTGCTTCCAGCAAGCCAAGGTGCTTGTGCAGCAAGAATCCTGCTTTTTCCAGCACAGGATCACTTTGGAGCTGAGTGGGAGTTAGCCCTGCTTTTGCAGCACCAGCAGAAGCTCTGCTGGCTCTCTCTACTGCTTTTCCATAGCAGTGCTGTCAGAAGCGAGAAACTGCCTTTTGCCGAGAAAGCAGCGTCTAGCGCGAGAGAAGGCAGCGTCCTCAGGACACAATGCTGGCTGTGCCCAGAGGCGTGAGGCAGCAGTGGAAGACTGTTGAAAGCAAGAACAGCTCGGTGGAAGAAGGTGGTGGTGGAGAATTTCAGGCAGAAGCCGTCAGGGCTGCAGGCTGCAGGAGGAGCTTCAGGCACACTTGTAGCACTTCCCCAGCACAGTGCACAGCTCCCGGGGCTAGATCCACGCCAAACATGCCCTGTCTGCAAGCGAGAGCTGTAGAGAGAGCAGGAAGCGTCAGGTTGCTTCTTTCGCCGTGTACGTGCTAGTGCTCTGTTTGGGCACTCTGCAGAGAAACACTGGTGCTTGCTTCTGCTTCCAGCAAGCCAAGGTGCTTGTGCAGCAAGAATCCTGCTTTTTCCAGCACAGGATCACTTTGGAGCTGAGTGGGAGTTAGCCCTGCTTTTGCAGCACCAGCAGAAGCTCTGCTGGCTCTCTCTACTGCTTTTCCATAGCAGTGCTGTCAGAAGCGAGAAACTGCCTTTTGCCGAGAAAGCAGCGTCTAGCGCGAGAGAAGGCAGCGTCCTCAGGACACAATGCTGGCTGTGCCCAGAGGCGTGAGGCAGCAGTGGAAGACTGTTGAAAGCAAGAACAGCTCGGTGGAAGAAGGTGGTGGTGGAGAATTTCAGGCAGAAGCCGTCAGGGCTGCAGGCTGCAGGAGGAGCTTCAGGCACACTTGTAGCACTTCCCCAGCACAGTGCACAGCTCCCGGGGCTAGATCCACGCCAAACATGCCCTGTCTGCAAGCGAGAGCTGTAGAGAGAGCAGGAAGCGTCAGGTTGCTTCTTTCGCCGTGTACGTGCTAGTGCTCTGTTTGGGCACTCTGCAGAGAAACACTGGTGCTTGCTTCTGCTTCCAGCAAGCCAAGGTGCTTGTGCAGCAAGAATCCTGCTTTTTCCAGCACAGGATCACTTTGGAGCTGAGTGGGAGTTAGCCCTGCTTTTGCAGCACCAGCAGAAGCTCTGCTGGCTCTCTCTACTGCTTTTCCATAGCAGTGCTGTCAGAAGCGAGAAACTGCCTTTTGCCGAGAAAGCAGCGTCTAGCGCGAGAGAAGGCAGCGTCCTCAGGACACAATGCTGGCTGTGCCCAGAGGCGTGAGGCAGCAGTGGAAGACTGTTGAAAGCAAGAACAGCTCGGTGGAAGAAGGTGGTGGTGGAGAATTTCAGGCAGAAGCCGTCAGGGCTGCAGGCTGCAGGAGGAGCTTCAGGCACACTTGTAGCACTTCCCCAGCACAGTGCACAGCTCCCGGGGCTAGATCCACGCCAAACATGCCCTGTCTGCAAGCGAGAGCTGTAGAGAGAGCAGGAAGCGTCAGGTTGCTTCTTTCGCCGTGTACGTGCTAGTGCTCTGTTTGGGCACTCTGCAGAGAAACACTGGTGCTTGCTTCTGCTTCCAGCAAGCCAAGGTGCTTGTGCAGCAAGAATCCTGCTTTTTCCAGCACAGGATCACTTTGGAGCTGAGTGGGAGTTAGCCCTGCTTTTGCAGCACCAGCAGAAGCTCTGCTGGCTCTCTCTACTGCTTTTCCATAGCAGTGCTGTCAGAAGCGAGAAACTGCCTTTTGCCGAGAAAGCAGCGTCTAGCGCGAGAGAAGGCAGCGTCCTCAGGACACAATGCTGGCTGTGCCCAGAGGCGTGAGGCAGCAGTGGAAGGCTGTTGAAAGCAAGAACAGCTCAGTGGAAGAAGGTGGTGGTGGAGAATTTCAGGCAGAAGCCGTCAGGGCTGCAGGCTGCAGGAGGAGCTTCAGGCACACTTGTAGCACTTCCCCAGCACAGTGCACAGCTCCCGGGGCTAGATCCACGCCAAACATGCCCTGTCTGCAAGCGAGAGCTGTAGAGAGAGCAGGAAGCGTCAGGTTGCTTCTTTCGCCGTGTACGTGCTAGTGCTCTGTTTGGGCACTCTGCAGAGAAACACTGGTGCTTGCTTCTGCTTCCAGCAAGCCAAGGTGCTTGTGCAGCAAGAATCCTGCTTTTTCCAGCACAGGATCACTTTGGAGCTGAGTGGGAGTTAGCCCTGCTTTTGCAGCACCAGCAGAAGCTCTGCTGGCTCTCTCTACTGCTTTTCCATAGCAGTGCTGTCAGAAGCGAGAAACTGCCTTTTGCCGAGAAAGCAGCGTCTAGCGCGAGAGAAGGCAGCGTCCTCAGGATACAATGCTGGCTGTGCCCAGAGGCGTGAGGCAGCAGTGGAAGACTGTTGAAAGCAAGAACAGCTCGGTGGAAGAAGGTGGTGGTGGAGAATTTCAGGCAGAAGCCGTCAGGGCTGCAGGCTGCAGGAGGAGCTTCAGGCACACTTGTAGCACTTCCCCAGCACAGTGCACAGCTCCCGGGGCTAGATCCACGCCAAACATGCCCTGTCTGCAAGCGAGCGCTGTAGAGAGAGCAGGAAGCGTCAGGTTGCTTCTTTCGCCGTGTACGTGCTAGTGCTCTGTTTGGGCACTCTGCAGAGAAACACTGGTGCTTGCTTCTGCTTCCAGCAAGCCAAGGTGCTTGTGCAGCAAGAATCCTGCTTTTTCCAGCACAGGATCACTTTGGAGCTGAGTGGGAGTTAGCCCTGCTTTTGCAGCACCAGCAGAAGCTCTGCTGGCTCTCTCTACTGCTTTTCCATAGCAGTGCTGCCAGAAGCGAGAAACTGCCTTTTGCCGAGAAAGCAGCGTCTAGCGCGAGAGAAGGCAGCGTCCTCAGGACACAATGCTGGCTGTGCCCAGAGGCGTGAGGCAGCAGTGGAAGACTGTTGAAAGCAAGAACAGCTCGGTGGAAGAAGGTGGTGGTGGAGAATTTCAGGCAGAAGCCGTCAGGGCTGCAGGCTGCAGGAGGAGCTTCAGGCACACTTGTAGCACTTCCCCAGCACAGTGCACAGCTCCCGGGCTAGATCCACGCCAAACATGCCCTGTCTGCAAGCGAGAGCTGTAGAGAGAGCAGGAAGCGTCAGGTTGCTTCTTTCGCCGTGTACGTGCTAGTGCTCTGTTTGGGCACTCTGCAGAGAAACACTGGTGCTTGCTTCTGCTTCCAGCAAGCCAAGGTGCTTGTGCAGCAAGAATCCTGCTTTTTCCAGCACAGGATCACTTTGGAGCTGAGTGGGAGTTAGCCCTGCTTTTGCAGCACCAGCAGAAGCTCTGCTGGCTCTCTCTACTGCTTTTCCATAGCAGTGCTGTCAGAAGCGAGAAACTGCCTTTTGCCGAGAAAGCAGCGTCTAGCGCGAGAGAAGGCAGCGTCCTCAGGACACAATGCTGGCTGTGCCCAGAGGCGTGAGGCAGCAGTGGAAGACTGTTGAAAGCAAGAACAGCTCGGTGGAAGAAGGTGGTGGTGGAGAATTTCAGGCAGAAGCCGTCAGGGCTGCAGGCTGCAGGAGGAGCTTCAGGCACACTTGTAGCACTTCCCCAGCACAGTGCACAGCTCCCGGGGCTAGATCCACGCCAAACATGCCCTGTCTGCAAGCGAGAGCTGTAGAGAGAGCAGGAAGCGTCAGGTTGCTTCTTTCGCCGTGTACGTGCTAGTGCTCTGTTTGGGCACTCTGCAGAGAAACACTGGTGCTTGCTTCTGCTTCCAGCAAGCCAAGGTGCTTGTGCAGCAAGAATCCTGCTTTTTCCAGCACAGGATCACTTTGGAGCTGAGTGGGAGTTAGCCCTGCTTTTGCAGCACCAGCAGAAGCTCTGCTGGCTCTCTCTACTGCTTTTCCATAGCAGTGCTGTCAGAAGCGAGAAACTGCCTTTTGCCGAGAAAGCAGCGTCTAGCGCGAGAGAAGGCAGCGTCCTCAGGACACAATGCTGGCTGTGCCCAGAGGCGTGAGGCAGCAGTGGAAGACTGTTGAAAGCAAGAACAGCTCGGTGGAAGAAGGTGGTGGTGGAGAATTTGAGGCAGAAGCCGTCAGGGCTGCAGGCTGCAGGAGGAGCTTCAGGCACACTTGTAGCACTTCCCCAGCACAGTGCACAGCTCCCGGGGCTAGATCCACGCCAAACATGCCCTGTCTGCAAGCGAGAGCTGTAGAGAGAGCAGGAAGCGTCAGGTTGCTTCTTTCGCCGTGTATGTGCTAGTGCTCTGTTTGGGCACTCTGCAGAGAAACACTGGTGCTTGCTTCTGCTTCCAGCAAGCCAAGGTGCTTGTGCAGCAAGAATCCTGCTTTTTCCAGCACAGGATCACTTTGGAGCTGAGTGGGAGTTAGCCCTGCTTTTGCAGCACCAGCAGAAGCTCTGCTGGCTCTCTCTACTGCTTTTCCATAGCAGTGCTGTCAGAAGCGAGAAACTGCCTTTTGCCGAGAAAGCAGCGTCTAGCGCGAGAGAAGGCAGCGTCCTCAGGACACAATGCTGGCTGTGCCCAGAGGCGTGAGGCAGCAGTGGAAGACTGTTGAAAGCAAGAACAGCTCGGTGGAAGAAGGTGGTGGTGGAGAATTTCAGGCAGAAGCCGTCAGGGCTGCAGGCTGCAGGAGGAGCTTCAGGCACACTTGTAGCACTTCCCCAGCACAGTGCACAGCTCCCGGGGCTAGATCCACGCCAAACATGCCCTGTCTGCAAGCGAGAGCTGTAGAGAGAGCAGGAAGCGTCAGGTTGCTTCTTTCGCCGTGTACGTGCTAGTGCTCTGTTTGGGCACTCTGCAGAGAAACACTGGTGCTTGCTTCTGCTTCCAGCAAGCCAAGGTGCTTGTGCAGCAAGAATCCTGCTTTTTCCAGCACAGGATCACTTTGGAGCTGAGTGGGAGTTAGCCCTGCTTTTGCAGCACCAGCAGAAGCTCTGCTGGCTCTCTCTACTGCTTTTCCATAGCAGTGCTGTCAGAAGCGAGAAACTGCCTTTTGCCGAGAAAGCAGCGTCTAGCGCGAGAGAAGGCAGCGTCCTCAGGACACAATGCTGGCTGTGCCCAGAGGCGTGAGGCAGCAGTGGAAGACTGTTGAAAGCAAGAACAGCTCGGTGGAAGAAGGTGGTGGTGGAGAATTTCAGGCAGAAGCCGTCAGGGCTGCAGGCTGCAGGAGGAGCTTCAGGCACACTTGTAGCACTTCCCCAGCACAGTGCACAGCTCCCGGGGCTAGATCCACGCCAAACATGCCCTGTCTGCAAGCGAGAGCTGTAGAGAGAGCAGGAAGCGTCAGGTTGCTTCTTTCGCCGTGTACGTGCTAGTGCTCTGTTTGGGCACTCTGCAGAGAAACACTGGTGCTTGCTTCTGCTTCCAGCAAGCCAAGGTGCTTGTGCAGCAAGAATCCTGCTTTTTCCAGCACAGGATCACTTTGGAGCTGAGTGGGAGTTAGCCCTGCTTTTGCAGCACCAGCAGAAGCTCTGCTGGCTCTCTCTACTGCTTTTCCATAGCAGAGCTGTCAGAAGCGAGAAACTGCCTTTTGCCGAGAAAGCAGCGTCTAGCGCGAGAGAAGGCAGCGTCCTCAGGACACAATGCTGGCTGTGCCCAGAGGCGTGAGGCAGCAGTGGAAGACTGTTGAAAGCAAGAACAGCTCGGTGGAAGAAGGTGGTGGTGGAGAATTTCAGGCAGAAGCCGTCAGGGCTGCAGGCTGCAGGAGGAGCTTCAGGCACACTTGTAGCACTTCCCCAGCACAGTGCACAGCTCCCGGGGCTAGATCCACGCCAAACATGCCCTGTCTGCAAGCGAGAGCTGTAGAGAGAGCAGGAAGCATCAGGTTGCTTCTTTCGCCGTGTACGTGCTAGTGCTCTGTTTGGGCACTCTGCAGAGAAACACTGGTGCTTGCTTCTGCTTCCAGCAAGCCAAGGTGCTTGTGCAGCAAGAATCCTGCTTTTTCCAGCACAGGATCACTTTGGAGCTGAGTGGGAGTTAGCCCTGCTTTTGCAGCACCAGCAGAAGCTCTGCTGGCTCTCTCTACTGCTTTTCCATAGCAGTGCTGTCAGAAGCGAGAAACTGCCTTTTGCCGAGAAAGCAGCGTCTAGCGCGAGAGAAGGCAGCGTCCTCAGGACACAATGCTGGCTGTGCCCAGAGGCGTGAGGCAGCAGTGGAAGACTGTTGAAAGCAAGAACAGCTCGGTGGAAGAAGGTGGTGGTGGAGAATTTCAGGCAGAAGCCGTCAGGGCTGCAGGCTGCAGGAGGAGCTTCAGGCACACTTGTAGCACTTCCCCAGCACAGTGCACAGCTCCCGGGGCTAGATCCACGCCAAACATGCCCTGTCTGCAAGCGAGAGCTGTAGAGAGAGCAGGAAGCGTCAGGTTGCTTCTTTCGCCGTGTACGTGCTAGTGCTCTGTTTGGGCACTCTGCAGAGAAACACTGGTGCTTGCTTCTGCTTCCAGCAAGCCAAGGTGCTTGTGCAGCAAGAATCCTGCTTTTTCCAGCACAGGATCACTTTGGAGCTGAGTGGGAGTTAGCCCTGCTTTTGCAGCACCAGCAGAAGCTCTGCTGGCTCTCTCTACTGCTTTTCCATAGCAGTGCTGTCAGAAGCGAGAAACTGCCTTTTGCCGAGAAAGCAGCGTCTAGCGCGAGAGAAGGCAGCGTCCTCAGGACACAATGCTGGCTGTGCCCAGAGGCGTGAGGCAGCAGTGGAAGACTGTTGAAAGCAAGAACAGCTCGGTGGAAGAAGGTGGTGGTGGAGAATTTGAGGCAGAAGCCGTCAGGGCTGCAGGCTGCAGGAGGAGCTTCAGGCACACTTGTAGCACTTCCCCAGCACAGTGCACAGCTCCCGGGGCTAGATCCACGCCAAACATGCCCTGTCTGCAAGCGAGAGCTGTAGAGAGAGCAGGAAGCGTCAGGTTGCTTCTTTCGCCGTGTACGTGCTAGTGCTCTGTTTGGGCACTCTGCAGAGAAACACTGGTGCTTGCTTCTGCTTCCAGCAAGCCAAGGTGCTTGTGCAGCAAGAATCCTGCTTTTTCCAGCACAGGATCACTTTGGAGCTGAGTGGGAGTTAGCCCTGCTTTTGCAGCACCAGCAGAAGCTCTGCTGGCTCTCTCTACTGCTTTTCCATAGCAGTGCTGTCAGAAGCGAGAAACTGCCTTTTGCCGAGAAAGCAGCGTCTAGCGCGAGAGAAGGCAGCGTCCTCAGGACACAATGCTGGCTGTGCCCAGAGGCGTGAGGCAGCAGTGGAAGACTGTTGAAAGCAAGAACAGCTCGGTGGAAGAAGGTGGTGGTGGAGAATTTCAGGCAGAAGCCGTCAGGGCTGCAGGCTGCAGGAGGAGCTTCAGGCACACTTGTAGCACTTCCCCAGCACAGTGCACAGCTCCCGGGGCTAGATCCACGCCAAACATGCCCTGTCTGCAAGCGAGAGCTGTAGAGAGAGCAGGAAGCGTCAGGTTGCTTCTTTCGCCGTGTACGTGCTAGTGCTCTGTTTGGGCACTCTGCAGAGAAACACTGGTGCTTGCTTCTGCTTCCAGCAAGCCAAGGTGCTTGTGCAGCAAGAATCCTGCTTTTTCCAGCACAGGATCACTTTGGAGCTGAGTGGGAGTTAGCCTTGCTTTTGCAGCACCAGCAGAAGCTCTGCTGGCTCTCTCTACTGCTTTTCCATAGCAGTGCTGTCAGAAGCGAGAAACTGCCTTTTGCCGAGAAAGCAGCGTCTAGCGCGAGAGAAGGCAGCGTCCTCAGGACACAATGCTGGCTGTGCCCAGAGGCGTGAGGCAGCAGTGGAAGACTGTTGAAAGCAAGAACAGCTCGGTGGAAGAAGGTGGTGGTGGAGAATTTCAGGCAGAAGCCGTCAGGGCTGCAGGCTGCAGGAGGAGCTTCAGGCACACTTGTAGCACTTCCCCAGCACAGTGCACAGCTCCCGGGGCTAGATCCACGCCAAACATGCCCTGTCTGCAAGCGAGAGCTGTAGAGAGAGCAGGAAGCGTCAGGTTGCTTCTTTCGCCGTGTACGTGCTAGTGCTCTGTTTGGGCACTCTGCAGAGAAACACTGGTGCTTGCTTCTGCTTCCAGCAAGCCAAGGTGCTTGTGCAGCAAGAATCCTGCTTTTTCCAGCACAGGATCACTTTGGAGCTGAGTGGGAGTTAGCCCTGCTTTTGCAGCACCAGCAGAAGCTCTGCTGGCTCTCTCTACTGCTTTTCCATAGCAGTGCTGTCAGAAGCGAGAAACTGCCTTTTGCCGAGAAAGCAGCGTCTAGCGCGAGAGAAGGCAGCGTCCTCAGGACACAATGCTGGCTGTGCCCAGAGGCGTGAGGCAGCAGTGGAAGACTGTTGAAAGCAAGAACAGCTCGGTGGAAGAAGGTGGTGGTGGAGAATTTCAGGCAGAAGCCGTCAGGGCTGCAGGCTGCAGGAGGAGCTTCAGGCACACTTGTAGCACTTCCCCAGCACAGTGCACAGCTCCCGGGGCTAGATCCACGCCAAACATGCCCTGTCTGCAAGCGAGAGCTGTAGAGAGAGCAGGAAGCGTCAGGTTGCTTCTTTCGCCGTGTACGTGCTAGTGCTCTGTTTGGGCACTCTGCAGAGAAACACTGGTGCTTGCTTCTGCTTCCAGCAAGCCAAGGTGCTTGTGCAGCAAGAATCCTGCTTTTTCCAGCACAGGATCACTTTGGAGCTGAGTGGGAGTTAGCCCTGCTTTTGCAGCACCAGCAGAAGCTCTGCTGGCTCTCTCTACTGCTTTTCCATAGCAGAGCTGTCAGAAGCGAGAAACTGCCTTTTGCCGAGAAAGCAGCGTCTAGCGCGAGAGAAGGCAGCGTCCTCAGGACACAATGCTGGCTGTGCCCCAGAGGCGTGAGGCAGCAGTGGGAAGACTGTTGAAAGCAGAAGAACAGCTC